>OX637866.1:5284366-5626866 GCA_951802705.1 Netelia virgata | reverse complement strand
CAGCATTTTTTGTATCCTTCCGTAATATGCTTCAGGATTGTTTGATGCCGGACTCCATCGTCGTCGACAAATTCGATAAAGAAAGGCAAAAAAAAAGCAACGGAAACGTCTCTCTCTCTCAAAAATGCGCGAACGGCAGTTCCGTCGAGGCGTGAGTGATACCTCGCCTAAACTGCGGGGAGCTTGGGAATAAGAATCTTATGCTAAATTGAACTCTGATTCCATTATATACGTATATACGATCTCAAGAAAACAGAGAAAAAAAAAAGAAAAAAAAAAACGACAATGAAAAATTGAATAAAAGAGAAGAGATTTTCTCGGGACGAGCAGCTGGGAATTCGCGAGTATTCCACGTCCAATGCATATTTGCGCGTATTTTATGTGATTTCTTTGGGAGCTTGTACAACTTGGACTCGGGTCTCTCGTCGATCGAGATCGATTTCGCATGGTGGAGAAGTAGGTAGGGGAGAGGACGATAAAACGATGAAAGAAAATGGGAGATGAGTCGAGGATGTGCGTAATGTATGTCTTATGGCTTCGAGAGCTTTTTTCCGTATTCGCCTCGTTATGTTTTTTTTGCCTCCCTTCGTTCGATGTCTGCTCGTGAGATAATGTCGCGGCAAACGGCGGCTCTTTCATCGATAACGTTCTATGGGATGGGAAAAAAAGAAGGTTGGGACGATTCTCTCGATTATTACAAATGTGGTGAAGCTCGAGTCGCTGTTTCTCTCTTTCTCTCTGTCTCTCTCTCTTTTCCTGCCTCTCTCTCTCGCCCTCTGTTTCTTTCTCTTTCTCTCTTTCTATGTATCTCTCTCCATCTCTATCTCTCGCCCTATATATATATATAGCGTGATCGATGGAGCGAACTTGGCTCGAGAGGATATCCGCTTCCTCATCAAATCTTGAGCGAGCATTTGTTCTTCCTAAAGGAAGGGAAACGTACATGTTACCTCTACGACTTTACTTTTTCCTATAAATCTTTTTTCCCGTTCTTTTATCGTCTCGAGGAGTACCAACGGTGATAATACTCTGTTATCCCTCGCTCGAAATCCACGACTCTCACTGTTATTTCGCATTACGAATTCCGCGATCGCAGACGTCGAAAGTCTCATCGTTCTTTCGTGATTCGCGATCGCAGACGCGAAGAAAAATATTTATTTCTATTCTATTTTAATAATTAATAATACGATCGTATTTATTTAAATAAGAACCGTATTCACATCTATAAAACGTGGAATTTTCCTCGTAAATTTATCATCAAATTTGATAAATAAAATTCTTAATATAAAAATCCCCGAAAAAAAAGAAAAAAAAAAAAAACATATCCACGGGCAACGAGACGTATAAAAAATAACGTACAAAAATCTGCTGTAAAACCTCGTATTGTCTCGTACCTGTGTAGTCGGAGCTCTTAAGCTTCCCATTACGAGCGTACGAATAACAAAACAAAACAAAAATAACAAACAGTGAATACTACCCACGAATATTTCGCACAATGATATTAAAATATTCGTACCTACGTGGTAACAAAATTTTGTAATTTTGGGAGGCTTAAGGCGAACCATTTTGCCCGAAACGTGGTATATCTTACCTTGTTTTCATTACATACGCACGAGAGACCGCGAACAAAGCGTGCAGAGTGTAAAACGCCGACGAGCTTTCTCCCCACTACTTCACATCTCCCCCTTCTCTCCCTCTCTCTCTCTCTCTCTCTCTCTCTCTCTCTCTCTCTCTCTCTCTCTCTCTCTCTCTCTCTCTCTCTCCCTCTCTCTCTCTCACCGGCGCCCAGTACATCAGCGTTACCGCTCTCGCGCCTTCGTTATCCCCACTTTTCGCATTAGTATACGTACGAACTGAGTGAGGAGTGGCTCGTTGAAAAACCACATATTGAGCCACGCTCGTTTTTCAGTTACGCGCAATTCCGTGGTGAATGTGTTTTTTTTTTGTTTTTTTGTTTTTTTATAATTAGGCCGCGATTAAGCTTCACTCGCGAGCCAAGGGTCTGAAGTCTTACCGCGTACGTATTTATGCATTCTCGAAAGTCTCGTACACGTGTCGAATCAACGCGTGTATTCGTAACGTCGTTTCGCGAGTATCCTAGCTCGTTTCTTCTCGTCGTCGAGCTTTTACAATTCACGGTGAATAATAATCGTAGGTTGTAAATTCAGAGCCGGGTATAATCGTAAATTAGCGAGGTGCACGGGGAGACCCAATTGAGTTAAGGGGACTTGGAGCGAATGTTGCGGATGTGGGTGAGAAAGAAAAGGCGGAAGGTAAATTGGAATGATCATTTGTGATATTCGTTGATAAATTAGTTTATAAGTTTTATTTATTTATTTATTTATTTATTTATTTATTGTCTTTTAGTCGTGATTAATTAGGGGGAAATATTGAATTATTGTATATCGCGATAGTGATTAAGCGACAATTGAGAAAAATAGTTGAAAAGTTTACGAAAGTACGGGGGAAAAAAAATTGAGGAAAGTAATAAGAAAATTTTCATTTTTATTCGATTAAAATATCGCGAATTGTAACTTTGAGGATGGATTCCTCGAGTATCGTCGAAAACTTTTGAACGCGTTCGTAAAAATTTTATAACACGATGCTCGAACATTCCTTAGCTTCGCGAGCAATTTTCTTTTATCTCTTTTCTTTTTTTTTTTAATATAAAAAATTAGGGACGCGTTTAATATTTCTCATTTTTCTCGACAACTTCGAGAAAGAGGAGAAATGATGAGTTGTGTTTTTTTTTGTCGGGGAAAACTTCCACTACTCGTTATGACTGAACACTTTTCCTCCTCTCGTCCTCTTTTCCTCTATTTTTCTTACGCTTTTCTCTCTCTCTCTCTCGTTCACTCACTCACTTTTGCGAGTACGTAGAAGCTTTCTGCCACGCGCGTACATCGATCCCTCTCAACGTGTGCGTCGGAACACGGAGCGATGATTCACGTGTCGGAGGGGGATGGAGATTCTCGTGGCAATTTGTCTCTCATCCAAACCGTGCGCCTCTCGTCTCTCGATATCTTTTTGCCATTCATAAGAGAGAGAGAGAGGGGGAAAGGGGAGGGTTCGTCGAACCCAGAAAAGACATTGCACTCGTTCGATTCGTGCGATACCTTTTTTTTCCTCCATACTTTTTTTTCTCCACAAAATCGACCGAAATCCGTTTGATCGATAATTCTAATAATAAAAATTGAGAATAATTTCACGCAGAATTAATTATCGAACGAAATAATAACGATAATTAATAATCGATCGAAATTTAACGATAACCATGCGTTTATGAAAATAATTTGCAAAACTTTCAATAGCACGTTCGATCTTTCTTTGCTCTCTTCAAAAGAAAAATTATGAAGGATGAAAGAACAAAAAATGTTCGACGAAATTGAAAAATGATATGCATATTCCACTCCGACTTCTCCCCATCGTGAAACCAAGCGGTAAGCGAAAAATCGGCGAGGCAAGCGAGGATTGACCCACTTCGATCTCCTTTAATCTCTTAAATTCTGTTCGTAAATGCGGGGAGCGATTTTCTGCAAACTGCAAACCAAACAGTTCGAGAAATACGAAAATTTGATATTTATATCGGGATCATTTTGAACGATGATTTTTCATTAATTCTCGATTCTTTTATCGCACGTTTTCTCATATTCGATCTACATATTTATATTTGATGAATAGGCCGGTCATCGTCGTTATATATATATATATATATATATATATTTCACGTTCTAGATGGATCGGTCATCATATATATATAAATATATATATTATCTACGTCCATCCAAATTACCCATCCATCTAAATCGCGAATAATATACGATACGTGCGTATATACCTATACATATATTTACATAAAAAAAAAAAAACCCCCCACACAAACCACAAAGGAACTACGAGTATGAGCCAAGCCCGAAAGCAAAAATTCCACGGTATATAAGTATATCTTTCAGCATTTTGGCCGCGTATAAACGCGGTCGGAGAAGAGAATAGGGAGAGGGTATAAAGCTCGAGCGCGTTCAACGATCGGAACAGATATTGGACAGAGATTTATGTTCCGCGAGTCGGCCCGTATCGCGGAAGTCTCTCGTCCGCCTTTCGCGAATACCGTTACGGCAAAAGCATCTCGAGGGATCGGAGAGAAATTGATGAAGGATGGGTTAGGTCCATTGCAAAGGGCAGAAGGAAAGGGTAAGGTTGCGAGGGAGAAAGACATGACGGGCGGGGGGGGGATGCCTACTCCATATATCACGTGTAATTCATCGCAAACGTACACCTTGCGCGCAAGCGTAAACCGTGGCCGGAATTAACGATGAATGCGTGCAAGGAAGTAGAAAAGCCTCGAGACCAAAGGGTTATTCTCTGGCAACCTTTGATCTTCGTCTTTTCTCGAGCGTCCTAAGGGAGAAAAGGGGGATGGTCAACATAGAGCGAAGCTGCGCCGGAAGGAAGCCCGAGTCGCGGTAATCCTTTGTTACTCGGTGCGACGACGAACGGCCGAGAGGTCGGAGAGGAACGAAAACGATGAGATAAAATAGAGGAAAAAAGAGTCGAGAAAATATGGTGGTAGAATGAGAAAGAGAGAGAGAAAGAGAGAGAGAGAGGGAGGGAGAAGCGTCGACAACGGCCATTAATTTACCTCATGGATTTTTCGAATCGCCGCAACATCTATTTTCTTCCTGTTCTTTTCTATGAATGTCCCGAGCTCGTACGTACAACCATATTATCGTCGATTTTCCTATATACCTACGTGTCTTTTCATATACATACATATATATATATATTAATAGCATTTACTCTGGAAATTCCGGAGGAAATCGATTTCTATTTTCAAACAAACGGCGGCACAGCTGTGCCCAACGTTTGGTTTGTGGTTCTGTCTGGATTTGTGTGTGCGTGCACATATCCCTATACATATATGTATTATACATATATTATACATATATACATATATGTGTGCATATATATATATATGTTGCGAGAGAAAATGCACGAGGCCATCGAGTTTCGGCCGAACGATTGTTCCGATGAATCAAAACTCGCGCTCTCTCGGGGGACCACGATTCCTCGCCTCGATCGTAAAATACGACAAAAAACGATCGTGTCTACGAGCCATTGTCATCGATAACCGACCTCCGTTAGGAAAATAAAACGAGCATCCTGTCGAAAACGAAAAAAAAAAATATATATACGATCGTTTATTATTTTTTAAATTCTCGTCGATTTGGCTAATTGACAATAAAGATAAAAATTTGTCGGGATTTTGTCTCCATCAAGGTCAAAGTTTATTGACACGGATAATAAAAAGGAAAAATGTTGAGCGTCACGTCAGTCACGTATGCCGTTGTCTCGTTTGTATAAAGTCGATTATTGTACACGCGTCGAGTGGGGTCGTAGCACGTTGTCACAGCGGGGGATGATGATGTATCGAGTGTGCGTCGTTAGCCGTTCGTCAAATAAAGAGGTCGGGTTCGCACCACGCGCGAATCATACCCGCGAAATATATATCGCGTACTCGACAGATGCGACGAGCTGGCGACTACGCGGGATGACGAGACACGGGGATCGACAAACCCCTCTGTCTTGTTAACTCAAAAAAAATGATAAACCTGGCACGCGTCGCTGACCGATGAAACGAAAAAAAAATAAATAAACCTCGAATTCCAATTCGAATCGTTTTTTTTGCACGTAAATTTTTGTTCTTGAATTTTCTTTTTTTTTCTCGATTTATTCGTGGAGAAATATTAACGTTTTTTTAAATATTTTGATCAACGACGACGAGTTGTGGAAAAATTGATGGTAAAATAAAAAAATTAAAACGAAGAAAAATAATGATATATTCGTTTCTCGATTTTTGTTACAGAATTTTCCCGGGAGGAGTTGCCATGACAGGAATGTACAGAAGATCGGTGAGTACAGGTACCGTACCACAAATTGTGTTATGCCTCGCTTTAGCCTCTCACTCTCTCTCCCTCTCTCTCTCTCTCTCTCTCTTTCTCTCTCTCTCTCTCGCCTCTTCGTGGCCCATGGACCCGGCATTACGTTACACGTATATATATATGTGTGTGTGTGTAACGTAATGCGTATATATATATGAGCGAGTTATGTTATAAATTCGAGTGCCATGTGCACTATCGTCGACCACCCTCCATTTTACTCAGCGTTAACAGGATATATAATATAATCACCGCACGCGCTCGAATCGTATTTCCACCCCTTGGCGCACTCGGCCCCACCCTCGCGATCTATCTCGCAGCCATTTTCGCACGCGTAAACGAGAGAGTAACACACAGCTATCTCACGCCTTTTTTACCCCTTTTAGAATAACTTTCAACGTTTACGAAATTTTCCTTTCTCTCTCTCTCTCTCTCTCTCTCTCTCTCTTCGTTTTTTTTTCATTTTTTCTTTTTGTCACGGTTTGACAAAAATTCATTAAAAAAACAAACAATTCGTGAAATTTCTTTGCATATTTAGATTTAATTTTTCGATGAATAATTATTCAAAATTTGAACGTGTTTAAACATAGCGAAGATATTGTCCCTCGTGTTTGTTTTTTTGTTTTTTGTTTTTGCTTGCGAAATCTCTCGGGGTGGCAAACTATTCACGTATGCCGTTTGGAAGTTTAGTCGACAGGGGTGGATATAAAGTACGAGTAGCGAATATCGTGGGATAGAGAGAGAGAGAGAGAGAGAGAGAGAGTCTATCAGGTAGACCAGAATCTCCGATATCGTGGCTATAGCGACGCCACGACGTACCGAGCTCTTGTTTCTCTCGATACGGATAAAGGAGGTGTGGAATATCTTCTTGGAACTGGTGGAGGAACGTTATCATCGCGTTCTCGATGCTTGTATGTACCCAAACGCACACATACATGAAGACACATATACCACATATATGTGTAACTATATGTAAAACCGTAAGTTGGCGAGGAAACAAACGTGCCAAGAACTCGTTTTCACAGGTACATATTTTTATATATTTTCTCACCGACTAATCCGATACTACATTCTGGCGCTGGAATAAGCGAGAATTCTCGGAGATAAAAAAAATAATGATATTCCTGATATACACACGTTGCTTATACAGTACATAATATGCATTTTATATGCTAACTACTAAGGGGGTGGGTTTGGGTTTGCGATACAGCGAAATCGGAAAAGGATAAAATCGAGAGCGAGATTTTTCGCAAGGCTCGTAGCTCTCTCTTGTTATATAGGACGAAGGGGTGGAATATGGCACGCACCAGCTAAAATGGACCAGCGGTTTATTTCCTCATTTTTATTTATTTTTTAAATTATTTATTTTACTAATTTATCACGTTTGTGCGAATTTTACGATTGTCATTTATCGTTTAATTACTGATTTCTTATTTATAAATTGATTAATTTTGTTATATTTATTTTTATATTTTGATAAACTTACAATGGTTTCATTATAAACCGAGTTAACAGAAAACAAATTAAAATTTGTCCTCGATACAATCGTACCGTTCTTTTATAGAAGCAACGATCTCCCGAAGAAAAGAAGGCGAAAACCTCGAATTCGTTTCATCCCCAGAGCAATTTCTCATTTTTCACTGTCCGTTCCTTTCTTAACCCCCGGACGACGTTGATCTAGGGGTTAGAACTCTCAACACCCCCCCCCCCCCCCCCACCTCCATTCCTTCGCTCAATTCCGGATGACACCATTATCATCTTCCTAGCACGGACTGGTGCGCCGATTATAAAGAACTTCGATCAATTTTTCGCCCGATGAAAGTTCCAAAGGTTTTTCTGTCTCCGCGACTCTCACTTTTTTCCCTCCACTTCAGTGTTGTCGAGGCTAGCGGTAACGAAAAAAAAACATAAAAAAAATTCCAATGCTTTGTTTTTCTCTCATTGTTATTCTCGATTCACGATAGCCTCGTACAAATCTACTTATATACGAGAAACAATAGAAGAAACGAAAGAAAGAAAAAACAGTGATTCGTCATAGTCAGAAAAATAGTAATCCGGTGCCAAAAATAGTTTCAAGCTTGACCGCCAGAGACTTTGGCTCGTCCATATCATTCTTATCTCATGATAAATCTTTGCCCTAAATTTCTATTACTTGTGCATACCGAGAAATAAAATGTTAACAACTCGAAAAAATTGTATTCACAAGTTTGATCCAGTCGATCGTCCAAAATTTTATTCGATCTACAAATTTATGGGAACTAAAAATTTTGATCGTCGTTTACTTTCCATCGTTTTTCGTACCAACGTTTTTGTTTTGTTTTTTTTTTCATCGTGTATGTATCCGTCTGTGATTCGTCCCGAGGGTGGTTTAGGGTCGATCGCATCGATAAAACGATTCTCGCTCACGACCCCAGAAACTCGAGAATGGAAGACGCTTGGAAGGAAGGAGCCGAGTATCGGCTTCCACCAAAGCGTATCCCGGAGAGTTACCGATGCCAGGAATTGTATTATATATAGCAGAGAGAAATACATAACAAATATATATATATATACACATACATACACATACATATATAGGTGTACAGAAGATCGAGAGAGAGAGAGATAGAGAGAGAGATAGAGAGAGAAAGAGAGAGAGTGAGAGATATATATATACACATATATACACATACATATATAGGTGTACAGAAGATCGAGAGAGAGAGATAGAGAGAGAGAGAGAGAGAGGGAGAGAGAGAGAGAGAGAGAAAGGGAGAGGAAACATTTTCCGGGTGTACCAATTCACACAGTGTACGTCACGTCTGCTTATCGGATTTCCACGTGCCAATATCCGTCGGAACGTCCGGATTCTGCGGTTGAGAATCGTCGTGACAATGGGCGCATCAATCGAAACGGGGTAGAATCTCTCTTCTCTCTCTCTCTCTCTCTCTCTCTCTCTCTCACACACACACACACTTACGTACACACACATACTTTCCCTCTCTGTCTGTCCGTCGATCTATTAAGGCGTATTCGAAATCGCGTTCACGGTGTGCTGTAGAATTGATAGGGGTGGGAATAGGATTTGGAGGAGGGGGATGACGAGTTAGCTATATCGATAGTGGACCGAAAGATCGAGTTAGTCAACCGTTCACGAGGTCGATTGACAATCGGATTGACTCTGAAGAGAGAGAGAGAGAGAGAGAGAGAGAGAGAGAGAGAGAGAGAGAGAGAGAGAGAGAGAGAGAGAGAGAGAGCACCCCGTGTTTGTCGAACGTGCGTATCCATATATCAATATAACGGGTATATATTTCGACATGGCGATACGATTTAACGAGCCCGATAATGAAGTCGACGATACGCAAGTGGCGTTGGAGCCGATAGAAACGAATTGCTTTTAAATCTTTACCAACCCCCTTTTATAATTATCGAACAAAAATCAATTACTTATTTCTTTAAAAAGAATTTAAAAAAAAAATCCATACGAGCAGAAATGAAACGTTGGTTTTGTGATTCAAACTAGAACCGTCAGGAAATGAAAACCACCGTATCGTTTTATCCCACTTCATCGCGAGTCTCTCGTTCTCTCTCTTTTTTCATTATCACCGACGGCGAGCCTTTTGAAGATTTTCTCACCTCGCTTATATATCGAGAAAACGTCTCGACCCTTGCTTCGCAATTTTATCTCGACGTTTCCTAAAATCCCCCTCTCGCTCGTTTCGACTTCGTCGAGGGCGAACCGAAGATGCGAAGTTGTAGGTAAACGCGAAAGGACTCGAGAGTTTTGCAAACCTTTCGTCTTTCTCGCTCTCCCTTTTTCTCTCTCTCTCTCTCTCTCTCTCTCACCCTCTCACTCTTCCTCATTTTACTGCCGTTTCTTGTTTCTCTGTCTCTCTCGCTCTCGAGTGAATACTACCACGACTGCTTCGTACAGCACGTTACTACTTTGACCACCCGGTGTCCTATATAGCCACTAATAACTAGTCCGGGCTTTTCCACAAGTTTGTGTATTATATGTATGTAATATATAAACTATATATAAAAACAGACGTTGCCTTATATAACTATAGGTATACGTTTATATCTTATATAGTTATAACATGCTTTCTTCTCACAAGTGAAAATACAAACATCTACGACTCAACTACTCGCGGTAGATTCTCTATTTCCAAAGAGTGCTCACACATACTACGTAAGCCATATATAAGAAGTATCAAAAGTACGAAAAGTACGGGAAGCCAAAAAGAAAAGAGTATAAATTTCCTATATAGCGTCCTCCGGCGCCAACTTCATTTCAATAAACGACTTTTCAACTTGTACGTTTCAAGTGCCTCGTCCCAGAAAGTGAGACTACAAGCGAGCGAGAGAGAGAGAGAATCACAGTGAATACATTTCGTTTTGAAATATTTTTCATTTCGTACAGAAACATATTTTTGTCGAAAAATGTTCGCCGATGAAAATATTTTCATTCGATAAAAGAAATTTTTCTTTCGCGATAAATTCTTTCCTTTTCGGTCGAGTAAATTTTCATTAAATTCATAGTTTCAAATTTTCCATACGATCGCTACGAATTTTTAATCTCGTCGCGAAAAGTTTAATAAACAAAGTTGATTTCGTTTCACGTTTAGCCTGATGTTTCGTATTGATTACGGTTTTCGAGTCATCGAGTCATTAAAAAAGTTTGCCCGCGGTAAGCTTCGAACTTTGGCTTGCCCCGTATACTTTTTATCTCACGGGCTTAGAACTCTCGACGCTGCAATCAAAAAGCCTCGGCGCGCGAGCGCCCTCTTTCCTCTCGCACACCTGAACTTCGGTACACACTGATTAAAGGTATAGCCCGAAAGTGCTATAGTTGCCAATCAGCCACGTGGGTACTCGCCGTCCATCGTTTCATATACATATATTTATACACAGATATATGTTGGTTACATTGGTTATGTATATATATATATATATATATATATATATATATATATATATATATAACTCTTCGTAACGCTTAAGTGCAAACAGATCGTTAATCGTCGGCTCACGGCGAGCACGTTAATTGCTGCTTACATTACGAGCCTTCCACTCGTGTGTGTTAGCGGCAGTGGAGAACGTCGAGTGAAGCAGACAACGCGAGAGGGTAGAGCCACTATTGTATTAGGAGAATTCACTCTAGAGGTGCGTTCGATCGGACCGATAATTTTTTCTCCACTCGAAAAAAGGCCATAACGGATGCATTTATCCACAAGTACCTAGAATCACCTTCATAAATTACCCCCTAGTCGGTTGACATTTAACGATTTTTCTTTAAAAATGTATTTTGTATTTTTGTTGTTGATGAAACACGTTATAATTAGCAAAAATTAGCAAAAATCTATTTCGTGCGTCATATAACAATTTTTATTCGACTTTTATTGAATGATTTTTATAATTATGGTTTTATTATAATATTTCGAAAATTTTAAATAATTATATTGTCGTTTTATCGATTTTCCTTATTCGACGTTTTTCTTTTGTTATTATTTTTGTTTTTCCGAGGCATAAAAGAAACAAGAAAATTTGTAAATTGTATGCCTTCCCCGAATCGCAGATAGCGTGTTGTGTCTTTTTTTTACGTTGCGCGCGCCACGCGGAATAAAAAAAAGTTCCATTTTTTATTTTCCGACTTTTAATTGCCGATGGCGAAACTAACGTCCCTCGCCGCGTTCCGCGGGATATCCCCGCATTAATCGTGGGCTTACACGAACGAACTAATTGCTACTTAAATTCCACGGGTTATGTGTGTTCTGTTGTGTGTGTGTGTGTCTGTCTGTGTGCGTGTGCGCGCGCGCGGGGGTTCGGCTTCGACTCGCACCTCCCTCTGTCCGATCGTGCGACGATTTATTCCACCGTAGCGAGAGAGCCCACCGAGAGGGTTGGATCGTAGTAGGAGTAGACCGTGTGTATACAGAACTCCGCAGGTGGCACAGAAAGGTGGAGTGTTCGGCTCACTGTGAGTTTATCGTTAGAATGTTCGACCCGACAAATTATCCGCGGTATTAGAAATGACGATGACCTTTTTTTTTTTTTTTAATACAATTTCTCAACTTGCAATTTCGTTTCATCATTACTTTTCTTTTGGATCATCTCGTTACCTACGTTATTTTATATTCATTCTCGTATTTCTCTAAAGAGCCAGCCACATTTTCCATTTGATTCGAACGAAAGAATTTTCGAATCGAAAATAAAAAAAACCCAAGATCTAAAATTCATCTCAAGAAATTCATCGTGAATGTTTCTCTCGATTTGCAAAATCCTTACGGCATCCTTCTTTTCTTGTAAAATATTCAATTGTAACGACTCCTCTTGTGAATTAAACGATTTCGTGCGCTCTGGCCAACTTTCTCCTCGACGACCCGATTGGACGATCGAACGTAGTTCATATTTTTTCTCTCGAAACGATTATTCTTCGTCAAGCCGATAGAGATCCCGCCGGTTCTTCAATCCCTTCCTTCGAAATCCTTCAATTTCCTTCACGCCGAGCGCGCGTTCATTAAATTAACAGCGTCGTCCGTTCTCTCGCTCTCTTTTTCTCTCTCTCTCTCTCCCTCTCGTTACTTTCAATGTCCGGCAAGAGAAAGGAAGTTTAAGCTCGTCGTGAATTTCCTTACCCGTGAGCCAATAATAGGAGCGCAGGAACGAAAAAAAAACCGAGTCTGGAACGACGATGTGTATCTGGCAAACCGCGAGCGAGTATAACCGTGGCGAGCTTTCACGCGCTAGCACACGCTTTTCTATACCTACGTTTCTTTTTTTACATTTCTTAGTTTTTTTTTTCTTTTTTTTTTTATCAAGATCGCGAGTTCTCTTCTCGCTCGTGAAGGTATATTACGACTCAAAGGGGTCGCGTGGTGTACGAGAAAGCTATTTACCGAATTAGGGGAGGAATTCGTTCGATATATATATATACATATATATATGTATATTAGGTATAGAGAACTTTGTTAGGGCGTCTCTGGCGAAGCTCCGTGTAGCTGGAAATACTTGTTAAATATATATATGTGTATATACATACATATAGATATACATATATAGATACATTCATCAAATTGCACACTAGAGACTCGTTAGAAGTTGGTGACTCCACGAACGCCCTCGAGTTACCGGCTTTTCTATAATACGAATTTCTGACCCTCGCAATGTTCTCTCACTACACGAACACACGCGAAAATGATAAAAAAAAAAGTCACGAATCCGATTATACTCCATTGCATAATTAATTTCGCGGTTCGTTCAGGAATTTTGTATTAAAAAAAAGTATCCGAAAGTAATAACGAACCAGCTGACAATGAAAACGAGCGTTTAATTTTAAAAGGCTTACTAAAATCTGACGGATCAGAATCAATTTACCATTCAAAGTAAAATATGCTATATTTCTTTTTACGTTTTTTCTTTATTATTAACAAAAGACTTGATATGAAAAATTGCATAGCGTCTAAGGATGAGCCTCGTCCGAATTAAAAACAGACATAATTTCGGGAATTTCTGACACGATTGAAACATTTTTTTTCATGTTCATTTTTTTTTCACCCAAAGATAGCGCACGATCTAAAAGCTTCGTCGAGACTGTTTCATTATGATATACATAAGAAGGCACGTGTGTCCAATACCTCTTGAAATTTGTAAAGTGCCTATATTAAGACGCGGTTTGGTACGCATGCCGCATCTTCAGTAACGATCGAGAGAGAGAGAGAGAGAGAGAGAGAGAGAGAGAGAAAGAATAGTGAGGGTGTCCACGATAGCCTCAACATCCGTCCTCGACACTTCATACAAATTCGGTTATAAGCTTCTGAGAGAAAAAATCTGCCTCTCTCATTCTCTCTCTGTCTAGCATGTATAGAGTTTCGAAGGCTGGGAGGGAAGTTGGACAAGATGTTTGGATTTAGCGCATCTGGCGATGATTTACTCGTTTAGCCGGTAAACCATACAGTGAAGAAGAAATGTAGGGAAAAGGAAAGAGCGAACCGGTGTACACTGAACCACCAAAAAATTACGTATAATTACAATCTATACGTAGAGATTTAACGGAAAGTTGAAAGAGAAAAAGCACGAGAAGCTGCAAAGGCTTATCGCTTTGTGCCCGGCTTCTTTCCACCCGTAAAAATATCAGCCGCATATACAAAAAAGCTGAGAGAATTGCGAGCTGAAGAAGAACGATAGTCAGGCTACCTAACTCTTTTTCTCTCTTTCTCTCGTGTTCTGGAACGTATACTATGATTTATTGGTCGATCGTTTGGCGTGGGACGATAAAGAGAGAAACAGGATAAACTGCCAGCCGCATCCCACCACTGCGAGAGTATTGTCTATAGCGTAGTTTACACTGCACACATCCGGTTCTTCTCCCATAGAATGAAGGGAGTGAGAAACAGAAATTAAAGAAGGATGCACATGCTCAGAAATAATAGGTGGTATCATGAGAAAAAACCAGTATCTAAGTAGCCCTATCTGCCATATTCGATCTCAGGCAGGGCATGCAATATCATAGACACACGAATATCGCCGTCATTTTTCTACCATATGGCAATTTATAGGTGATCAATCAACAAAACGTGAAAATTCAAGGATTTTATGCAGTATCGCCTACCAATAGGCAAGAATCGGCGGAATTACTATGGTTTCGCGTTGTACGGCAAATTTCCGATGAATTACCCTACTAAAATCATTTTTTTGAAAAAAAAAATAATCTGCATTTTGCGGCCCATTTTTTTTTATGGCCTTTCGAAATTTGGTCAATTTTTTATTCCTCTAGAGCGATTGATCTCAGGCACTATCGCAAGTTTCTCGCTCATCACGAATGTCACGGTCGTTTTTCTGTCAGATATTAATTCACATGAGAAACGTCGAAAAACCGCGAAATTCCTCACTATTTTCGGAATTTGGCGCATGAGATTCGAACGATCGAACGAATAACCATGATTTTCGTAACGCGCGGGAAATTTCCGATCGAATAACGTAGTGTTGAAATTATTTTAGAGAAAACAATTTTTTCCCATCCGCGGAGCTCTTTTTTTGCGGGGTAAAATTTTCGTCCGGTCGCAAGGTTGAACATTAGGGTCGAAAAATCGACTTTTTTGAATTTTATCTTTTTTCGACACTCTCAAAATCTATATCGATCGGACATCGCGCGCTGATCACGAATCCGTCGGTAGTTTTGAGGTCGGGCGATAATTTCTAGGTGAAAAAGTGAAAAAACGTGAAATTTTAGCGTTTTTCGGGGATTTCGGCCATTAGATTCGAACTATCGAACGAATAACCATGATTTTCGTAATGCGCGGGAAATTCCCGATCGAATAACGTAGTGTTAACATCATTTTAGAGAAAAACAAATTTTCCCACCCGCGGAGCTCTTTTTTGAGGGGTAAAATTTTCGTCCGGTCGCAAGATTGAACATTAGGGTCGAAAAATCGACTTTTTTTAATTTCATCTTTTTTCGACACTCTTAAAATCTATATCGATCGGAAATCGCGCGCTGACCACGAATCCGTCGGTAGTTTTGTGGTTGGACGATAATTAATATGTGGAATGTGGATAAAAAGTTAAATTTCCATTTTTCTATCTTCTCACCGACAAATTCAATCAATACGGGATTAAAATCATCATATTCGTGTTGCGCGGGAAATTTCCGATTTCGCAAACTCCCTACAAAGTATTTTTCCACAAAAAAACAAAATGTTAAACCCCGACCCCCGATTTTCAGGCCCTAATTCGTGAAATTTCCTGTAGGACGAACGAGAACCAAGATACATCATCGTGAAAAGTCGATGAGAAATTTCTCATACAACGCGTATACAACAATGGTTTTATGTACACTTTTTACGTCTTCAATCAATGTCTCTCATATCAATATTTGTTCACTTACAATTAAAAAAATAACTACTTACACCGGAACTTCTTGTCGACAAAATTATTACATTCCGTCCAAATATGGTATTATCCCCTTTCATATTTACTTTTAAACGCATATCGTTGTACAATATCACATACAAATCGATCGATAAAGAGAAAGCGCGAGAGTGAGTGAGTAAGAAAGAGGTACATGGCAAAGCAACAGGTGTATAGCGATACCTCTGCAAATCAACGGAGGGGTCAAGCTACTCGCCCGGGACTTATCTACCTTTCATGTACCTACACCTTCACACTCATAAACTTCCTTGCGAAAGATCGAAATAGGCGCTAGAAACGTATGGCTTCTTAGGGGTTGTAAAATTCGCTGGCTTAGATATCGCTGGATATCCTATTGTTCCTACAATAGAAATTTCTTAACATAAGTATACATTTATAATCTTCTCTAAAATATAGATTCAACCACGATGTAGCTTAGACACGTCATCAATCACACACGAGGTGCGCATCAAAAAATCATCGATCTACCTACTCGACCACGAATGTACGACACGCTATAGGGGTGGCAATATGTGATAGGGATTACGTGCTCGCTTCTCTTTTCTTCCATCCCTTTCTACCTTACAGTAGTCCCGACAAGCAGGTGCAGCAAAGTTTGCATCGGACTGCACCCGCGGTGCATTTGCCAGATATATATGACTATGGGCCTGCAGGCAACATACTCCATTATCGATCACTTCCTTGCTCGCGACTCTTCGTTTGCAAACATGCAACGCGTCTTTGGCGCAACGACCCTTCGCGAGGTCGAGGGGTCGAAAATCTTCTCTTCGTGCTCTTTCTCTCTCTGCACCCCTCCTGCCCCACTCTTTCAGTCTACGCCTGAAACGCTAAAGAGGCGCATAACACCGAGGGAAAACTTTGCTTTGCCAAAGAGAGTGAGAGAAACACAGGCAAAGCGAAAATACAGGTGTGTGGTAACTGACCTCATCGCTTTGCATCGATCGATCCAAGCCTGACATCGCATCGTTCTAGAGGAGATTAACCCTCCCACTCGCTGCATGCAACGTCGAATGTCCTAATATTCGAGGTGCATGGTCGGGAATGAAAAGCACGACGAAACTAAGAAACGAACGATGGTAAAAAAACGTTAAAAATGATCACATTCATTTTTCACTTCGGATATTTTATTTATTGACTTATATTTAAACTTTAAAAAAAAAACAACATATTATTCCGAACGAATAAAACTCCAACATCGATCAATCTTCGTTTCAAACGCAATTAAAAATTCTTGGTCATTCACATCTCCAGGATGATGCGAGTTAAGACAGATGTTCCTCGTTGACGTAAATACCTAAGTAAAATTGTCCATTCGCACCAAACTATTTTGCACACGTAGTCGATAAACTTAACAGGTAAAGTCGGATGTTTGCACGAAAGTCGTGCTCGGTATAAAGGAGTGATGAGTTTAGATAGAAAGAGAGAGAGAGAGAGAGAGAGAGAGAATTCGACGATCCATCATCGTGTTCTCCGGCCCTATGATGTAGAGCTATACGGGCATACTTAGCCATCTACCAACTACCGAGATGTAAGCCATGGTGGATATAAGCCATGCGATCGCAGGGTTATCTAGCACATAGCGCGATCTCCCCGCCATCAAGAAACGTTTTAGGGTTCAGCCAGTCGTGAAAACGAATTGCCTCGAGCGATATCTCGAAGCCTTAAAACTGGCAAAGGTTTTCCTCCCGTACAACTGTATGTATCTTAAACGTTTTAACAGGGTGAGTATATATATATATATATATATAAATGCCTGTGTGTATGGGAAAAAAATAAACAGGCTCGAGGGAATAAATGGAATAATAGTCATTGATAGATACATAAACAAAATTGTAGATATATTCTATCTATATCCTGGTCTAAATTCATCGCGATTAACAACGGTACATATGAATATTAATACGAATATGAATATGGCTATGAATATGACTACAAATATGAATACAATGCTGAATATGAATATGAATATGAGTATGAATACAAATAATAAGTGTATAAACGAGTGTTTTTGCTTCATTTTTCGAAATATACGTGTACAAGACATAATCCAGTATACAGATGACGATCAAAACGTATCAAAACATTGATATAAACGTGACACAGCAGATTATACATATATATATATATATATATATCTACATTGTATTGATATCGAGGCAGAGCTTTAGAATCGAGTAGTATTCGAGTGAACGTCCACGATCGATCAGCACGAAGTTAAGCTTTTTTTCACATGACCAGCGGAAATCTCTAATAGCGAAGCACATAACGGATATTTCGGTACGATAGGACACACCGCCAGCCCGCATGGGTACCAGTATATCCTCCCGGTCGGTGATGTATGTATATACGTATCGTTCTTCCTATTCTCTATCGCGTAGCGATTCCCTCTTCAATCCGAGGATTAATCGTACTCGGTCTGTTACTACAACCACCGTTTACTTCATACCCGTTTTAGTTCCCTTTATCCTTCTTATAGTCGCCGATGAATAGAATAGAACGTCATTCTCATGCAACATTTTGTATAGCTGCATAGTCACCGCGATAACTATAGTTGGGATGGAACCATAAAAAATTAAAAAAAAAAAGAAGAAAATCCTTTTCACGAGTTTTCCAATTTTTACGAGAATTCGAAGTGGTTCGTACTCGTTCGAAAGTCAACGATCAGAGGACATCGGAGTAAACGAGGCATAAGACGAGAAATAAAATAGCGAAACGTAATAACGTCTCGAAATATTCGAAAAGACAAAAAATAAACATTGATTTTTCTCGATACCCCCGAAAAATACAAAAGAACAAAAATAATATTGTTTCAGAGAGCGCGGACGAGAATGAGGAAAGCATCGCCGAGGTGGTTAGTATCTTCGATACTGGTATCGCTGTTGTTGATGACGCCGGTGTTTTGCCAACGACCATGAGAAATACGACGAGATTGTCGATGGGAGCTGGCGCAGGTCGGGCACAGCGCTCGAATCCTGCCGCCGGTTTCCTGCGCAATGTCGGCGGTGGTGGCCAACATTATCAGCAGCAACAGCAGCAGCACGTTACTTTCGACCCGGAAGCACCACCGCCCCCTCCGCCACCTCATCACCAGACGTTGTGCTTACTCGAGAAGCCGGAAGTCGACAAGAAAGTCAAAGTAAGTAAAGCCTCTCGTTCTTTCCAAACCCGTAGAGATAAAAAACAAAACAAAAAAGGAAGAAAAACAATTCACCGAGTCAACCGGTAGTCCGGTCCTCCCTTCTTTTTTCTTGCCTTCTCGTCGTCCTCGTCCTCGGAGTTCCAAGCTGCACATCGAACGCGTACTGCAGGGCTATTTTATCTCTTACGGCATAGAAGCGTGAAAAGAAGTCGTTATGCACGTATAAAGCAATGTTCTCTTTTTATCGTCTTCGTGTCCCCGACGCCGTACACTTAATGCGTCTGGTGCAACCCCCGTCGGTTGAAAATAGAATGACCGGTTACATAAGGCACTGGTGGGAGTAAGACACTCTCCTGTCTCTCGAGATTTTCCCCCCAAGCTGGCCAACTCGTCAGGACCTTACGCTCTCGAAGCTTTTAACGTCGTTTCCGGAAAAGCTCACTTGCCGGAGGGTCCATAAGGAATCAGCTCGTGTGTCCTACCCGACTTGGTAGCCGTGAAATAGTATCTTGGACACTCTTCCGTTGCACCGTATTACTACGGCATACATATAGATATAACCATGTATACGACATATATATATATATATATATATATATATATATATATGTATGTATGTATGTATGTATGCATGTATGTATGTATGTATGTATATATGTATGTATGTGTAAGTACACAGAGCTAGGTAGGTACCGTTTCAAAGATCCCACTTCCCACTCTTTTTTCTCCATGCCAACACTCTTAAAATTATATAAAAATATTTATCCACCTATTTATTTAAACAAAACCTTTCGCTATCTCGTAAAATTTTAGTCTTTCGCAAGAGCCATTTTTTTGTTTTTTTTTTGTTTTTTTTTTCAAAGAGCAAAAAAAGAAGCCATTCACAAAATTCATCCGTCAAAAATTGCGATATCGCCCTGTCAAACTCCAACAAAAACGTAGCCATTCTTCGATAGACGTTCGTGTATATATCTACGGTGGTGGTATATATATGATACGAGGAGACGCCGTATGTGCCGAGATACCACGTGTAAGAAGAAATGCGAGAAAAACCAACCCGACATCTATCGAACCCTTACACATTCTCACACACACACACATGGTGCCATGTATATATATGGTATATTATACATCGTTTTTCACTTTCGAGTAGGAGACTCAGGCGTTCTCGTTCATTCACGGTGATATATATCGGCTTCGGCTGATCCAAAGTCGATTACTTCAATGACAGCACCCGTTCTAGACACACGACGACTCGATATCGTCTCTTTCGTGTATATTACACAGATGCTCGCACGTAACGTCCAACGGCACGCTTTATCGTCGACGAAAATTCCGATAAATAAGATAAATTCGAGACGAAACGTTATACCGATATTTTTATTTATTTATTGTTTTTCTGCCCAGGGATTTTTATGTTTCCTCAAACGTTTCGTTTTCTCGAACGACCCGTTTCCCGAACGTACGTTCTACGTTTCGCGCGCATATATTTCCCGTTTAACGGCTTAATAAAAAAATAAAATAAAAAATAAAAAGAACAAAAGCGCGGGTGATATTTATTGGGGGAGTTTTTTGTTGTTTTTTCTTGTACTCCCGGCCTCGGGGGGTCGTTGAGGCGCGAGTTCACTTTACCGACGTCAAATCTCCCGAATAAAGATGTTTACGCACACAGCCGGATGGATCGTGGACGAGCCAATGGATCCAAGGTTATATATCCTCCTCGTTCTATCTCATCTCGAGGCGATATCGTGCCGAGAAGAGAGGAGAGGGTTGTACAAGATCGATCGATTTATCCGTCACGTCATGAGTCGTAGACTTCGTCGTTGTCAAGGAGAGGGGATATACAATCGTGAGACAACGCGAATCGCGAAATGAATAAGGGTCTGGGGGGGGGGGGGGGGGGGGGGTAAGGGATGGATAGACGACGGGTAAAAAATAAAGAGTTAATCTTGAGATCATTGAGTAGGCTTTTCTATCCCTCGCCACGAACATTAACCACTCTCTTCGTTTGTTTCCGGAAACTTTTTCATTACCGAGCGATAAAAACCGCGCGCGTAAAAGTTTTCGCGTCGTATGAAAAATGGCTAGTGCTTCTCGTTTTTTTATGTCTCCGACGTATGACCATCGGCGAAGATAGTAATGGGGTGTGAAGAGCGAAAATTCTCCTTAAAATTTCAACAAATAATTGATTTTTGCAGTCATAATTTTGTATCGTTAAATTAAAAAGATTATTAATTTTTTATTGTTATTGTTATGATTATTATTAATTCCAATTGCTTTTGCGAATTTGACGAAGTTCTCGCGTCGTATGAAAAATGGCTAATGCTTCTCGTTCTTTTTTTTATGTCTTCGACGTATGACCATCATCTGCGACGATAATAAAGTCGTGTGAAGAGCCAAAATTATTGTTAAAATTTTAACAAATAATTCATTTTTTTCAGTCATAATTTTGTATCGTTAAATTAAAAAAATTACTAATTTTGTATTGTTATTGTTATGATTATTATTAATTCCAATTGCTTTTGCGAATTTGACGATTGCTTAAACCCCCGAAGACAATTTATTGTCGAACTTGAGACTCACGAATTAATCCTTAACCTCGTCCGAATTAATTGGATCGTTCTTTTCCGTTTGCGAGATAAAATTCCCCGGCTGATTACAGTCATGGTACATATGTATTACATATGTATTCACGGTACGAGAAGCACAGAGGCGTGGCAGCTAGGTGAAAATGACAGAGGTACGTTATGTATGCGTACAGGGACAGACAGACGGACGCGTCTCCAAAGCCTCGAGGCTAATATATACACGGAATATACATTATACGCTGGAAGCGCGAGGATCGTCCCTCGTCTATCCTACCGACTGCACGTTATATGCAAGGTCGAATTATGTATCACCCGCGCGATTAAATCCTTCCACGCTCTTTCTCTCGCTCTCTCATCCAAAAAGATTCTCTCGAAACGAGGCAGAGAAAGCGTGTGGCGGTCGTAAAGATATTGTACCCATATATATATATATATATTTAATCCTCCTGCTTGCGGTAATACCACTTCGCAATCCAAAAATAAAATAAATACATCAAATGATTTCAACGATTTTACGATATTTTAATTATATTCAGTACTTTATTGATTTTATAATGTCATTGTACCCGTATATATATATATGTATATTTAATCCTCCTGCTTGCGCTAATACCACTTCGCAATCCAAAAATAAAATAAATACATCAAATATTTTCAATGATTTTATGATATTTTAATTATATTTAATACTTTATTAATTTTATAATGTAATTGTTCCGGAACAAAATACTATAACAGGGTGTGTGTATGGGTGTGTATGTGGATGGGTTCTCGTACGCCTAATAGCCATATAGAAAAATAACAAAAATTAATCAAATATTTTCAACAATTTTATATTTTAATTTTATTTAGTACTTTATTAATTTTATAATGTGATTGTTCCGGAATAAAGTACTATAACTACATATATACATATAGGAGGGTGTATGTGTGTGTGGATGGGTTCTTGTACGCCTAATATCCATATAGAAAAATAACAAAAATTAATCAAATATTTTCAACAATTTTATATTTTAATTTTATTTAGTACTTTATTAATTTTATAATGTGATTGTTCCGGAATAAAGTACTATAACTACATATATACATATAGGAAGAGGTATGTGTCGATAGGTCCCTGTATGCCTAATAGCCATATAGATATACAATACGAAGCAATTTTGAATTCTATACGAACAAGAACAAGAAGAAGACGGAGAAGGAGATAAAGAAGAAGAAGAACAACAAGAACAAGAACAAGAACAAGAACAAGAAGAAGAAGAAGAAGGAGACTGCGAGGTAAGGGACAGGATATCGTCAACGAGGACGAGTGTTTACCCTGGCGCTCCCTCTCACAATTGTCGAGCGACCACACCCTCGAGGCTGTCGCACGCGCGCGCGCTTTCATGCTCGCTCTCTCTCTCTCTCTCTCTCTCTCTCTCTCTCTCTCTCTCTCTCTCTCCCTCTTTTACTATTCCTTCATCCCTCCCTCGTGCTATCCTCATCATCCTCTTGAACGTATGTACACACACACGAGCCCTCGGGGTTCATATGTCCCTTCGAAATCGCGGTATATATATATTTATCTATACAATGTACATACATATGTGGAGTACAGTAATACGTGATGGATAGCGAGTACGAGAAATACGGGGGTTGCACGTGCACAGGCGCACCCCCTTTACCCGATATGCAAGAAGAACATATTTCATTGTGTATCCCTTATATATAAGGGATACACAATGAATATATATATATATATATATATATATATATATATGTACATATACATATGTAAAGTGCCTTACTTGTTGGTGGTTTATTTACCTGCCTTTGAGATTTATGTAATTAGTTCGTGTATGAATTTATTGCAAGGTATTATTATTATTATTATGGAATAGCTCGAATAGTTCAAATTCCAAACCGAATGGAGCAATTTGTATGGAAATTAGTAATTAGTTTTCGTTTTCGGGCGAGCTATTGGTCAAAAGATTTTGAAAACTGACAATTTATATACATCCCCGGACAGTTTAGTCACGACAGGTAGCCTACCTTGATAAACAAGTTCCATGGGTCCACTGAAAATAAATTGGTTAACATCGAAAATTTATCACTTTTAATAATCTCCGTAAAACTCGTTGCGACTTTTTCTAATTTTTTCTTCATCGTTGTTTTCGTTGTTTTTTTTAATGAGTTTTTGGTTTATTTTGCAGAGGCACAGTATACACGGTATGATGGAGGAGGAAAACGTGGTGAGACCGCATCAGGAAATGGCGAGTCTGTCCCTCGACGAGAAGAAATATCTCCTCGCCGTGGAACGAGGCGACGTGGCTTCCGTCAGGAGGTAAAAGTTTCTCGTTGTAGCGCAACATTTTTTTTCTCTTTTTTTTCCTTTCTTTTTATCTCGTCCCTTCCCTACTTTACATATGTAATCCGAGCAGGAGAGAACAAGTTTCGAGATAAGAGGCGGAAAATAGATTTTTTTCTTTTCGTACGAAGCGCGTTTAGGTTTATAGTTTTCGTTTTTGTTTTTATTTATTATTTTTTTTTTTACTACTTTATACAGAATGCTCCAGCGAGCTCAGAAGCCCGACTGGATAAACATGAATTGCGTCGATCCCCTCGGAAGATCGGCGCTTCTTATGGCGATCGACAACGAGAATCTCGAAATGGTCGAGCTCCTGATAGCGTTCAAGGTCGAGACGAAGGACGCGTTATTGCACGCTATCTCGGAAGAATTCGTCGAGGCTGTCGAGGTGCTTCTCGAACACGAGGAAACGCTGCACAGAAACGGCGAGCCTCACGTAAGTAATTTTCTGATTTTCAGTTCTTCGTTTTTTTTTAAATTATTATTATTATTATTATTTATTAATATTTCTCATGTCGAAAGATGTGTAAAAACCGACAACTCGCTTCGACGACAATCCCCTCTCGATTATGAAAGCAGCGTGCACGAGGCGTGTAAATTTTCTCGTACACGAGGGACGCGTGGATCCGTGCACTTTTGTTCCCATTCTCGGCAACTTCCTCAGTCCTTCTCTCGGGCTCTCATTCCTTGCGCCTGAATCAAGTTACCCTCGACGCCTCGACGAGAAACCGGAAAGAGGTTCTATCTCACATCTACGGCACGTCTCTATTCTAGACGAATTTCTCAGATTAAATTCTCATTCCATACGCGCGTTCTTCCCTTCCGCATTTTCATATCACAGTCGACTCCAGTATTTGCTCGCACAAAAGCTCTCTCTCTCTCTCTCTCTCTCTCTCTTTCTCTCAGACACATACAAACGATTCCATAATTCCACGATAGTTCACCTGCCTCGAGTTGTCTGATTGAGTAACGTTCAATCATACGCTCGATGCTTCAGCTGATAATTCATTTATTCAAGAAATTCAACTTCGACCTATCTCTCTCATTCTCTCTCTTGCCCTCCCTCCTTTTCTCTCCGTCCGTATCTTCGTTAGAAGGAAATATAGATACTTTAGAGATCGTTAATTTGTATCAACCTCGAATGACCTATATATGTATAATTATTACAACTATTTATCGCTATCTATTTAATGGTTATTTTCATCGGTCATCGTGCGATCGACCACACTCGATACCATGCGTGTTCGTTTGTGTGAATAATCGGGTAAATTACGTATATCGATCTGACAGAGCTGGGAAGCTCTGCCTCCGGACACTGCGACATTTACGCCAGACATCACACCCCTGATACTCGCAGCTCATCGAGACAATTACGAGATCATCAAGATCCTATTGGATCGGGGCTCCGTTTTACCGATGCCTCACGATGTTCGCTGCGGGTCAGTAATCCCATTAAAATATAGACCTTATGTGCGACCCCTTTCTTTTTTCGTTTTCACTAGTGCAATATTCCTGTACTCACGTAAATTCTCGAGATACCATAAAAAACGTACGAAAGTATTTTATCTTGATTTATAAATTTTTCTAGTTTTCCTCACGTTCCTAATTACATACATTTAAAATTTGTGTTATCATTCGAGGCGTTTACGTTCTTTTCCGATAAAATACTTTTTCCTGGGTATAAAAATGATTGGATGAAATTTCTTATGAATTTGTCTTTTGGGCATTTGGTTTTGTATCGAACTTGCTTTTATAAGCTATATGCTAATTATCGTTAGATTGTAATTATGTGGTTAAGAAAAAATTGCTCGTCGAGCGAAAAATTTAAAAGAAAAAATGAGCAATTCTGTTATTTTAATTTTATTTTTGGAACAGCTGCGACGAATGCGTCACTTCGCGGATGGAAGATTCTCTGAGACACTCCAGAAGTCGTATAAACGCGTATAGAGCTCTAGCCTCACCGTCTCTCATAGCTCTGTCGTCGAAGGATCCGATACTGACTGCATTCGAACTCTCGTGGGAATTACGGAGACTGTCGTTTCTCGAGCACGAGTTCAAGTGCGAGTATCAGGTAAGGAACACCACGAATGTAACTCCATTCGAGTTCTTCCCTTTACGCTTCCCAAAACTCTTGCCTCGTGCTCTCTGCTCGTATCACCTTTATATATCTCTCTATATAATGAAAAGATCTTGCCGTATGCAAAAAAAAGGCAAGGAAAGATATACAGGGCGTCCTATTTAAAAATGTGAAAGATGTACCGGATGTACGACACTCATAAACTCAAGAGATACTTATTTTCATTCTTTATATATTTATAGACTTATTTCCATTCTTTATATATTTTCTCTGATTCGTTTTACTCGTCGCGATGCATAAATAAAATTTGTGACGTTTACATTAATAATAATCAGTCGTTGTAATTTTTTGTATTTTAATATTATTTGTATTTTTATTGTTACGTTATATTTATCCCGGATGACGAATTTACTATGGTAATTAAAGAATTAAATGAAGTTCTTGGTATGTTTATTTCTTTTCTTCCAAGTTCTTTTGGCGTGACCCGGGCAATTAATTAGCGTATGTGTGTATGCGTATGCGCATTTGTAATTAAACTTTACACACAAAGCTTCATCCACCCTTCAAGGTTCCCCCATAGTTTCGCGATCTCGGGGATATAGCGGTGATAAAACTCGCTTCTCTAACTTGCACGTATATATGTATTTATACTTAGGAACTCAGACGACAGTGTCAGGACTTTGCAACGGCTCTTCTCGACCATACGAGAAGTTCGTACGAGCTCGAGGTACTACTGAATCACGATCCAACGGGACCGGCATTCGAGCATGGTGAGAGAATGCATCTGAATCGTCTCAAGTTGGCTATTAAATTACGTCAGAAGAAGGTAAGACGAGAGACGAACATTTGGTAAGAGAGTTTAGTGCGATAAAACTTATTCAACGATAATATACACGTGTGTACGAATAATTTCATCTGAAATCGAACGTTTTTTTTTTCAATCGGAGGAAGACCTTGCTATAAAGATATTTATTGGAAAAGTAAATTGAAAGTTGTACCCAACGAAAAGTGCTGACGTTGTTTTTATTGCTTTTGTTTTATATGGAGCGTCTAATAAAATACCATTCGCATTGACATGGAATTCACCGGGTAAATTAAAAGAGCGATGGGCTCGATAGATGAGATACGCTTTTACGATGAGAATCGAGGTCAAGATTTACACTACACATAATGCAAAGGAGGGGGTGAGAAAGCAATCAAAATTTATCGTTTGCGCAGTTCGTGGCACATCCAAACGTACAGCAACTTCTCGCTTCTATCTGGTACGAGGGACTGCCAGGATTTCGTCGGAAGAACATGGTCCTTCAAGCACTCGAGATCGTACGGATAGGTCTCCTGTTTCCGATTTTCAGCGTCGCCTACATTATCGCACCTCACAGCGTTTTTGGTCAGACCATGAGAAAACCATTCATCAAATTCATCTGTCACTCGGCATCGTACTTCAATTTCTTGTGTGAGTCTTTGCTGTTAATTAACAAGCGATTTAAATATAGAAAAGAGAAAAAAACGCCTTGTTTTTAATACATAACGTTTTCATATTTATTTGAATGTTTTACTCCACGTGTAAGTATCCGATACAACGATTTATATATATATTTTTATATTTTGTACTTTGCACTAAATCGTCGACAAAATTGGATCATGCCTATTGAAATCGCTCGGTACGTGCTATTGAAAGGTATTTGTTAGCTGTTTGAAAATTCTCGCGGATGTTTGACTTCCTGACTCTCAATGCCGAATTTGAAAATAGAATTCGTATAACGAGAATCATGATTTTTCCACGACATGATTTCACGCACGGTACAGAGAATTATTGCGATAAGTCAACGAAATGATAGCGATTGATGAGATTAATTTTATTTTGTAATTTTATGATGCAGTTATGCTGATATTGGCGAGTCAGAGGATCGAGAGCGTGATAGGTCTCTGGATGGGCGAAGACATATCGGAACACGAGCCAGCACCGACGAAAAGAGGAGCAGCACCAACGATAGTCGAATGGTTGATACTGGCTTGGGTATCCGGTCTCATATGGTCCGAGGTTAAGCAACTTTGGGACGTTGGTCTCGAGGAATACGTCAACGACATGTGGAACGTCATTGATTTCGTCACGAATTCATTGTACGTCGCTACTGTAGCACTGAGAATCGTTGCGTACTTTAGAGTGCAAAAGGAGAACGAGGGACAGACAACGGGGACCATTGTCGAGCTTCAAAGGGAACAGTGGGACACTTGGGATCCGATGCTCATATCCGAGGGATTGTTCTCGGCTGCTAATATATTCAGGTCCTACATAATCATTGTAATATAAGCTCGGTAGATAATAGCATATCCGAGCTGGTCTCCCATTCAAAATCCCCCATTTTAATAAATTCTTCTCTCGTAATCTCCCATTATACAGTTCGCTAAAGCTCGTCTACATATTCTCTGTGAATCCTCATCTCGGACCTCTCCAAGTCTCTCTATCGCGCATGGTCATGGACATCATGAAGTTCTTCTTTCTCTACGTTCTGGTACTGTTCGCCTTCTCGTGCGGTGAGTGGTATGTTCGTCAACTGATTAACACAACGTACTCTCGAGAACGCACGATTCAATGAAAATCGACGCAATTATCACAGGTCTGAATCAGCTACTTTGGTACTACGCCGATATGGAAAAAAAGAGATGTCCAACTGCTACGTTATATCCGAGTAGCAGCAACAATAATAACAATTCAACCGCGGATTCGAACGCCTGCGTCGTTTGGCGCAGATTCGCCAAGTAAGCCTAAAATTGTCTTTTTTTCCTAAAGTTCCTTTTCTTGGTAAAAAACATATCTCGCGATGATTAGCAATGCAGCAATCGTTCTTCAAGAATGTTATCGATGATTCCAGCTTATTCGAAACAACTCAGACTCTCTTCTGGGCAGTCTTTGGTCTTGTTGATCTCGAGAGTTTCGAGCTGGACGGCATCAAAGTTTTCACTCGCTTCTGGGGAATGCTCATGTTCGGCACTTATTCCGTAATCAACATCGTCGTATTGCTGAATCTTCTCATAGCTATGATGAATCATTCCTATCAACTTATATCCGTGAGTGAGCATAATTCTATCTTCAATTACACCTTTTTGTTACAATTGTCATACAAAAAAACACCCTAAATTCAAATTTGCATCGCGATTTACGTTTGCTCCTTTCGTATTGTTGATAATTGATAATTATGATAATCAGGAAAGGGCGGACGTCGAGTGGAAATTTGCAAGAAGCAAATTGTGGATCAGCTTCTTCGAGGAAGGTGGTACTGTGCCACCTCCCTTCAATATAATACCGACCCCAAAAAGCGCTTGGTACATCGGTCAGTGGGGTTACAGAAAACTTTGCGGACACAGTCATGCTGCAAGGAAGGAACACATGAGAACGATAAAAGTGATTTATATCATCGTTTAATCATCTTTTAAGCAATGTATCAAAATCAAATTGAAGAAAATTTTATCGAGGCATCCAACTATAAGATTTCCTTTCATTTATTCCGAACAGCGTAAAGTTAAACAGGCCTCGGAAAGGGATTTTCGTTATCAAGGAATAATGAGAAATCTTGTGAGACGTTACGTGACCGTTGAGCAACGCAAGACCGAAGGCGAGGGAGTTACCGAGGATGACGTCAACGAGATCAAACAAGACATCAGTGCTTTTCGTTGCGAGCTCATAGAGATCCTGAAAAATTCGGGAATGAACACGTCAACAGCCTCAGGAACTGGTACCGGTGAGCCCCGTACTCCCTTCCAATGTCCCATCCAATCCTCTCTCTCGTGTCGCTAGATTTTCTCACGCTTTGTCGATTATTATAAATTTACATTCGCATGTCTGTTTTATAATTTTGTTGTTGTTGTTTGTTTTTTTTTTGTTTTCTTTTTGAAACCCTATACGCCTGTACTCTCGAAACTTCAGCATGCGTTCCCTCGATTTGTCACGGCGGATTAAGTGGAAAAAAAGTGTTTGGAAGCCGGAGGTTGGAAGGATCCTGAAGAGAATATTCGAACAGGTGCCGGAGGGAAAAAAAATCGTCAGAAGGAACGTCGTCTTCTCAAGGGTTTCAATATCGTGCCACAGCCGAGTGGCAGTGGAAGTTTGCCACCTGTCGCAGAGTTCATAGCTTCCCTTCAAGATGGCCGATCCGAAGCTAACCACCATGATCTATTCGGCAGTACTTTGAGTGGTATATTCGGTTCTGGCGCGACGCCCAAGAAAAATCCACATCACACGAGCACCAACAGCGTGCCTGGATTGGCAACTTCCGCGAGACAATCACGTTGTACGAGAAACGGCTCGAGAAAGAGAAGATGGGGAACGCTCATCGAAGCTGCCAAGGCTGGACGTGTTTCCAGACTCATTGGTAATATATTCTTTTTCTTTTTCCTTTACGATCATTAGACAGCCATGTTTTTTTTTCAATTTTTATATTCAAAGTGTAAATGCAATGTTGGTGAGATTTCGTTTGTTTCTTTTTTTTTATTCAGGACGTTCGCGTTCCGAGGACTCAATGTACTCCCCAGCTTCTGAGGACGTTGGTTCACGATCAGAGGCATCTTCGGACTCAAAGTCCTCTCTGGACGCTCCGCCATCGTCCTCGCGCACTCATCAGCAGCAACATCATCATCATCAGACGTCGACGACGTCGAGTCACGAACATTCCCGTAATCAAAATCTTCATAATCATCCGACAGTCGAGAATCGTCATCATCGCACCAACGAAGCCCATCATGTCTTCGCTCATGGTCTCGGACCGGCGATAGCAGCTTTGAGAAAAAAGCGTAAAAAATTCTCAGCATCGAGGGCCTCGACACCAACAATGACGAGTGGAAACGCCTCTACGATCGAGAGCACCTCAACGACGAATCCGCCAAGTGCGACGATTGTTCCCACAGCTAGTGTAACGACGACGACAACGACGACATCGACGACGACGAAAAATCAGTTGCAAAGGGCCAGTAGTGTTCCTACGCGTGGGCCCGATCCCGCACCTCAAACAATTCCTCCCCGACGTCACGAGGCCACACAGAGTCAACAGCCTAGTCTCGATACCAACGAGAGTTCCAATGTTACCGAGAGATTAGGTGAATAAATTATCAATAAGTATCATAAATATTTTCGACATAGGACGAGGAAAATATATTTGCACAAATTTATGGTCCGAGAAATTCAAAAGTAAATAAATTTATTGATTAAACAATAATAATAATACAATAATTGGTAACCCGGGAATACGCAACGAGAATATCAAACGCTGAACGATGTTGCAGGAGAAGGTATGATGATGACGATGATAAGTTCGCCGCCTCTGACGCCATCGACGACGGAAGAAAGCGTCGTGGGAGCCCCGGCTGGTCCTATGGGTCCCGAAGATGGCGAAGATTCTGCAGCAGGAACGAACAGCAATCTATCGTCGAGTTTCAAGAGAAACGGCTCCGCGAGTCGTCTGCAAAGGCTTGCAGGAATCGAGCCGATCGCGGGTCACGACGTCACGACCGGTTGGCTCTGAAACGTTAACTTACGTTAAATTTATTGTTTATTTCATCTTGAAACTTGTTTTGTGAAAAAGAAAAGGAAAAGAGCTTGACCGAGTCGTCGAGAGCCACAACGATGCCTTCGTCGCGCGAGAGAGAGCCTAATATAAAACTATTTGACCGTGAATTACCCAATGCGAAGAAACGAAAAGAAAACAAAAACTGTATCAGTACTCATGTCGGCGTTCATAAAACAAAGAAAACACTTGTTCCCACAAAAATTTCGGTATCGATGATAAATAAAAACAAAGCGCGCTGGCGCGATCTCTTTGTATTGAAACAGAAAATTATCATCACCGCCACGCTCTTTTTAATTACATTGCAATTACCTCGCTGGAATCTCTCCCTCTCTCTTTTTCTCTCTCTCTTTCTCTCTCTCTCTCTCTCTCGCTCTCTCTGTCTTTCCCTCTATATTTCTGTCGATCTCTGTTTACTCGAGAAATACATATATTTATATATATGTATGTACACGTACACACACACAAACACATACATTAAAAACGTAGCATGCATTGATCGCCGTGCGATCGGGGTGAGATCTACTAAGAGGATGAACAGAAAGAAAAATGAAGAGATTAGTCAAGCCCTAACTAGGATTATATTTAGAGAGCCGTAGAGTCTTAATCGTCGATAAGCTGCTGGAAAGGCTGATTACGTATGGGGAGAGGACTCGTGTATTTTTTCACCTGCACAAAAAAAATTCGCGAGACGTGGTCATAAGGCCACAAACTCTGTTATGAAAACTGCCAGTACGATGATATGACGCTCGGGTCGGGCAATGAAGATGGGCTATTGCCCTCTGACACAAATTGTCTCTCCCTTATTTTAATGAAAACAAAATTAATAAAACGAAGGTTTAAGGATGTATGACTATCGGCGTATTCAGTAAGTTGATAAATTATTCAAATCACCTACATTTGGCACATAACAAATAATTCTCAAAAAAAAATTGTTGCAAAAAACAATCCTCACACTTTTCTTTCGCGTTAATATTTTGTTTCCCCTAATTTAATACTTCTTTCTCAAGCTCTTAAACATGCAGTAACGATCAGTTCTTTATGGACATTTTTGAAAAATTGTTTGACACTGTTTATTCATAAATTAAAAAATATTATTACACGTAACCAATAGTCTTACTTCCTTAAATGTAAAAAAAAATCAAAACATACACATCACACCATTACAGAGATATTATTCGGGATTTTATCACCGTGGAATTAAGAGTTAACTACAACCCCACTATTACTGGTAAATTACTGAGTAACTACGGACTAACTAATTACCAAATAAAAAGAAGATTTATCTCACAAGTAGAACGAAAAGGGAAGGCAGGCTGGAGGATGACCGTTGTCGTCACGACCAAGTAGCGTCAGGATAATTAGGTATCTCTTATTACAGTCCAATGATTAAAATATTGTACTATAATTAAAAACAAAAATCGAATGCGATACGCATTCGAAAAATAAAACAAACAAAAATATTGTACATCTTAATTATTGGACCTAATTGTCGGATATAAAAAGGATATGCCTGCGCCTAATCATTGCACGAAAGTGTACGATTATGATAAATGAGGATTATAATTGATCATTTCAATCCGCACAAGCCTTTTGTTCATTTGACCACTAGGACACTATCATTATGACATCCGTAGATATTCTTTTTTTTAATTTGTGTTTCGTGATTCTACGTTAAATGTTAAATAACTACAGCGATATCAATAAGTTGCATAGAAAAGTGCCACTCGATCAAAAGATAACTTCTAGATCTCCCAAGCCTTTTTAGTCGCAGCGTGCAAACATGCATGGTACTCGTCTATGCAATTTTCTCATTGTCAGACAAGCCCTTACAACCGTTCTCCGGTCAACGCTGAAAACATAATGGCAGACTTTTTATTGTTATTTTATTAGCAACATTTGTTTATTTTTTTGTATAAGACAAAATAACATTGTACGTTGATCGACAGAAAACTGATAAAACGTCCAGAAAGTTCGGTTCAATAAGCTGCACGATGCCTAAAGTGACCATTCTGCAACGATACAATCGATTCATAAAGGGACTTAATTCGATTTTGCTGAAGTCTTGCAGATTTACAAAGCATTCGTCCTGTCAGGTTGATTTTCACCTATGTTCTGTTTTTTTTTAGCCAAGAATTATACTTAAACAATATTTGTTTTGTAAGATGTATGAATAATAACGAAAAAGTAATAATAATAAAACAATGATAATAATAAAAAGACTCCATAATTCCGCTTGAACCCAAGCACAAGATTTTTTTTTGAATTTCTTACACGCTTTATCCGATATATATTGTATTGTCTCTTGTACCTCTTTCGATGTTATGTTCTCCTTACACCAAGCACAATTTTCTATGTCCTGAGAAACCGAACTCTGTATCAGGAGAAAATAATATCGAAGCAATTCCAAGAGGGATCTAAATGGAAAAAGTAGGGATAGTGAGGGTCGATCGAAAATTCAGAAATTTCAGTATTGAAAATCGCCACTTTATATCAGTATTACATAATGTTACGTACAGATAAACGTCAGCACAAAAGTTCCGGAAGTGCGGGGGAAAGCGAGTCGGTCAGAAAATGATTCAAAAACATTGCTAAAATGCGGGGTTATGCGGGTCAGTCAAAAATTTTAAACGCTTACCACTTATCAAATGCATTTTTTAAATTTTATCAAACTTAATTACGAACCTTTATTAAATGCCTTTATTAATTTAAAAAAAAAGCTCTGAGTTGTTGGCTATGTTCACGGAGCTGTAGAAGTCGGCTGATGGCATTCAATCTTGTACACAAACGGTCTGCGCATGCTCATAGCACACTTGGTATTTTACCACTATATTATCAGATTAGGCTTGCAAAACAGATAATGCAAATTACTATAATTCTAATATATATTTGATCTGAATTGTGCGATCAATGGAATCTGAGTAGTACGTTTCCAAACATTTCCAAATAGCTAAAAATGATGGATATTCCAATGCTGGATTCATATTTGGAGACTTTAGATGGTTACATACGCGATGATGATAAATTGGTACGTATTCTTGCCTTTTCAATCATATGTATATTTCCTTAAAGCAATATTATATAAAAATGAACCCTTTTAAATCGCAGGTGACTTATAAATGGCTCAGCAAAGAACTCGAAGTTCATGTAAACATAGCAAAAATAATACTATGGCGCTATTTGCAAGAGTACAAGAACGAGAAGCTTGTTGCAACATTTCTCCTCATAGGAAATCTCAAAAGTCAGGGAATGCGTGTAGAAGTTGTCAAGGACATCAATTTGGACAAAGCTAAAGAAAAATTTGAAAAAATCATATCCGAACATGTTTATAGCGTACAAAAGGAATTGCCTGATATCGAACTATTGGCTGGAACCGGTCAAGGAGATTCGAGATTCAGTGCTATCAGATGCGAAGAAAGTTCAATACTGAGTGACGAGGATCTCTTAAAAATGAGATGGGGAAAAGCGTCCTTTCCCCAAACTGCTGCCGTCGTTGAGAAGAAAGAACCGAAAACTTTGGTGCAAAAAACAGAGCACCATATCACACACAAAACAAAGAAACAAAATCTTTCGTCTGAAAATATAGAACAAACTTTAAGTAAAAACGATACTCGTGTGGTAAAAGAGACCACAAAATCTCCGAATGATGGTACAAACGTGACTGAGAGTAAATCGGAGGAACAATCTTCGAAGAAAGTTTCACCTCCAATAAAGTCCAAGGTCGGTGAGAAAAAAAGTACCGCTTCTAAGAAACCTGTTCAATCGACAAAGGTAGGATTCGGTAATCTCTTTGGAAAGGTACCTATTCAACAGAAAGTCCAAGTTGCCTCGTCTACATCAGAAGTACCTGGAGAAAGTATTAAAAAAGAATCTGATAATTTGCCCGAGATTAAATCGTCCAAGTCTGCGGTAGATTCTTCGTTTGAAAAAATAAAAGACAAGGAAAACCAACAAAGCCTAAATTCAACGAAAAAGGAGAGCACAAGTTCGCCATCCGAAAATGAAGTATCGAGTAAAAGCACATCGTCGACAAAAATTGAGAAACCTTCGATGAGCAAAAAGTCTAAAGTAAAGAAAAATAAGAATATTGCACGGGGTACGAAACGCAATAGAAGCAATGATTCAAGCGATGAGAAGAAAAAACGCAAACGCATATTCGTCGCATCAGACTCGAGCGAAGATTCAGCCGCACCGAGCGAAGATGAAGATATGTTCAGTTCTCCACCACCCAAATCACCCTCTCCACCTAAAAGTAAATCGCCAACACCACCGACGATCGAATGTCATGGTAATAAGCGAAAAGTTCGCAAATTGGTGGATAAAACCTTTATGGATGAGGATAATTTTCTTATAACAAAGAAGGTTCACGTTTACGAGAGTTGTTCCGACGAAGAGCCGGAAGTCGTGGAAACGAAGAAAAAAATCGAACCGGAAGTCGCGAAAGCAACAAAAAAAGTCGATCCCAAGGAAACTAAGGCAAATGTGAAAAAAAAGCAAACTTCATTGATGAATTTTTTCAAAAAAGCTTGAACCCTGATTTATTTCGCACTCGACTAACTTTATATTCGCCTTACCGTTTTTATTTATCAAATATTAAGAAAATAGAGCTATAAAAAGTGTATGATGGAATAAACGATTTTTATGCTCGTTTTTTTATGATTCACTGTTATTCTCAATCTTATTCCTGGCCAGTAGAATGCACGTGCAGAAAGTCGAAAAAGGATAGATGATTCACAGTGGCTATAATAATCGCAGATTGGAAAGGTAGTTATCAGAAAGCCTACGAATCATCACCTATACAACGCTTTTACATTATCAGATACGATATTTTATCTTTCGTTTGCCAGTATGGACATAATAGCTAGTCTTGTTCGTGCCTTCATAGCTGTAACTTTTAACGTACGCAGTAAGACTTTCAACATGAAGAATATCAAGCTAGAAAAATGTATTTTTATGACATTATTATTCGTGCATTTGTTACACGATTCTACATGCGGAATATGTGACTTATGCATTTGTACTCGATCAGGTAAGCAACGAGAATTGTGCAGTGTTGCGTAATTTGTAATATACACATAATCTTCAGTGTTACCTATCATTTACAGAGGACTCGCGAATTATCAATTGTCAAGGTAACCGTGAAATCGACAATTACACAGAAATTTTCGATTTATTGGCCGTGGATGAATTAAAAAATGTGAAAGGACTCAGATTGTCCAAGCACGACATCGACTCTCTGCCACTCGATGCTTTCCGAGGTCTCAGGGTATTGGAATTATTGGATTTGTCGGAAAATTCTATAGATCACTTCGAGGCAAATATTTTTAAAGATTTGAACCAGCTGAAGGAACTCGATTTTTCCTTCAATCAATTGACGCTTCTTACCGGAACTGTTTTCGAAAATGTTCAAACGCTGTTGAAGTTGAATTTGAGCAACAATCTAATCACCGATCTGACCGATACGACGCCTGGACAATTGCCGAAGTTAACGCATCTCGATCTGTCGAACAATAATTTACAAACTATCGACAGTCAATTTATCGGATCATTGTTGAGTCTGGAGTTTTTCGATGTCTCGCACAACAGGATAAGCTTTATACCAAGCGGGATGCTATTGCAATTACAATTTCTCTCGGAGTTTCGGATATCCGATAATTCATTGAAAGACTCACCGTTGTATGATTTTCCAGAATCTCTGACGATTCTAAATCTTGGTCGCAATATGATAAGCTCATTGCCCCAAAATCTCACTAATATTCGAAAATTGAATATCGAGGACAACAAAATAGATTTGATACCGTCTGATATTTTGTGGCTGAAGCAGATGGAAAATCTCAATATTCGTGGAAATTATTTGACCTCGTTTCCTGACGAAAGATTCGAATTATTGTCAACGTTAGATCTCTCGCGAAACAATTTGTCAGATATTCCAAAAACTTTATCGTCGGAAAACTTACCGAGGTTGGACACGCTTCTGATCGGTGGCAATCCTATAAATAACTTGCGTTTCGTTTCCGAATTGCATTTGAGACAACTCATCGTGGATAATCTTCAACTATTGGAAACGATAGAGACAGATACTTTCGATAAAGTACGAGGATACGATAACGAATGCATCAATCTTACAATCACAAAAAATCCTGTGTTGCGGCAAATCAACGAGGGAGCCTTTAGTGGCATCGCAATTTGTTCTGTAAATATTTTGTTGTGGATCTGGTATAATTCGTATGCTTACAAATAGAACAGTTGTTTGATTCTTCAATACTTTCGACAGTTGGATTTAAGCAAAAATGCATTCACCCATATGTCTCCGGAAGTCGTGAAATCGAAGGGAAAATTTGTGGCGAGCAACGGCATTGATTTGCAGGGAAATCCGTTCAATTGTGATTGTGGGTTGCAATGGATATTGGATGATTTTTTACCCCATTTGTACGAAGTGAAACCCGAGCTTCTGGAAGATTTAAGGTAAAATATTATCACAATTCTGTTATAGTACAAATGTTTCTTATCAATCTTAAGAATTATACACGCTTTTGGCTCAGATGCAACGCACCACTGGCATTATCCGGTACAAGAATGGTTCACTGGTTCTTGTGGAGGTATCAAGTTTTCTGTGTTGCATCGCCCAATAAATTGTCAAAATTGACATTAGATCCCGCGACTGTAGTGGAAGGTTCGACAGTTCGACTGGAATCTAGCAGAGGAATGCTCGCTGTTGTCGCCGGAGCTTTGGGTACTTTATGCATCTTAATCATCACTGGACTGATGGTTGCTCATAAGCTAGGAACTCGCAAACGACGAATGAATAGAAGATTTTGATAATCGGGATTGAAATATTTCGAGTCACTTTTTTCAACGTTCTAACAATATTTGTGGCAAATTGATCAAAACAAAAATCAAAAAAATAGACTGATCTCTTGAAATTTTCAAAACAAAAAAATATCTATATACAATAATGACGTTACAAGCTAATTTAGTAGCTTGATTAGGTTTTCGGTAGAAGACTGCGAAAAAAAATCGAATAAAAAGTACAATGGCATATAGATTTGTAACGCTACAGTATCTTTTCTCATTGGACAATAAATAATTCATCCTGTAACTTGTAGTTTTTGAAAAATTCTGTTGTCAAAAAATCTACAAAAGGTTGAAAATGAAGTGATATCCATGACTACCATGTGTGTATAAAAACACTCTCGGGCGTGGAACCTTGCTCCCCTGTTTATTTAATGGTTTATAAATTATTTTACTAAACTATATTGTTGATCACAGTAGCACCACCGAGTACCATCCATCGGTGATAGTAGATAGTATTTATGTATTTTAATATAAGAGTCACGTTGTGAAAAAGAGAAAAAAAATACACTCGCTCTTAGAATAAAAATGTATTTTTGTTTCATGGCTTTGGACGCAAACACTGATATCTCCCTAGCTTTAATTATATACAATCAACTTTCTTCATATCTCGTCTATCTGCCAATGACTAGAAGTTACACGAGGCTGAGGATTGTCTCGTAATTCGGTGAGAAACGACGATATATTTTGGTAATAACCGGGTTCGTTCCACGTCTCGTTGTGCGTACCGCCGGGTACTGGAAGAATCCATTTCCACGGACTTTTGCAACGATCGTAGAGATCATTCATCATACGCGGCGGCACGAGATCATCGGCCAATCCCGAAATGAATAACGTCGGCACTGTTACAGATCGGATTTTGAGCAAGGACATATACTGCGAATAAAAAGAAAGCTCATGAACCATCTTAGTAATAAGGCGAATGAGAAATTTCGTAAAAAGTCGTTCAAAAAAAGAGATTTCCGATAGTACCTTATTCTTGTAGAAAATAAGGGGTAGATACTCGAATAATTTGCATCCGATAAGAAGCGAGGCCATATCGGGTATGCTTGTGAAAGTATTCTCCAAAATAAGGCACCAAATTTTCGGTTTATTATCTTCTTTTGTGGCTAAATCGATCGCCACTGCACCTCCTGGAACAAAAAAAAGAACGATCGCTTGAGGGTTTGTTTATAGGTGAAGTGCATATTTAGACAAGGATAATTATTTATTTATTGACTGAAACGGAGTTATGGTTTACCTAAAGATCTCCCAAAAACAATTATTTCGTTCGTGTTAATGTCGTTCCTATTAGCTAAATATTCTATTCCAGCGCGCGCGTCCATGTATAAACCTTCCTCGGATGGACTACCTTGAGAAAGACCGTATCCTCTGTATTCTAACATCAGTATGTTGCATTTGACATTGTGATAAAGGCCAGCAACGTTTTGTAGTCTGTTGAAAAGAACATCGCGTTTTTTAAATTGAAATCTATCAGTATTACGCATTGTCTTATGCATTGGAAAAATTGTGTCTTTGGTAAAGATGTTTATACCTGTGTCCCATGTTGCCGGCATTACCGTGTAGATAGAGAAGAGTGGGTGAAGTTTTGACATCTGGCTCGGGTTGAGCAATGAAAAACATGTGCAACATAGTTCCATCCCCCGAACGTGTATATACACTCTGATAGGGTAGATAGAACATGGAGGGCGCAGGAACATACACACGTGAATGCACAGGTAATTCTGGATGATACAATAATTGATCCTCAGCACGATACAATAGGCCTAAGGAAAGTACAACTCGTTTTTAATAAAAAATTTATATTAACGAGTAATCGCAGTATTTTCTTTTGCCATTACTGCGATAATGTGAAAAATTACTTAATTGTTTTTAGAAAGATTCTGAGATTTATTGATAACCGAAATTGTCTGATTGCGACATTGATGACGATTGTAAGAATATACTATGTCAACATAGAAATCTCGGATTACTTCAAAATATATTGAATATATTAAATATATGATATTGAAAATATATTGAAAACAAAAAACAATTCTCACCTGTAGTAGCGAAACATACAAGAAAAAATGTGAATATTCCTCCATAAAGCCAGTATAGTATGAAACACAGGAGTACGTAAGCACCGGAGAATGCCCAGCATTTTAAAGCGATACCACGTAATAATTTGACGGGACGACTACGAGCCAAATGAATCCTAAAGGACATATTTATAGCTCGTACGATTGTTGCTTCCTCCTCGATTGTGATCTTTATATCATAAATTTACAAAAGGTGCTCTTTGCCTATGTCAACTATGTCAACAACATTGGTTATCTGCACCGCGTCCCGGACTTCAATTGCGTCAACTCACATCTCTTGCAGCGAAGTTGAATCATGACACGTGTTCAAAATTCCTGATCTTTATTTGACAAGGAGTTTGGTTAGGTAAACATTTGTAGTTAAAGTCAAATTTTATGAGTTATTGGGCACTTGTGGAACATAACCTAAAATGCGTGACTATACGGCATACACTCAAAAACGAACGAGAAAGAAGACTGAGGCAGGCGCGAACGGCTTACCACACTAGGTCAGAGATGCGTTTGTATCATAGAAAAGTAGGTCAACGCGCGCGCATTGCCGTTTGATCATGGTGTTAATTTGAATAACATTGATATTTAAAAAAATACAAGATAACGAGCAACAATGTTATTTAACCCTCAATTGCATTAAGGGATCATTCGAATTATTATTTACATCATATTATTATTGTATTTCTGATAAACTGTATTTTATATTAAACATTTTAATCATTATTATCGTTAAAGATCGTACTGTCAACTTTCTTTAAAGGTAATAATGTATTGCTTAACTAAGGTGTTGTATGCTAACGACGAGAGTTTGTGAATAATTTGTTTGATTATCGATCAGTCTCTACTTTGCCGATCGTTGGCTACGTGCATTTTCATACAATTACTCATTCGATTATGATAAGGAAAGAAAGTCGTTATATATGCAACAGATGGGTAACTCCCATTGTACTTTCATTGACTTATCTTCATCCTCTGCATTTTTTATCAACTGGACACTCCCTCTCAAATGATAATAAAGCCTTTTTATAAGGTGAGTCTCAGAAGTCGTGTCAGTTTTAGTCGATACTGACGGGGAAGAAGTCGAGTTCGTCGAGTTACTGGAAAGAGCTTCTTGGAGAGAACTGAGTAGCAAAGAATATCAATTAATTCCTCTCGACAACTTCAAAACCTAAAAAGGTTTGAAATGGCACCATCAGTTCCACCGGCTCTGGAGAAGCTTTTCAGGTATGTAATTAATTCATCTACAAATGTGATCTTGATCCTTGTAATGCGCATTTCTTTGTCCACGTCGCTATTACAATTGCAACGTATTTGTGAATTATTTTTAAACTGCGTGTTCCACACTGAGATAAATATCCTCCGTATTGTGTACAGTTATTTATTCTTTGTCTGCCCACTGCAGATAACTCATTCGTGGTGCATATAGTAAACTCAGATAGCAACTAGTTATGCTCTGCTAAACGGAATATATCCAAATATATAAATATTCTTGTACTTCCTATAAATTGAATGTTAAATTATTCATATGTTATATGTCCATATATGAGAGTATATTTTGATATCCATCTGTAATTCCTTGAAAACCGAGTACGCTTTGTTCGTCAATGACCTACAGAAAACCAGCTACGCTTACAGTGTAAACAGTATTTAGATATATAATGATTCATGCAAATAAGAATATAAAATTTTACCCCTCGACGTGATATATTTGTCTGATTGATCCTCATTGGTTTTCAAACGTCTAGCTTCTTTGTCAACCTGTTCTTCCACAGATATGGAACCTTGATTTGAATTAAGATTCCTTATCCATTAAAAAGTTATCTTTTAATACCATCCTTATCATGATCATATTAAAACAGGTTACCAAAAAACTGTCGTTTATTAGTATCTTATCTTGAGATAAGATACCAAAACTATAAGATTTGATCTTGATCCTCATTAGTTTTTAAACATCTAGCCGTTTCTTTTTCCTCAACCTGTTTTTCAACGGATAAGGGATCTTAATTTGAATTAAGATTTCTTATACGTTGAAAATCTTATCCTTTAGCGCTAACCTTATCAAGTCTGTATTAACACAAGATATCAAGACCTTATCTCAAGATTCGAAAAAATTTGTGATTTCGAGTGTCCACTTCAAATAAATTTCAAGTGGACACTCGTTAAAACACGTGGTTGGACACCACATTAAAATAATGAATTTATAATCATTGCCTTTTCCCGTAACGCTAGTCATTAATATTACGATATGTAACAAAAATATATAACCATTGCTTGTATTTACAGACATATCGATGCTCACAAGACTGAGTACATCGACACTCTTCGCGAAGCAGTTGCCATAAAGTCGGTATCGGCATGGCCGGACCACAGAGGTGAAATTGTTAAAATGATGAAATGGGCGGAATTAAGAATGAAGGAGCTTGGTAGCACGACCGAACTCGTGGACATCGGCGAACAAACCTTGCCCGATGGAAAAGTAATACCGCTTCCTCCTGTATTGATGGGATCGCTCGGTGCTGATCCGAAGAAAAAAACTGTTCTTTTGTACGGACACTTGGACGTTCAACCGGCGCTTTTGGAGGATGGATGGGACACAGAGCCCTTTACTCTCATTGAGAAAGATGGAAAGCTCTATGGCCGAGGAAGCACCGATGATAAAGGTCCGGTACTTTGTTGGATCCATGCCCTTCAAGGCTATAAAGCTATTGGCGAGGAAATCCCAGTCAATATAAAGGTATAATCCTTTCCGCCAAATAATTAATTTTATCGCTTGTCCTTCCGAAATACACTTGAGGTGCTTATTATGGTACGCCATCTGTTTCAACATCTAATTAACAAAAATTGACTAGATAAGTCTTGAACATAGACCAAACAAAATATCAACTTTTCAATCGTTGAAAAAAAAACTCAATATCGTTCTAAGAAGATTTATTACGAAACAGCAAAATTTGTATAACTATAAGATATTAGCGAACAGATTTAACATTGCCTGTTTCTCAGTTCGTTTTCGAAGGAATGGAGGAAAGTGGCAGCGAAGGTCTCGATGAACTTCTCTACGCTCGAAAAGATACGGCGTTCATACGTGAAATCGATTACGTCTGTATATCCGATAATTACTGGCTCGGTACGACCAAACCCTGCATCACGTACGGTCTTCGTGGTGTCTGTTACTTTCACATTGAAGTAACTTGCGCCGATCGAGATCTTCACAGTGGAACATTCGGTGGCACCGTTTACGAAGCAATGTCCGATCTCGTCTATTTGATGGGATCTATGGTAGACGTTAACGGACGTATACAGATCGATGGTATGTACGACAGTGTTGCAAAGATCACGGAGGCTGAGTTGGCCACGTACAAAGACATCGAGTTCGACGTTGACGAACTTCGCAGCAATGTCGGAACGACCAAACTAGCGCACAACGAAGATAAGGTACACGCATTTGTGCCAGTTTAATAACGAATTTTCGCAATCATTCTTTAACACGTTTTTCAAACTAATTTCATAGCAATTTAACCAATAATTTTTTTTAAACGATTTGTACCATCATTGAATTTTTCTATTCAGACGCAAATACTTATGCATCGTTGGCGTTTCCCGAGTCTGTCACTTCATGGTATCGAGGGTGCGTTCAGCGATCCAGGGTCAAAGACTGTAATACCTAGAAAGGTAATTGGTAAATTTTCCATTCGAATCGTCCCCAATATGACTCCTGACGAGGTGGAGAAGAAAGTGAAGGAATACTTTGCCAAACGTTGGGCAACGAGAGGAAGCCCCAATGTTATGAACGTCGTAATGGGTCATGGTGGAAAAACATGGACGGAAAATCCTGATCATCCTCACTACATGGCTGCTCGTATAGCGACGAAACATGTCTATAAGGTCGACCCCGATCTTTCACGCGAGGGTGGCTCCATTCCCGTAACACTGACATTCCAGGAAGTTACGGGAAAGAACGTTCTTCTTCTACCAGTCGGCTGTGGCGATGACGGAGCTCATTCGCAAAACGAGAAACTCAATATTCGCAACTATATCGAAGGGGTCAGTTATTTTTATTTCAGTTATTTCATTTACGATTTTTCGGATTTTATCATTATTAACGTTTCCTTTGCAGACCAAGCTGCTCGGTGCGTATCTTTACGAAGTCAGCCAGCTCTGAGACGTTGGATCGAAAATCATGAAGACTAATATGAAAACTATCTAATAAGAGCGAAAATAAAACCCGGGAATTTTATCCATAAGTTTATAATGCTATTTTAGAAATGTTTTTGGATGGGGAGGTATAAGAAATAAAGTAACCTTTGCATAAAAGATTGTAATAAATTTTTGAAAAAACCATTCCTCGTCGACAAACTTTTAACACGATGAAATGCGAATCACCCACGCAGGTTGTCCCTTGTGTGCTTCAAGGGGTAAAGTTATATGGACGTTCTGGGTCATCTGATTCCATTTAAGTTCCATAGTACTATCTCGAGTAAGAAGGAACATTCGACATGTTGCTGTTGCTTTGAAAGATCCCAAACGTAGAACGTTGTTCTTTGGCCATGATAGGATAGAGGCGTAAATATTCTGGTGATCGCTGCTTTGAGTGTACCAGACATCACCGGTCAACGTGTCATTCTGGACTGTCCAGGGTTTGCTGTAGTAAATTGCTTCGCCGTTCACCGATAGCCAATCGCCTGTTGACAAAAATCACGAATATATATTATTTTGATCGAAAGGTTTGGTGGATCTGCGTACGTGTAAGATCGTGATAGCAGATTATGATCTTACTCGTTAGTAAATCTTGAATTATCAGGATTTTTTTTACAAAAAGATACGTTTACGATGTAAAAACATTTCTTACCCATATCTCGCAGACGTTCCTCGTAGATTGGGGCGATGATTCCATCCTTCGTTGGTCCAACGTTCAAGAGCATATTTCCGCCGCAGCTTACGGTTATAACGAGTTCTTTCACAAGATCCGAGAGCTTGAGATAGTCCGATAATGCAGCATTTCGTCGATATCCCCATGATCTTTTGTCGATTGTTAAACAATTTTCCCACTTGTGAGACTGTAGAACACCCGGATTGAAACGATCCGCGCAAGTGTAGAAGTCACCATGATGGCACATTGTTTCGTGTCCCCAACGATCGTTCACAACTACGGTGTCTTTTACTGGGCTTTCATTGAAGAGCCAAGCCAGAAATTCTTTCGATTTCCAGTATGTATCTGGAGCATCCCATTCGCCGTCGGACCATACGACTTCCGGTTTATACAGATGTACCAGTTCGTATAGTTCCGGCAATGTTTTAGTAACAACGAAATCGTCGGTCGTGAAATTATTTTTCTGGTCGGCGAGCCAGAGAGGATTGTACCATTCGAAGAGAGAGTGATAGAGACCGAACTTTATGTCTGTGTTTTTTTTTATCTCGACTGCAAGCTCACCTGAAATTCAATTAGAAATTTTTACCATAAAATTACCAGATAGTGTGGAATAACGATTGATTTGTGCCGAATGCGTACCAACCAAGTCCCTATTTGATCCTACGTCACCCGAATTCCAACTGAAGGAATGTTTCGAAGGCCACATGGTGTAGCCCTCGTGATGTTTACTGGTCAGCACTACGTATTTAGCTCCCGAAGCCTTAAAAATATTGGCCCATTCTGTAGCATTGTAAAACTCTGCTGTGAAATCCCTGCCAAAGTCCTGGTAGGTGAAATTCGGTGGATACCTCTGTTTCATGAAATCCTTATATTTTGTGGAACTTCCCTCGGCTGGAAAAACCAAAAGATATCGTCCATTAGCCATAAATAAGGAATTAAATCAAATCGAACAGATTATGGTGTCGTTCAAATCTATACGGAATGCTCCTGTAACTTGCTTAATTATCTAATTAATCACAACTCACTTTTCCAATGGTTCCAGAACCATTCTGATCCAAAACTGGGAACACTGAAAACTCCCCAGTGTATAAATATCCCAAATTTAGCATTGTCGTACCAGGTTGGAAGAGGACGACTGTCCAAGCTATCCCACGTTGGTTGGTAATCTTTAATATCTCTTGGTATATAATTCCCATTGCGATATTTTTCTAAAACCTTTAGAGCGTTTCTGTCCCAAGTATCATCTCGATTGATGGTGTATACCGCAAAAACTGAGTTGCACAGAAGAGCCAGACAAGATAGCAGATGAAAATAGGCAATCATCTTGCATACACTTTGTTGTTAGACCGCAAAACCCTAATAGTGGAAAAAACGAAAATAATACTAAAAGATTCCACATGCACTGATCATGTGTAGTCGCAGAACTAACGCTTTTATATTGTTGTAGAGCTCTGCAGTGTTATCAGTTTTCGATTAGAAAATATCAATTCATTGTAAACATCTGTATCGGGCATCTGTAAACCGTCAACAACAGACGGCTCTTTGCCGGTTTATTTTCGAATATCAAAAATCTTATCGCATTGACAAGATAGAGAGAGGTGTGAAAAAAACAGAACACTCAAAGCTTTTTGCAATCTTACAGAGTTTAATGTTCGTCGAGCGTTCCTTTTTTTATACAATAATACAAATAAAATATAAACATCAAATAGTCAACAAACCGTCTCGTATAAAAGCTGAGATTCGATGAATATCTGTTATCTCAGATACGAAATGTCAATAATAATGTGAATAACTTACACAGCAAAGAATCAGTTGATCACGTGCTGGCATCTCACGTACCAGCTGTTGCTACAGGCAAACTCGACAGACTACTATAGCACCGATGTACAGCAAAAGAGGTTAATAATCTCTCTCTTGCCTACACATCGAAGTTCAAGGGGGATGAGCCGGAGAATCTCTCGTATCCATTGTTAAGAAACGTCAGAAAATATTATTCAATTAACGTAAATGGTGCAAACGTGATTATCGTGAGGTTGTATCATTTTCCAAACGTTTACAAAGTATCCTTGAAAACGTCGTAGGAATGATAAGTGCTGGTAGACGTGACGTTTCGACCGGATGATTCACCTGCTCTTCGAACATCGTCATTTGACGTTACAGGTTATGACTTAAAGCAATAGAATTTTGTTGCTCTACAATTACAATTATGCTGCAGCGCTCATTGTAATCGAATGATTGACGAGACTGTTTTGTACAACCACCGTGTTATTCGCGAAATACGTTTAGTTATAGGATCTGAGAAAGAGTCTTTAATAATGCTATTGCAATTAATTTTGGACTGTTTCCATTAGTTGTTTTAAGCAAAACGAAAAGAAGCGAATTCCAATCTATTAATATATTGCGAATTTATCATTTCTTGATGTTATTACTTATGCATTATTGTAAACGATTAATATTTGTTATTTTTATACGTAGCGTCATACGCTATCCCTTGCATTGCTCTTGTTATTGATACCATTTCAGTAACGATAAGACGAATTTTGTATTTGCAAAAAGTTTAGTTATTTTCTTGAGTGATCACATAATATGTATTATCCATTGAATGTTCCTCGTGCATATTTTCGTTGGCACTGCTATTATTTCAGGCAGTAAAAGATCCTGTAACAGCCGTAATGATAATTTCATTAAATTCTTTGTCTAGGAATGGATTGAGCAGGTGAAAAATGTTCCCTGACAAAGAAGTCAACATAGACACCATGACAGAAGGTTTGTTGTAGTATAAGCAACAAAATTTATTGCAACATATATTTTCATATTTTGAAAATAATGATACCCGCGTTTGTTTGTTAACAAATAAATCCTCATCTCCAATGAATCTTGTGATCGAGCATCTCTGGACCGATGACGCGCATTTGGTCTCAATTCTCTGATAAATTCTTTTCAGGAGGAGAAAATCATCCAGGAGGCGGCGGTGAGGCTCACACCGGTAGGTTTTGACCATCAATGTCACGAAACACGTGCCTACCGTGTGTTTTGCACTAATACCTGCGTAAAATAGAGTATCGAGCATTCATATAATCGAGTTAGGGGTCCGGCGTGGGTATCTGTTACGTTACAGCGAGGGGCTTCACGATATAATTCTCAAGGCGCATTGGACTTAGCTGACAATAGCTCCCTCTCGCAATACCAGAGTTCGAACGTCCGTTCTGGACTTCGTAGTATGAATATCGTGATCGAGAGTTATTTTTGAATTATTGTTAGAATGAGGATTGTCGGGTGTAAAACAGGCGCTCACTGGTGGCGAGAGTTGAAGAAGAATATATTAGATTCGGTAAATTTGTATATGTTTCGCAGAAAATACGAACGATTCACGGACTGTGCATACGGAGACATTGCAGGAGGGCGGAACGGACACGGCCTCGCAATATCAAGTGGGAACATGCCAGGATTCGTTGATAGCGCATTCCTCGTCGCAGGGTGAAAGCAGCGATGCAGCGAGTATCTATACGGCCAGCACTTCCGTCTCTGGATATGGTGAGTTTTCTTACCATCCTTATTGGATATGTGGAAACCGATCTACTTTCTTGGAAAGATTTTCTCAAAATAAAATAAACACTCTTCTACAAATTTGGCAGAGACGAGTTCGAGCAGAGTAAGCGCCGTGACTGTGGTCCTTCCGTGGGGGGCTCAGAAAGAGACTGTAAAGCCTCAACAGATCGAAGACATGGATCTAAGACCCGGTGAATTCGTAATGCGCACGCTATTCGCCGATTTTGCGTCGCAGGCTGAAAAGAAGATCGATGCGGTTATGACGGAACACGTACGATTCATAGACATATTTTCTTTAAACCGTTTCTATAGCAATGAATATCCGGTTTCGAACAAATATTATGTTCTTCTTTATCAGGAAAAACCGTTATCGAAAGTCTTGCAACGTGGGGAGGATCCACAGTTCGATCAATTGTTATCGGCTTTCGGATCCGTTGCGGAACATTGCCTTCCGTCCATTTTACGCGCTCTCTTCAAATGGTACGAGCGACAACTAGTCGATCAGGCATCCGATCACAAAAAACCCGCACCTGGAAAGGAGGATCAAAAAGGAAAGAGGTAAGTGCGAACTTCGCGACATCCAAAAAAAAAACAGAATTTCAAAGAATTTCTAACACACCTATCTCACGGGATTCAGCATCATGTACACCATCGTATCGGGAAGTGTGGAAACCGTGGAGAAGAGCGAGGCGGATTTGCTTCAAGAACGACGCGATCTTGCCGTCGAATTTATCTTCTGCCTCATGTTGATCGAAGTTCTACGTCAATTGCCTTTTCATCCAGGCCATGAGGATCTTGTCACTGATATCGAAAACATAGCGTTCAAACACTTCAAGTACAGAGAAGGGTAGGTCTTCATCACTTGGAATAAACGAAAGATGTTTCATTGTCGACTTTTTTGCAGGATTCAAAACGAGCCAAATGCCGGAAATATACACATAATCGCGGATCTCTTTGCCGAAGTTATTGGCGTTCTTGCCCAATCACGATTTTTGGCCGTGCGAAAACGTTTCATGGTGGAACTCAAAGATCTGCGAGCCAGAGAACCCGGACCTCATACTACGCAGAGTATCATTTCCTTGCTGATGGGCATGAAGTTTTTCCGAGTGAAGGTTTGTAATCACTTTACCAAAAACACTCCACTCGTCTAGTTTTCTAAAATCCTTTTTTATATTGGACAGATGGTACCGATCGAGGAATTCGAGGCGTCTTTCCAATTCATGCAAGAGTGTGCTCAGTATTTTCTTGAAGTCAAGGATAAAGACGTAAAGCATGCCCTTGCTGGACTCTTCGTCGAGATTCTCGTACCTGTCGCGGCGGTAAGAAAAAATCATGTTCATGTATATTTTTTACATTTTCATGAAATTGTATCAATTCTTTTTTGTTTCATAGGCTGTGAAAAACGAAGTGAATGTCCCTTGCTTGAAAAACTTCGTGGAGATGTTGTATTCGACGACACTGGACATGTGCACGAAATCTAAACATCGCTTAGCATTATTTCCCCTCGTAACTTGCTTGCTGTGCGTCAGTCAGAAGACATTTTTTCTACAAAATTGGCACTATTTTCTCGCCATGTGTCTATCCCATCTGAAAAATCGTGATCCAAAGATGTGTCGAGTCGCGCTCGAGGCGCTTTATCGTTTGCTCTGGGTGTACATGATACGCATTAAGTGCGAGAGCAATTCGGCCACACAGAGTAGATTGCAGAGTATCGTAAATTCTCTGTTTCCTAAAGGTTCGAAAGCCGTTGTACCACGGGATACGCCACTCAACATTTTCGTAAAAATAATACAGTTCATAGCTCAGGAGAGATTGGATTTCGCGATGCGCGAGATAGTTTTCGATCTTCTATCGGTCGGTCGCCCGGTGAAAATAATTCTTACACCCGAGAGAATGAGTATTGGACTTCGTGCTTTTTTGGTTGTCGCCGATAGTCTGCAGCAGAAAGAGGGTGAACCACCGATGCCCAGGACAATGGGTGTTTTACCGAGTGGAAATACGATTCGTGTGAAAAAGACTTTTTTGAATAAAATGCTTACGGAAGATACGGCCCGAAGTATCGGTATGTCGTCTTACTTTCCGCACGTTCGTCGCGTTTTCGTCGATATATTACGCGCCTTGGACGTTCATTATGGTCGTCCTCTGATGATGACCAGTACGCAAAATATGAATAAAGAACCCGACGAGATGATAACGGGCGATCGAAAGCCAAGGATCGATCTTTTTCGTACTTGCGTCGCTGCTGTGCCTCGTCTCATACCCGACGGTATGACCGGTGCAGAATTAGTGGATCTTCTTTCACGGCTCACCGTTCACATGGATGAAGAACTTCGGGGTTTGGCTTACCAGAGTTTGCAAACTCTAGCCCTGGATTTTCCCGATTGGCGACAGGACGTTATTCTCGGTTTTACGCAATTTCTCGCTCGTGACGTTCAGGACACGTTTCCCCAGCTTATCGACAACGGTCTAAGGATGTTACTGCAACTTCTAACTAATTGGAAAAATGCTCTTACAAGCCCGAGCCCGAGAGCGAAGGAACAGGCGATGGATAATACACGAACGCATTCACGCGTCGAGACAGGAGTAAAGAAGAGCGAGTCAACTCAGGTTCGAGGAAGAATTTTAATTCTTGTTTCTAAAACTCCTTCCTTCTTCGAGGATTTGTTACGAGTTTTTTTACTTTCTCATTATAGCGAGTGGAACCCGTGTCAAGTGTATTTCATCTTGTGGAGGGTTTCGCTCTGGTGATGCTGTGCAATTGCCGTCTGTACCCGCGCCGGTTAGCCGTTCACATTCTACGGGAAGTCAAGCTATTGCTGAAAGCTTTGGGTACGGTAAACAGACAATTATTTTAAACAAATTTCTCGTTTCAGAAAAAGTACAATTGACATTGAAAAATTCTCGAGGATGTATCGATAAAGTTTACTTTTATGTTTGCCAGGTGGACTGGAAACTGATCAACCAGTGATCGATGTTATAGACGCGTGTTGTCCAACAGTCCTTGAGAAATGTTATCACATGCTGCCACCCGCTGAAAAGGCAGCGGCTGCTTCGACATCAAACGTAGATCTCCAATGGATCGCCGATCGCAGCAGTTGTGTTTGGACCGCAGGTTCGTAATTAAACCAAATTTCGTTGTACTCTGTTTTTTGTTGTTGGAAATCTAAATTACTATTACTTAGATCTTTGTTTACTCGTGGGGAATATCAAGCGAATGTGTCGAAAGACAGAAGTAATAAAAAAGATTAATTTTCCGTTGCACCCAGGCTTTCACGATGAGAACAGTACGAAGAGTTCTTCACTACTGAATCTCAATGGCGCTGATCCTTGGAGTACCTGCCTTTTTGGATTTCTCGAGAAGGACAGAGTCCTGACACTTTGTCCAAACGCGACAGCACATTCGTGGCCAATAGTCTTCACAAGAATAAATTCCTTATTCACCGTCGTCGACCCAACGTAAGGAATTTTCGACTTTCTATAAATGAAAAAAAAAGCAAAATTATACAAACGTTTTATTCTTCTTGCAGTCCCGTTAACGACAACCGAGCATCCCTACTGCGAAGTTCAACGACGGTACGAAAGCCTGTGAACGAACGTGACGTTTATATGCACGTCTGGAAGAATTATCTTACATTCGGTTATCGGGTTGTTCCACCGATACCGAGTCCGATAATACGTTGCGCCAGTCCGGATCTCAGTCTCAGGTAAATCGAGTCCCGAAAATCGGGATCTTCGGTCCTCGATAGTAAAAATCCAGAGAATAGACGACGATCTAATTTTCATCCTGATAATCACACAAGAAATATTCGAGCGCTGATATATTTTTTGTTTAAATCATTAATAGAGCTGATAGTTTAGTTTTTCACCAATCATTCTAATGATCGATCGTTAAATGTGGAACAAAAAGCGAAACGAACAAAGCGCAGTAATTGACCGTATTAATAATATATGGTATTAATTGGTGTTGGGTCTTGTCTGCTTATGTCTGTTGATGCCATCGTTAACACTGGCTCTAATCGGCACTCTTCTCGTCCTCGAATATTTGCAATCTCGTTAATGAAAAACAGAAACACTTCGAGTCGTGCAAGAAACTTCCGAACTATCACGTAAATGTCTCGTCGAAATTCTCTATCATACTGCAATAAATTCTATTTTGTCTCACAGCCACATACACACACCGTATTAAAATTCTCAATACACCGGCGTGTTGCGTTCGCCCGACGCGAAAATGTTAAATGTAATTTACCCCTCATTCTCAAAAGACTTCTCTTTGCGTCTTAACTCGATGTCGTTCTTCTAACCCGGGACCAAATTAAAGAAAAAACTGGCACCAATTCGTACCAAAGCGCTTGCACCCGAATACATAAAAAAAATTAAATGAAAAAGAAAGAGAAAGAAAAATCGGCACATTTGTTTCAATCGCTCTCGCACTCAGCTTTTCCTATCTCATGACAATGTGCTCAGCATGCCAATCGACATACTATGTGAAAAATAGCATATCATAATTATTGTTCATGTCCGTGTGTATGTGGGGGAGTTTTTTTTTATACCCATATATATATTCTATATATATTTATATATCGTCCATAGAGTAGAATGGTTTTTTACGTCTTCTTTATCTGTCTTCACACTATTTTCTTGTTTCCAACCCCCTCCATATCTGAAATGGAAGTAAATAATATTTTGACGAAAGAAAAAAAGAAAACAAACGAGCATTGGTGGTACACTGTATTGCATACTCTAGTGGTCAGCATACGGTGGAGTTTGGTGTGTTGTGCATGAGTAAGGAGTTGAGTCAGAGCCTGGAGAACCTCGGCGGGGCGCAGACCCTGCCGGGCCGATTCTCCGTACCGTCCATTTCCGGCATCTACACCAGGCATAAGCGGACCAGGTGAGCCTAAAAGTGAACCCTTCGCAAAAAAAAAGAAAAACACAAAAGCAAAAAAAAACTGCATTCTCGATTACGAGGGACGAATAACGCTCACCGCTAATTAGCACTGGTACTTTTTTTGGTAACTTGTCCGATTCTCTCTGTAATCTAAAACAGAAAGAACAAACTACACAAATTTAATACGTATGACAAATCCTTCACAAAAGTTGTCTTAACGATTGTCCCAATCTTTGTCCCCCTTTGATGAGCCGATCCAATTCCAAATACAAACTAAACAAAAGTTTCGTTGAACGTTAAAATAACAAAATGTCTCGAGTATAGATTGTTTGATCTAAAAAAATATCGTATATCTTTCTACTTTAAATCTGAGTATATGTTGTGCGGATTGTTCGTCGCACGGATAGAGATCAATTAGTCCGTTATCTATATGTGGGGCTGAAAACGATTTAGAGCATAATTTTTCGATACTGGTATGTAAAGTGAGATCTGGAACGAGCTCTAGAGGGTTGTATTTTCGCAGTTCATCACCCGACAGTTTGTCAGCGGAGAGAGGTGATAATAAGTCACCGGGAAATAACGCGAGTCCAGCTGCGCTTTATAAACTCACCGTTCCTCTTCTGAGATGCGAAGCCGTCGACGTCAGAGACGCCGTCGTTCAGGCTATTGGAAAAGTAAACGCCGATGCCCTCAAGTGAGTTATCGATGATTAGGAGATACGAGGAAAGTTTGACCATCTGCTTTTAAGATTTTTTCTTTATTCGTCGATTTATTCATTCTTTTTATTTATTTCTTTTTTCGATTCTGAACAGAGACTTGATGGAGGAACTCGCTTTATATATTCGCGAAGCCGTCGATCGTAAGCAGGAAAATATGAGACGGAGACGACGCCGTGATGCTCTCAGACTTCAGCTCGTGCGAGTTTTGGAATTGATCGCCGAGTACGGGACTTTTGGAATTTGGTGAGGATAATCGTAATCACAGGACAGGTTTGAAAAACCATGGAGAAAAATATAAAATGTATTCAAAAATATTGTTTTAACCAATTTTATGGCGATTGCTTTTTTTTAATTTTTAAATATCGATATATTTTTAATATATGAAATATATTATCGATTTTTTTTTGGATTCCGGTGTTGAATACATTATTTTCGACGTAAATTACTGTACATCGAATATATTTTTTTCCATGGACAATGCGAATAATGTAACAAGGAAAGAGATCATTAAGCTTACTTTTTTCACAGCCCGGCCGTTCTGGATCGTGAGACCCAATCGCTTCATCCAACATTCGTGGAGTACATAGACGGTGCAAGGGTCTATCTTGAAAATGAGACTGATAAGGAAGCGCCAGCTGTGCGTGACATCAAATTGCACTTCTGCAACTTCGTTCGAAAAATGATAAAGAGCTTTTCTCGTGAGTCAAATTTCATATGGAATATTTCACAACCAATTGGCCAAGCATCGGAGCAAAATAACGAATCTCCACTTTGTCTCTCTTTTATGAATTTTCAGTTGAAACTTGTCACTCGTTGCTAAAGAGGGATCTTCGAAGAAATCTCTTCACGCTTTTCGCCAGTTGGGCAGGTCCGTACGGTCGGCCACTGACGAATTCTTCGTCGTCTCACGACGATGATAAACTCTGCTCCGAACTTCAGCTGTCGGCGCTTCACGCTATGAGCGGTTTGCTATGCAGCGGTCCTTGCTTCAATCCCCAATCTTTGTCCGAGGAAGGGGCGATACTTTATCAGTGGATCGATCTTCTTCTCGCCAGTAAGGAAGAAAAGGTAATGGAACCTTTGGAATGGAAGAATATTAAAGAACAGAAAAAAAACACCGAGTTTATGCTGATACAACTGTTTACGTACATTTGTCGTTGATCTGTCGGTATTTTCTCGTTTTCCAGATATATGCACTGGCGCGCGAGACCGTAGTTCTTCTCTTGGAAGGAAATCCAGATATAGGGACGCTTCTCGACTGGGTAGTGGATCGTTGCTACACCGGTTCGCCTCAAGTTGCCGATGGCTGTTTTCTCGCCCTTGCTACGATTTTCAGCGCTAGGTAATCCTCGCACAGTCTCGATATATACACACGCGCGTTAGACACACATCTCGCACGTGAGTTATTTAATCGTTTGCCATAAATGACACGTGTGTCGTATGTCTTGCAGAGAATATCCCTGCGACCATTACACGAGTGTTATCAACGTCAGTCTGATGAACACCGGCTGTCCCCGGGCGCCTGTTCACGACGCGGCTCTTCAACTTTTACAACTACTCGATCAACGTTTCTTCGGTAACGTAGGACCACTCGCCGCTACGGAGCCCGACACCGGTGAGAGAAACAAAAAATACCCAGCGAGACACATATCGAACGAGAAACACAGATAGTACTTTATATATGTACACACTTGGATGATTTTTTTTAATCGTCCGTTCATTTTTTCTCCCTCGACGGTTGACGAATGAAACATTGCGATCTTTTCGAATCGCCGTTTCTAGTTAAATCGCGCAATTCATAATTGTCCTCCCACGGCATTTCGACGACGATCGTACGTTGTCGAGCCATCGAGCCTCCGGATCGTCCCAGTTCGGAAGCTGAAAACGACAGTAAAATTATATACATTTATTTTTCAAAAATTATCTTTTTCGACATGTGTGTTTTTTAATGAGTATCAAAACTGTCAAGAAACAAAGTACCATATTGATTGCCTCGTAGAGACGCGCGATGTTCGGCATCGTTCCAAGTTCGTCGACGACGTATTATCATGCGTACGACAGCTTTCCGGAAATTCTGCCCGCTGGCGCAATAGAGAATGAAGTTAATACCGAAGTTTGTATCGAACAGGAGATTACAGACGTGCTGAGTTATCACTGTAGCTCGGAGTGGTTCATCGTTCGCCTATAAAACGCATTCGTACATGAACGGTTCGTGCGATTCGCATCGCACGGTTTACAGTTAATATTGCTAACATAGGGGATGTTCCGAGAAATAATTCCATTCGTCAATACCGATTTTATTCAGCCACGTTTGCTGCAGTACGTGTATGTCAGAAAAAATTACGTCGCGAAATTGTAGAATTTTACTCGTATTGAAATTTCGCTACTGCTATGAGGTTTGAAAATTAAATAATTAAATTACATATTGCATCCAGTTGACACTCAAGGGGGGTTTCAGTCAATATGATGTACATTGTAAGTGCCGGATGCTACGCTGTGATACAATTTAGCCGCGATACCAAATTTCCAAACTTATCGTCCTGTAATGAGTGTACTTTATATTCATGAATGGGCATGAATAATAAGGGAGCACTTGATTGCTGCCCTATCGGATGTTCATAAATGGAAAAAACATATTTGTAACCTTCCACGGGACGATTGATATGATATCTATTCGTTGACAATTACCTCGAGAAAAGCATGAACTCTCATGACGTAAGCCGGTAGATTGAAGCACAGAAAAACGCTGGAAACTATGAGAAGCATCTTGGTGACTTTACTCTGCGAGACGGTCGGACGTGGACTCTGTTGACCGGGTGATTTTTTCTTCTCCATCGTTCTCGAACCTGTAGTCATGGTTCTTCTGACTCTCGCTAATCTCCAGACACTCTTGACGATAAGACCGTTGAGTACAACGATAACGGTGAACGGGAGGACAAAAGTGAGAATGGTATCGGCGACGTTGAAAACACTTGCCCAACTCTCCCATTCCTCGGCGAGATTGCAGACGGTTATATTGAAACGTCGATTGATCGGTTTGGTACTGGTGAACAGGAGAACGGGACTGCAAAGCACAAGACCGAGAATCGAGAGACCGGTAAGTATAGTTTTCGCTCTGGCCACTGTGCACATGGATTGTCGACGAAGCGGATAACGGACCGCGACGAAACGTTCGACCGTGAATGCAACGACGAACCAAACACTCAAAAAACTGCATAATGTTGGCAGGTAAACGAAGAATTGACAATAACCAGGACGATTGAAGATTCCAAACCCGACCATATTGAGCCAAGGAACGACGAGCGATACGAGAAAACCGGTGTCGCTAATCGCAAGCGCAGCGAGATAAAAACTGGACGAGGAACGTCTCATCTTCGTGCAAAAGAAGATACAGACGGATAGGCAATTTCCCAGGCTACCTAGAAGAACCAATATCGGTGTGTAATACATCTGAACGCCGATCATCATCGATTCGGCGAAATCAGGCGAGATCGTCTTGTTCGTCGCTTCCATCGGTGATCTCGATGTGTGCAGCACGATTAATCAGCGAGAAGCAGTCGTGGCTGAGAGCCGATCGGATTATTTCGAAAAATCACAACGTACCGCACTGCCGGACTCGCCAAGCAGACTCTAATGAATGAATCCATTTGTAACGCGTTTGCAAAACTCGTAGAAGCTTCCGTTTATTCGTTTCACACTGAGGAGAAATTTTCAACTAGTCAACGTTGGATTCGAGCCAAAGAAGCAACTCGCTCGGAGAATCAACTCCCGGGGATGATCCGCGTCAATTTTTCCTCTCGATACTTTATCGCCCGTTGCTACCGCGCAACTAAAATGGAAACACCGTGAATCATTCCGCGATTTTGAATCTTAGGGGGATTTTCCCTTACCCGGCAAAGCTCTTTCGATGAAAGTAAACTTTTGCCCGATTTTGACGTTCATGGGAGGATAAGAACTTTTTTTTCTTCGCTGAGTTATATCTTCTAACATATGGGATTCGTTCAATCTCTCGCGGCAACAAACTTTTTTTTATTTTTATTAGGCGTCAGGTGGGTAGAAAAAAATTCTCCAAGCTCTTAACACCACCCGTCTCTCGCTACGGTCGCAGTTCGACTATTTCTGCCTCTCATCGAGGCTGAGGTACTGATAACGCTTCCGGCTTCTGCGCGAAACTCGGGGAAGTACGCACGTGTGGCAGCAAAACAATTGGGATCGAAATTCGAGAGTTTCCTTCTCGTATTTTTACGAGTCCTTGAACCCGGATCTTGTATAAATACAGATTGTATACGTTGCCTTTAATGACCGAGAATTATTTCGTGGTTTCCGGGTTTTCGAATTTTGATCGTATCGATGAAATTCCCTTCTCAAAAACTGAGTAATTTTTTTTTAATGATTTCTTAATTCAATCCCTCAAATAACAGGTACTTTGTTTCACAGTAGTGAATTCTTTTCACAAAATATTGGCTATTCGCTAATTACCGAAATATAGCAATTTTCTGCTAAAGTCTCTGAAGGGTCGATATTGAATTAGATTCTTAGAAGACCGAAGATTTCGATGAATCGAATTGGTTTTAAGAGATCTTTGGGGAATGAACGAGAATGAAGTTTGTCGACAATTTTAACGAGTGACCAAATTTAATTTTTCAGGTCAGGATGATTTCGCAGCCGGCAATTTTGCTACGGGAGGGCACGGTGTCAATCTACTCGGTGGTGGTCCTCTCGGTTCGTCGTCGACTACTAACCCACCGGTCAGAGGTGGGACTCTCGACGCCCTGCTATCCACGACCTACTGCCGCAACCAGATGTATCTCTCGAGACAGCTCGCTCAGCTTCATCCGGAACTCACGATGCCTATGTTCAGCGGTGAGTATCCCGTACGATTTTACGCAAAGGGAGAGAAGAGAAAAAAATAATCAAAAGAAATATAAAAATATACAGCAACACCCAAACTCGTTTGGTGGTTGCATTCCTGCATAGTAAATTCCCGGGAAGATTTGAGAATTACTCTGAAAAAAACGACGCATGCTCTCGTTCCATTGCTGTTCAATGGTTCATTCGAGAGGCCCTACGAAAATTCCTGAAAGCCTCGCCTCGACGAAAAAAAAGAAGAATTTTCAATAAATTTTCTTTAAACGATTTAAGAAATAAAAATTTAATTTCAGCTGGCGACGAGTGATTTCCAAATTCCTCGATTTTTTCGAGGGAAATATTGCAATTCTCGTTTCAAAACGTGGCAATAAAACACTTCGAACCGCGGAGTGTCAATCGTATTAACGAAACGACTAAAAGGCCACCATGAGAAGGGTCGACATGAAATGAAATTCGCCCACGTCGTGCAATCACAAATTTAGCATGGCCAATCGGTTACAAGGGTGCTTCGATTTTCCATGATTGAAGCCACGGATACCACAAAGTGGTAAAGCCGGAGTGGCTATAACAAATTTTCCATAAAATCGCCCAACGTCCGGTTCCAGTTCGTTTTCGCCCCAGAAACGAAGGTTGACGATGTTAAATTGGTATCGATCGACCGATTTGTGTCGAAAGTGACAGCATCGTTCGGGATTCCGCTTCCATTTATAAACTCTTCTTCGTCGCTCTCTCTTTCTCGTCTATCCGTCGAAACGACAGAGACCTGATTTTCCATTCTAAAATCGTATATTCCATAACGCCCTCGAGCCCCGAATATCTATATCGCCCATCGGCCTCTTCTTTCTCTCTCTCTCTCTCTCTCTCTCTCTCTCTCTCTCTCTCTCTCTCTCTCTCTCTCTCTCTCTCTCTCTCTCTCTCTCTCTCTCTCTCTCTCTCTCTCTCTCTCCCGGCCCGTTTCTGTTTGCGCGTGTCCACTTTTAGAAACCAAACAAGTCCGAGCTCTTCGAGCTTACTACGTGGTTTTCGCTTTACCTCGCTCTATCTATTTCCCTTTATCCCCTTTGCGTCAAGCCCCTTTGGCCACGTCCTATCTTCTCGCTCGCTCCTCGATATAGTTTTCGTATCATCGTAACGTATAGCAGCGATTTTCCTCTTTTCCTATCTACGCCCTGTTATCTCTAGCACGGGGTTGATGGAATAATTGTAATTGCACTTAGCAAACATCCCAAGCATAGAAAATATAACAGCGGGTTTATTCAACCGCTTCCTTGTCTATCGGCCCATTTTCTACAAGAGCTCGAGAATGTTCGCTTTGTACTAAAAGCTTACGAGCTCTTTCAACATCGCCGACCGTTTATTTTTTTTATTATTTTTTTTTCATCTCCAGACGCTCGAACTTTATTTCTTATTTTCTTCTTCTTCTTCTTCTTCTTCTTCCGCGTTACTGTACTGGCATCCCTGTTCTCTACGCACTCTTGCAAAATCCGCCGTGCTTTTTTCGATGAGTAGAGACCGAAGCTTGGAGCGAAGTGCTTGCAGCTGACAGGTTTGTGGATAACAGAGAAACGTGGAATGGTGAATCGAGGCCTTCAATCTTTTATCGTATACAATCGTAGATGAGTCGTGTTCCGGGATTTTTCATATCCAAGTTCCGATGTAGCATACTCACTTTTATATCCCTTATCATCGCTTTAGTTTCCATTTCGCTTTATCGCGGTTAAAGTAAAATTCTTTGTTTCGCAAAAGCAATACACACGGCGACGATAGTATTTCAGCTTTTTCTGGAGAATACAAATCCTTCAAGCTCGCAGAAAAAAAATTGATGAATCTTTTTATCCTACCTCGCAGGAAAACGAAACTCTATGTGGCCAGAATCTCGATTTTCATCGTCAGAATTCTGGAATTTCTATGAAGAAACATGTGCATGAGGAAATGTGATTGCATGATTGCTCCGTTATTTCGAAAATTGAAGGGATTTCCCATCCCTCGATCTCTGTCATACTCTGCTTTTTCTATCGGCCAAAATATGGACCGACGACGAGTAGGGGGACTTTCGATCAGTATTCTCCCGGTGTTTTCGTCAAGGGATTTCATCTCATCTTTCATGAGGAAGAGAGGCGCTGTTGATCCACGGGGAGTCTTTTGATATCGAGGGAATATAACGATGCGTATTTTTCCGTGTGCGTCGATATACAAGCACAATAGACGAACTTGTTCGTCCTATCAAACTCTTTGATATATCGTAATATAAACTTACCCATTATCTCTCGCAGGAGCTTCGAGTGAAATAATCTGTGATTGATTTTCCGTTGTCCTTTTTATTGCAGAAATAACACATCGTTTCCAGACTGCGAGGAGAGAAGTACGGCAATTGTTGCTCCAGTACTTATTGCCCTGGCTTCACAACATGGAACTCGTCGATCCTAACGTTCCACCACCATCCAACCCATCGAGCTATTATCAGGTAAATTTTCATATTCGCACGAAAAGAATATCCATAATTCCCATTAGACGGAACGAGTACAAAATTGCTTTAAGAATCTTTCACGTTTCTCTGTGCTCATAATTAAACGAGATTGTTATTAAATCGTCTCGAAATATACGAAGCATGTCGAGATAAAATACGTGGGAAGTACACGGCGCTTCTGTAAAAAGTAAGACTTCGTTTGATGTACGCTCGCGGGAATTGCATTACGAATTTATGAAAGTCATAATCTCGAATGACGTTTCCTTCCTACCACGGAGTTTAATTCTATGTGCTTTCTTGGTTACGCTTTTTAGTCTGGACCGATGGAGGATATTAAGTCAATATTTCAAGCCCACGCAATCTCTGTCCTTAAAGATGTCACGTTCTCCGAATATTTAGCTATTTTCTGTTAAAATCTGCATTTGTATTCAAATGGAAAACTATATCACTTGTTATGTTTTCATCGAGTATAAACAAATTGCAAAAAATTGAGATTGGAGGCGCCGGGTATCGATCCCGGTACCTCTCGCATGCTAAGCGAGCGCTCTACCATCTGAGCTACGCCCCCTTCGGGTATTTCTTATATCGTTATGTTCACTCTTACCTTTCACTCTGATTCAATTCCCCTTTGTCGATTTACCGAAAGAGAGAAAGGTTCGTTCTGTGAGACACTGGTACAACGATATTTTTTATTCGTGGAAGTTATTTTGATTTAGTTTTCAGAAACGGCACGGTTGTAATGGGTAGTGAATTATTAGTTGTTACTTGTTTCAAAATTTTGAATTGTCATTCAATTAAAAAATAATTATAACAAAAAATTGAGATTGGAGGCGCCGGGTATCGATCCCGGTACCTCTCGCATGCTAAGCGAGCGCTCTACCATCTGAGCTACGCCCCCTGGTGATCCAGATTACGGAACGGATCGGTTTGAACGAATGTTGTGATCCACTTTTGACAAATCGAAAGGTGCAATAAACAAAAATGTATATTGGAGGCGCCGGGTATCGATCCCGGTACCTCTCGCATGCTAAGCGAGCGCTCTACCATCTGAGCTACGCCCCCCTGGTGATCTAGATCACCTGAAGGATCGTTGTGAACGAATTTCCTGATCCACTTTTTGAAAAACGAAAGGTGTAATGAAAAAAAAATGATTAATTGGAGGCGCCGGGTATCGATCCCGGTACCTCTCGCATGCTAAGCGAGCGCTCTACCATCTGAGCTACGCCCCCCTGGTGATCTAGATTATCTAAAGGATCGGTTTGAACAATTTTTATGTTCCACTTTTTGAAAATCGAAAGGTGTAATGAACAAAAATAATGTACACATTGGAGGCGCCGGGTATCGATCCCGGTACCTCTCGCATGCTAAGCGAGCGCTCTACCATCTGAGCTACGCCCCCTGGTGATCTAAATTATCTAAAGGATCAATTTGAACACATTTGGGGATCGAGTATTAAACAAAATTGAGAGGTGACGACAAAATTCATAGACCTTGTACTCCTAGAAAAAATCATATGTACAGATTTGTTTTAAATCTTCATGGCGTACAGTTTATCTTCGGCCAGTTTGTTAATGTTCTTAAATTATTGTTCAATTTATGTTCTAGTATTATGCAAGTGACGTGGCACGTGGTGGTGCTCGTCGGGAGGGTTGGGGCAGCGCTGAAGCTACGGAGATGGTACTCAATAACTTGTTCTACATAACTGCAAAGGTATGTATGCTCACACAAATATTGTCGCGAATTTCTATTCAAAATTTCCTTCTTCTTCTTAAGGGGTTGTTGTATGTCCGGTACGTGACATTTTTCTATAAAAAAAAAGTTTTCCCAGAAACAGACTAGCAGAATTTTTCTCCATTTTTATGTGTCCCAAATGTGTCCTTTGAGAGTTATAAATATATTTCATCCGATCGAATACTTTTGTTCCAAACACAGTTCTCGGACGAACATCCGAAAGAGGTCGAAGAGCTCTGGGCTACCCTGTGCGGCTGTTGGCCAAACAACCTTAAGGTCATAATTCGCTACCTCATCATCGTTTCGGGAATGGCTCCACAAGAGCTTTTGCCATACGTGAGTACAATTTCGAATCTCGCATTAATAAGATAGAAGATAAATAAAATTGTGGAACTAAAAATGAACCGATGTTTTTCAATCAGGCAAAACGAGTGGTTCTTTTTTTGGCACGAGCCCGACCCGATCGTCTGGTGGACGAGATGATGATAGAACTTCAAACGGTCGAGACTTTAAATTGTTTGATCGAACGTACGGAAACCCCACCATTCTATAGGCTAACAAGCATGAGAAAAGCATCGTCTCACAGTGACGCACCACCTGCAGATCCTGGAAATCCATCTCGAGATCTGGGGGTTGAAAAAGGAACGATACACACGAAGCGTCATTCCGGCGAGGATCCAGTCAAGACTGGGTAAGTCTAGAAAATTCTCTCTTTGCCCCTTCCTTAGCAATTAAAAAACTTTTCTATAGCAGAAAAGTTTCGTATAAGTACAAGCAATCAACCTTCGTTCACTATTAATAGTTCGAAATCTGACACGGCGCTGCGTGCACTTGCTGGCTTTCCAACCCCGAGAATCGAAAAGACGAGAACAGCGAGCGGCCCACCGATACTCCCAGACGATCTATCGACCCCGACTACCGATGCCGAGGTACGTACAATGTGCTCTGAAAAGCATTAATCGATACTTTACAATCTATGTTTAATTGTATCATGGTGTTACGCTCATAACAATCAGCTGACGACCGACGAGTCTCTATACGTGACTCGAACCGGCACCACTATAGCGAGTAACAAAGTGATTGGTCACGGTGAGAAGTTTGATATACCGCAACCCCACCCACTACCGATGCCGGAATACGGTGGCTACTTTGCACCCCTAACGGAATATCTACCCGATAGTTCCCAACCTATCAGCGGCTTTCACAGGTCAGTCGAGAGTCGATAATTAGCGGTTGGCATACATCCTTGCAATATTGTACATTTCAAGGACACCGAAAATCTCATGAACAACCAAAGGTGGAAATTGACCTTTACGCTCTCATAATATTCAGAAATAATTGTCTATGAAAAAGTAACATTTCTATAATAATATGATTGCATCTGGCATGATATGTTTGGAAAAAAGAAACAAACTCGTACAAACTGCTGAGAAAATTAATTTTTCAACCATCACAGTCTGTAACTAAAATTGAGCTTCTATCCTACAGGTGTAACATAGCAGTAATGCTGATAACTGATGTCGTGGTCGACGGTGTCCAGCTCGACTGGGCGATTCACGTACCCCTCATGCTTCATATAGTTTTCCTCGGTCTCGATCATTCTCGTCCACTAGTGCGCGATCATTGTCGCTCCCTCTTGCTCAATCTTCTCGTCGTACTGGGCGATCATCGGGATCATCTTGGTGTTGCACGAGTCCTGCTGGCCTCGAGAACCGAGCAACTGGGTCTCGGTCTGTCGACACCCTCGTTGCCGGTTCTCGAGCACAATTTCACCGAGGTCGATCCCGAATTCGACAGCTATCTGTACGGACCACCGACAGTTGCACCACCGAGTTCACCGCCGCAAGCACATTCACCGCTCGAGGTCAATCCTCTTCTTCCCTTGATCACCATTCCTCCTCCACCTCCGCCTCCACCACCGCCACCTCCTCCACCACCGCCACCACCACCGCCACCTCCACCTCCTCCTCCACCACCACCACCTCCACCACCTCCATTGCCATCCTCTTCGAACGTCTCACCTTCTCACTCCCCGATCCCAACATCCTCCCACTCTTCCGTCGCCACGACGATCAATCACGTGTCCCAAACTTTGCAAAGTTCCAAAGATCAGTCCTCGCAACCCTATGACCCTTCCCACTGTCGGGTTTGGCCACCGTCGTCCAACGCGACATCGACTTCCGGCGTTCCCCCGGTTATCGTTACTCCCGAAGACGCTGCTAACTGGACAGGGCCACACGCTGGACCGAACATGCGAATTCAGGATGTCATAAAGTCTCTGATTAATTTCTTGGCTTCGCGAATTGATCAGCCACTGTGGAACTACGAGGATATGACTGCTAAAGTTTGGTGGGTCAGAAGCGCCGAACAATTGACCGTTTTGCTGAGACACGTGCTTCGAGTATTTCGCGATTCTCTGCCTCATGCTCACGTGAGTCAACGCTGGGCTGAGACTGCTTTGCAACTTGGACTCTCCTGCTCGTCCAGACACTACGCTGGAAGATCCTTACAAGTTTTTCGTGCACTCAGAGTACCTATCACTCCGAGAATGCTCTCTGATATACTGTCGAGGCTCGTTGAAACTGTGGCTGAACAAGGAGAGGATATGCAGGGCTACGTGACAGAATTGCTTCTCACTCTTGAAGCTGCTGTAGACTCGTTAGAGTCGGATTTCCGACCATTGGATTTTATGAAGGAAATATTCAAATCAACGCCGAATCTTAACAACAAGGATCCTGTTTCCGGTTTGATTATCGGTGGAAAGAGAAGTCCCGGTGGTATCGGTTATCCCGCAGGACCTCACGTTTTTACACATTTACATCAAGTGGGACATACGAGAAGTACGAGCTACTCGGTCAGCTATTGTATGAGAAAAACGAGCGCTGCGGGTGCAACGGCCAGTGATCCCAAAGAATTGGATACACGCGTCGGTAGCAAATATCCAAATTCGAACTTGTCGAGATCGAGATCGGCTCAGTCGTTGAAGCTTCTCGGTGATTCCGCGACACAGGACGATAAAATGACGATACTGGCACAATTGTTCTGGCTATCCGTGTCCCTCCTGGAATCCGATTACGAGCACGAATTCTTGCTCGCTCTCAGACTCCTTGGAAGGGTACTTCACAGACTGCCACTTGATCGTCCAGACGCTCGTGACAAGGTGGAAAAGTTGCAACAACAATTAGGCTGGAATTCGTTTCCTGGTGTACACGCCCTTTTACTCAAGGGGTGCACCAGTCCGAACACTTACGAACCCGTTGTCACGCTGTTGTCGCAATTCACGCCACTTTTGGATCTACCCGTTGTCGATCCCACTCAGAGTCTTGCTTTTCCGATGAACGTTATATCGTTGCTACCGTACATGCTATTGAATTACGAGGATGCCAACGAGTTGTGCATCAGAAGTGCGGAGAATATCGCTCAAGTGAGTATATGCGATGAAATGTTATTCATTTTTTAAAAATCGTATATATCCTAGACATGCAATATCTTTTAATTTCTTTACTTCGGAACGATTTGTGAAATTACGCTTAAATGTGACAGAAGTTTTTTATCGAAGCTTTCTTAATGTGAGCGAAAAAAATGAATATAAAACTTTCTCAGGTCAGCGCAGAAAAGGGAAAGAAACTCGATCACCTCGGTACAGTAATGACACTGTACAGTCGTCGAACGTTCAGCAAAGAGAGTTTCCAATGGACTAAATGCGTGGTCAAGTATCTCTACGATACTTATGCCCATTTGAGTTTCAATATGTTGGCCTTTCTGGTCGAAGTATTGGAAAAAGGACCGAGCAGCGTGGCATTGCCTGTACTCAGTATAATACACTGTCTGCTTCACTACGTCGATCTTGCTTCTCAGGCTGCTCAGCCTATAAATACGGAATTGTTGCGTGTCATTTCGAAATATGTAGAGGTAAATAAACCAACTTAAGTTATCGAATTTGTGAAAATAATCAATTATCGAAGTAATACTAATAGTAAAGAATATCGATTAATTCTAAAATTGTATTAAATCGATCAAAATCTTTCTAGGGTATTTACTGGAAGGAAGCTCTTAAAATCTTAAAGCTCGTGGTAACGAGGTCATCGACCCTCGTTGCTCCACCGACTTCGGTTCATGGTCCGTCCTGGGAACCGTCAATGACCTCGCCCCATCCAAGTTTCACAGACACTGAGATTTTCGCGAAGAAAGAATTGCCCGGTACGTTCAACAAGTAACGTCCTACGAAAAGGACTCACTGACAAAAGAAATACTATTTGCATGACTGCATGTTCGCTTGAATAAAACTACGAATATTTTTTTCTTTTTTCTTTTCTTTTCAAACACCGATGTGGAAATAAACTGCACTACCCTATCGTTGACTGGCCGATATCAGGTTGCGATAAGAATAATAATAGATAGCCCACTATAATAAATTGTGATAATAAACCAACACAATATATATGTATATATATCGATATTTTTCGAGGTTCAATAATCAATCTGAGCTTTCTTTTTTGCACTCTCTATCTCCAATCCACGTAATTTTCAGCAAAGCGAAATGACAAGTAAAATAATAAGGGTAAACATCGTTCGCCCATTTATCCGTACTGCTTTTTCACGCTTAGGGAGAACGATGGATTTTACGTTTGACGTTATGAAAACTCCGGTTATCGGCAAACGATGGTTGAGACGACAGATCGACGACGACAAAGCTCTCGGTTCACCGCGACGCTCGCTGTCACTCTCACCGGCTGACAGCAACGCTATTTCCGGCTGGAAACGACCCTGGATGTCACAAGTAAGTGAACAAAATATTTGTCCGTCGACCGAATAGATTTACTTCACTGTTTTCCAGTCTTATTCGCATCATTAACATTTAATGTCTCTTGTTTTTAGGGACGCGTACGAGAGTGTCTGGTGAATCTACTGAGGCCTTTCGGTCAACCGGTTGGTTTACCAAAAAGTCCATCGGTAAGTAAATTTGCAATTTTTCCAGGCTCAAATCGGCTATGGTTATCGTCCCGTTTTCTTTTAGGACGAACACATTAGCTCAATGACACTGTATAGCAAGGTAAACGGAGGGTTTTAATTTCAAGAAACACAAAATCAATAAATTCCAAATTTTCATTGCACTCGTCACTTATAAGAAAACACGTACATGAACAAAATGTATGTATATTTGGCTTGCCCACTCCATCACCTCGTTTCTTATTATTTTGATGTATTAATCTTTCGTTACTATTGTCGTTGACGAGTTTTTAACGCACAAAAAGCTCCGTACCGTCCGGAGTCCAAAGCTTAGGATTTCACTGAGTGTCGATAATGTTAATGAAGCCAGTTTCAGAGACGATTTGGGACGTCACGAAAATTCCGTAAAATCCCGTTATTTTTTATAAACAATGATATCGATGCAATGTGAATTTTTGTTTTGCTAGGTAATATTCAGCCAAAGTTCCGACCTGATGGAGAGACAATCCTCGATGGCTTCGTCCACCGAGGAAGTCTCAGGGGCGAACAACGATTTAAGCGGAGGGTCGCGAAGGGACGACGAACAGTTTGGCGTTTTCAAGGACTTTGATTTTCTAGAGTACGAGAGCGAGAGCGTTGAGGTACGTTGGTCAAATCGTTGCCTTCTACAACTCGTTTAATCAAAAAACAAAGCTGAATGTATCATGATTTTTTCAGGGAGAAAGCACGGATAACTTCAATTGGGGAGTTCGCAGAAGACCTCTCAGCGAGGGTGAAGAAAGAGAGCCAAGTTTACGTCAATTCGAGGAAAGTCTCAGTGAGAAGACTCCTTCCTCGAGCAAACACACGACTCGGGTAACAATGCAATTTGAAAAAATCACATAAACTGACTAAAAGGAACGCTGGATCTATATATAAAATATTTTGTAGCGCGGTGTGGCCGAGGAGTCGTCGGATGACGAAGTGGGTTCGGAATCGCCTCTTGACGAAGTTCCCGGTGGTTCGGGAACGGGACAGGAAGTCAACAGCATCCCTGGAATGTTTCCACCCTCCTCTCTATCTTTGATACCAAGTCGTTCACGCCACGATTCTTCCACGAGATCCGATACGTCGTACGTACTTTTGTTATTATTTTAATTATTTTATTAATATTCTTAGTATAATTGTTTTTCTGAAATACGAATATATTTTGTTTAAGTGGCTCGAGTGCTGGCGATCTGGGTGATGTAACTCCTTGCAACGCCTCGCCAAATCTATCAGCTTTAATGCCGTTCCGTCAGGTCGTTCGTGACGATGCCGAGGAGATTTGGCGACAGCAGATACAAAATTTAATATCGCAGTCGCCTTACAATACTTTAGACTTTTTCCATCTGCTCAGTAGAATTCTCAGGGTAAATCACCGAAATTAATGGATAATTTTCGTATATAAATACAGAACCGTTTTAATTTTCGTATTTTCTAAAATATTTGAATTCTTTGTTCAGGACGTGAGCAGTAAATCGGTTGGTTTAACGCGAGAAGCGAGCGCTCTACTGAATAATGGTAGTACGGCTTCGTCGCAGCTGGCGTCTCACTTGTCTAGTCACGCCGAGCTGCTCAGCTCAAAGGCCGAACCACCGCTCGTTTGGTTTTCGACGACGGTTTTCGCCAATCAAAGACTGAACGAGACCTTGAAATTTGGTATGCTCGAGATCCAGGAACATCTTGAAACGTTTCTAGATAAAAAGGATCATGCGACGGAGGTTCGACAGTTAAATTTCGTACATCTCATTTGGAACGGTCAACAATCGATTGTTGACTAATAATTAAATTTCTGTATAATTCAATTGATTATTAAACAGCTGTTTTTTTCCTCGCAGTGTCTCGAGACTGTTAAGGCAACGCAAAAGCTCCAAGTACTCGGCGAATCTCACAACGGAGATTCGGGTCTCGAGGAGATGCTACCTGGCCTTGGACGTGCACTGTACAAACTTCACTTTCAGCTGTTACTGCTTATCGAAGCCTCGAACAAAATGCTCGTGGCTCTGATAAAAGCAGTGAAGAATGTGTCAATACAGCTGCAAGATATGTCAACAGAAATTGCAAGTATGAAAATGGCACTGGGACGCGCTTTGGAAGAGAGTACGGAGAGCGAGAGGGGTACACCGACGCCAACACCGAGTCCAAGTCCTCTGCCCGGTAGCGGTGCTAACGAGGAAGTCGCGAGAGTAGCGGAATTGCTGAGATCAGCTCGATGGTCTTCAGCGCTAGAGGCTGTGAGGCTTCACCGGGCACAATGGCCCAGTGATCCATTTCACGATGACGATGACGTTACTACAGCAGTCAATATGTATTGTCGATATTTGGGACAGGATCGATGCGGTGCGAATCCTAACAATTCTTTGAACTCTAGCATCTCTCAACGAGCTGATTATAGTTTCCCGATTTATCTTCCTATTTATTATTTCAATGGTCAATCATGCTTATAATATTTCAGATCTGTTCGTTGCGACGAGAAGCGATCTCGAGATGACAGAGATAGTAGATCGACTGATGGACAGTCTTTTTCAAGTACTCGCCGCAGTAACGGGTCTCGAGGCATCTGTGAAAGCGACGCCGATACAGAGCGATCGCGGACAACTCGCGGGCCACGGTCATCATTCAAAAACCGACTGAATTCGAGGCCTGATTTAAATAACGACAGAAAAGTCCTAACTCGTTAATTAGTTCGTAATTCCTATGTACGCGACATGCAAAAATAGATAACAAACGGATTATTTCCGTTAGCCGATGCGAGCACGGGCATATTACTAATTTATAGTAAACAAATGTAGCTGTGTATCGAGATTAAGTTGTGATGAAAAATTGACGAAAAGTTTGTGAGCGGAGATTAAAAAAAGACGAGACGAACGCTCGTCATCTTTTTTTGTCTCTTTTATATATGAAAAAATAACGGGAGAGTACGGAGCCATGGCGGACAAGAATCGTTGTCGATTCGTCGATTAATAAAGTTCGAAAGGATTTCAATGACAATTTTGTCTCGTTATTCGATTAACAATCGTATCTTCTAGTTTTCTCGTCCTGAACTCAACAGTTATGGACGCGAGTCAAGATTCCGAATGCACGATCGATTCTTGCCAAAAATACGACGAAGACTTTTTAGATGCTATGACAAAATTTGTAGACCGCACGATCGTTCAGGCAAAGGAAAAAATCAGAAACGACGACTCTACGATCGAGGATAGTTGTCCGGGCTGCGAGGCTCGAGTTCATTCTGAATACGACTGGCCAACCTCTGAACAAATGTCCGTACAATCGGGTCTTAAACGCGTCAAGAAAATGATGAAAGAATGGAAATCCGAGCCTGTATTTCTTTTTCCATAATTTTACATAAATGGATCGGTAACGTTTGTTTTGGAATACATATTAATTCTTTTTTACAGGCTATGCGTGGTTGGACATTTTACGCCGAGTTTATTGGAATGGAAAGCAACGGATCTTCGGACTTTTATAGTTATCAAGTACGATGGAGCGTTCCTACATCCGCGTATCCCGAGCCTCAAATCATCGTCAGTGTATTCTTCACTATGGAAGCAACCAAAACGAAATATCGGAATCGTCCAGTCGATGTAAGTCTGTCAATTTGCATTACTTGCAAAATATAAAATCGTTTTTTGTTCTCACGAAAATTATGCTTTACAATCATCCAGTTAAAAAAAAATTGAATCGTTAATAAATAATTCAAATTTTCAGGTAACCTACGTTTTCGAGGGAAATGCATTCGTTCATCGTCCAAAAATACCATTCAGGCCAAAATGGATGTACGATATTTTCGACATAAAAACCATGATGTTCAAGTCTATCAAGTTTTAAAAAAAAAATCTCAACTCCGTCTGCGCGCTATGTAGCACGTGAAATAAGGCAAACAAACGTGTAGGGCAAAATTTAAGCACGACAAAAAAACAAACACGTAAGGGCTTAGCAGCGTTTAACCGAGCATCTGTCTGTCTACTCGATCTGCTCTACGTGCGTTCTCGCTTATTATAAACGATTTGGTCAGGCACGTGCCGCAACGGCGTGTGTGCTGACCAGACTTTTCTCCGTCGCTATATATATTTCTCTCGTGCAAGTGCGAGAGTCGCGACTCGGGCAAGCACCGAGAGTCTCGTAAAATTAAGTGTCAGATTTCTTGGTCGACGTCGAGGCACGCGCCTCGCAAAAATCGTCAAAAGTTTTAACCCGTGGCTCTCTTCGAACAATGGGAGCAGGTGAGCAAAGGGTTTTGTAGGTAGTGTTTTTTTTTATTTTTAATGAAAAAAATAAATTACTTGTCGTTGGTGACTTTCGAGTCTCGATTATTCTTGTTTCCTACGAAACATCAAATTCGAAACGCTATCGATACGAAATTAATGATAAAACGAGAACGAACAATTATTTTCTTAGACAATGCGCACCCATGGAGTACTAAAAAATTATTTCCTGCGATTCCTGCCTGGTTATCGTTACCAAAATCAACACCCGATAAACTGTTGTTTCAGGACTCTCGACTGCAAATTCTACGAGAGGATGGCAAACACGTTCGGCTGTTTATGCGACGAAGAGCTTTCCGAGTGTTCGCGTCTCGCGTTCCTCAACGCGATGATAAAGAGTGGTTACGAAACGTAAACTATCGGTCTCGGTATGTTGCCGCTGCTTTTCCTTCTGTAATATCTCCCACGTCGTAAGAAGAGTCGCGATGCTCTTCGACCATCCGGTGGCCGAGTCTTTCTTCGCTCGCGTTGGTCCTACCAACTTTTTATATTTTAACAGGTTTTTTTTCTCTCCTTATCTTTGTTTTTATGCTTATTTTGTCTTCCTTCTTCGCGTCAAATTTTAGTTCAGTGATCCTGATCTTTTCTTCCTTGGACCAAAGGGCTTTTCGACTCCCCTGGTCTCGTTGAACGACGAAGAATCATAATTATTATTAATATCGCGACGATGAAAAAAAATTACCAACTTCAGTTCAAGATCTTCTTTTTTCTGTCTCGATATTTCTCTGATCTTTTCTCCTTCGGGGAGGCATGGACCACTCGAGAGACTTCTCTGGAGACATCTCGTGTACTCCGACACGTGTTTCCACTTTTTGCGCGACCATACGAGGGCATCTCGTTGCTTTCCTCGCTGCGTTGGCAGGTTGCACACTGCGCGGGTCTCCCTGCGCCTCTTCTTTCGAAACCCGAGTAATACTAGCCCTACTAACAAGTGTATTCTACGCGAACGAGAAAAAAAACTACCCGTGGAGTTTTCACGACTTTTTGGGTCATTGCCTTTTAGGAGAATTTCCACAGCTGCAGCTCGACGAGATTAAGAACTCTCAGTCGTTAATATTGTTTTATTTTTTCAATTGACAATGGGACAAAAACAAAACAATGTAGTAAGCGTACATGCCGAGACTTATGAAAATACTCGAACGAATTTTTCTACGAAAAACTTATTCGTTTGCGATTCTATAAAGTTTGTCCGCATAATCAAAATTTTACCCTGACTTTTATGAGCTTAGGGCGAGCTTTGACGAAGAACATCGTGTTACCGACAAGCAGGGACAACCACCGTGGTCCATGAGTCTCGAATGGGTTGAAAGTTTTTTTTTCACCAATCTCTCGTCCCTCGTTCCCCTTGGGCCCAGGAGTTTATCCTAAACATCACATCCGCCGGTGTTTCCTCTCTCTCTCTCTCTCTCTCTCTCTCTCTCTTCCCGTGAACCACCGGGTACTACGTGCCTTCCGTATCCAAAAAAGTGAACGAACGCACTCGTTCGGTTTTCTCGGCGGAGTCAAACATCCGTTTACTGCATCGTGCATTGCCAGATTCCCCGGATTGCTCCGGCGCATCCCCCTTTCTCGTCCCTCTTTCCTTCCGGTTATCTACCGTCGTAGCACTTTGGATTCGTCCGTCGTTACTATTTACTTATGAAAATCCGTCAAAGTCTTCATAATCATCTTTTTCAGCTGGTTTCTCAGTCACTGAAATAATTATGTTTGTCTTAATGCGATATTCTTATCTCCAGCAGGCGCGAACATACGACTTTTTTTTCATAATTGGAAAAAAAAGAATGATTTTATAATTATTTTAAACGATAAAAATAAAAATATGATATGGAGAGAAGTTTTGTGAAAATTCTGTATTCGGATATTTCTTTTTCGCAAACAAAGTTTGACAATCGGCAGGTGATCTCGAGACGTTCTCTACCCCCCAGTTTTCTCTTTTTTTGTACCTCCTTGTTCGCAATTTCCTGGGCTCGAGTTACCTGAAATAAAATTAAAAAAATTAAAAAATCAGAAAGAGTTCAAGGGGCGCCAGGAACACTGGCCTGGAGTAAAAACGCATATAGCACAAAAGGGGGAGCAGCGTAGCAGGAGTCGCGTGCTCGCTCCTCTTGCGGCAAGCTAAAAAGTCCATCGGAGAGTACGAGGGGCCTACGCTGGGTGTGGGTGGCTGAGCAGGCTGTAACGTCCGCGGAAGAAAAATGTCCAGGGTCGAGTGTGGAGCCAAAAAAAAGTAGGGCTGGAGAGAGAATAACGCCTGTTGGAAATGTTAGAGCGAGTAATGACCAAAGGGGCGAAAGAACGAAAGCAAGAGAGGAAATATATGAAGAACGAGGGGTATATAAAGTTTTTGGAGGGATGTCCGGTGCATGGCCTCGGGGTCGCCCGGACACGCGTCAGCGAACGGAGTAGACCACGTGCACACAGTCTTCTTCGACGACGACGACGTCGTCGTCGTCGTCGTCGTCGCTGCCGACTCGAATCACCAGCTGCCTCTATCACAGGGGGAGAACCCTGGAACGGATCTAAAATTAGCAAAGCTCTTTTGGTTTCTTGGTCTGCGCTGCTCTCTTGGTCCGTACCAGCACCAAGGGGCAATGAGACCCTTTTTGCTCAACGCGATGAAACTTTAAATATTCTTAAAAAAAAAAGGAAATATCGATGGCCTATTATTCCCTTTATCATTATCGGATAGAAATTGATAAGAAATATACGTTTTAAAAAATATAGGAAGCATTTTTCGGAATTTTGACAGTTTGGCCAAAAAGTCACTGCGTTTTTTCCCTATAGATGGGCATATAATCCCATGTATTAAAAACGCAGTGACTTTTTGGCCAAACTGTCACAACTACGTAATATTTTCGTTAAATGATCTTTAATTCATTTCCGATCGATTCGATCGATTAATCTCGATATATGAAAAACTAAATTTCGAATCTGATACGAAGGGCAGAGATATAGAACCCTTTTGAAATATTTATGTTAATGAAAGTGCGAAAGAAAGGAAATTAATATTCCTCGACGAAGGTGTCTCAAAAAGTAAGGGAGTAAGGCAGAAAAGAAATTCTAATTATAGAAGTCGTTGTGTTGCTGAGTAATATATACCCGAGCATGCGGAGGAAGAGAGTATATGCTCGTTTTAATACGACGTGTGCCTCTGGTACGTGTATTAGGGTTCGCGCTCTCCTGTGCTCGAGAGAGAGAGAGAGAAAGAGAAAGAGCCTAAAATCGCTCGTGCAGCATTGGACGCTCGTAAAATGCAGGCTGCATCCGCTCTTGACGCAGATGTGCTCCCGTGCTCGCTCTCTCGCTAGACTCCCTTCCGAGGAAATTATTGAGGCTCGCGAGGATTCGTACGAGAGAGAGAAAACAAGAGAGAGAGAGAGAGATCAGAGGAGCCGAGGATTACTCGAGGTCGAGGGTGAGATAGAATTTGTGACCCGAACGCCTCGCGTACTTTCGATCTTTTCTGGGACAATGAACTCACCAAAAGAGGCAAATACCTGCACGATCTCTCGATCTCGATTAAAGGTGCGAGATATTTTTTTGTTTTTTATACAGTCGCATTTTTAGTGTCAGAATGTTTTCAAAGACATTGGCCTTGTTTTATTTGCAAACGTGAAAAACACCTGCTGACTTTGATTCAGCGATGAGAAATGTAACTTCTCCAAGAATCCGCGAAATATATAGTGAAGAAATATTGTGACATAGGATGTCGCGGATGATCAAAGAGGTATTGAGAGAGAGAGAGAGAGAGAGAGAGAGATTTTGGTATGCGGGTTAACAGATTGAGAACGTCCGAAGGTAATTACGACGACCTGCCAATATCTCGAGTTGACGCAACGAGATCATTGAATGTCATAGCGCAGAGGGTTTTTTTTCATCCTCCCAACCCTCCTCTCCTTCTCTCTCATACTGGCTCGCATCTCTATTTTCTACGTAAGGGGGAGCATCAGGTTGTCCGTGGCGGATCTATTTGCGAACTCATACATTCGTCGGGACGAGAAAACGAGAATTCATACAGACTCGAGTCACTAGCTCATTGAGCGTATATTAGTACGAAGGAACATATAAGTTGCTGGTTGAACACAAACTAACGAGAAAAATTCGGTTATTCCTGCTAACGTCAAACGTTCGAGACGTACGATGGATCGGTGCCAAAATATGAAAATTTGTGCTTTCTTATCTCGTATTTTGACTACTTCGTACATCAACTTTGTATTTATTACAAAACAGTATTTAAAAATAATTCGACCGATCGATGATAAAGACTAATCGATTATTAATATAAATAATTAACCTCGATCTCGACAAATTCATAAAAATAATCTCGATCCTTCGCGAAGAAAACAAACTTTTCGTTGATCATCGTTACTTTTTCTTTTCTATGTTACCTAACCGATGGTAACTGGACAGTTGTCAAGAAAATAGGGAGTGTCGAAGCGAAGCAAGGAGGTAAGTGGTAACGAGTGCCAGTCGTTTCGGTATTAGGAGAGACGAGAGGAGAGGAGACGAGGCGCGAGAACGAGAATGAAAGACAGGTCGCTGCTGTTCGGTCGGTGGTGATGATACGAGCGCGTAGAAAATATAAGAGGACGACATACAGAGAGAGAGAGAGAGAAAGAGAGAAAGAGAGAGACAGTGAACGTCGACCAAACTGATCGACTCATTGAGAAATCCCTAATGAGAATATGATCGGTTTCGCCGTCTCGGAATATTTAACGTTACGTATAGGACTCGCGGGGCTCGTCACTGTGCGAAATTCGAAGCGCTAAACTTAGCGCTCAGCCCGATTTCCTTCGTTACGTATCGGACGTAACGACTCTTCTAGTAGCATCTGTCTTCTCGTTGCTCGTGCTCCGACCTTATCTATTCCGCACACGGCGATGCCGAAAATCGATCACCGAGCTCCTTGATACGAATTCGTAAATCAAACCTCGCGTATCCGCGATTACGTTATATCGGCTTGGCCAAAAAGTTACTGCGATTTTGTTTCCTGTTGGACGAACAGATGAGTTCGCGCGTTACAAACGTGGTTTAACTTTTGGCCAACGCGATAGATTCACCGAGGAATATCCTTCGTAGAGCTTTTAACAACAGATCGCTCCGACCTGATCGATGATCAACGATTCGTAATAATTTAGAACTCGTTAAACATTCTGGCGTTTCGCCAGGTAATGATCTTCGCTACGAGCTTCTGGAGCTGAGAATGTGCCAGCGAAAGTGGCAAGAGATTTATTAGCTGACCTCCTGCTCGTCGACGTTTTCTATTAAAATTCCAGGAAAATTTACGGCTTGAACGAAAAGAAGTAACTTGCAAAAATTGTAAAAAAATTGTAAGGGTCGATGTGTTTTGTGTTTTTTACATTTGTTGTGATAAAATGGGACGCGGTCGGATACGAAGATTCGAAAAATGGGTGAAACGATCGTTTCACCCATTTTTCGCAAATATCGATATTTGCGATTTTAATTATATAATCCTCAAACGACTGAAAAAGCTCGAAACGAAGAATTCCACCGCTTTGACAATTGTCGATGAGAAAACAGAGACGAGGGTGGTCTCGACTCGAGTACAGGGAAAAAAAATCTCACAACGATTATCCACAATCTCAAGCCGGAAGCGAGCCACTCCAAGCATCGCAAACTCTTTGATGTCTGGTACGCTGAAGGGTTTACTCGGTGCGAGATAAACAAAAACAGAAAAAGGGAAATTGCCTCGCGAGTCTTAATTGTAATATCTAACAAAATCAACCGTCGATACGTGAAGTAAAAAAAAAATAATAATAATAAGTAAAACACGAGCACGAACGATAACGATAGTGAGTCGCGTAGCTCAACGAGTGAGCATTCTAAAAAGTTTTATCTCGTCGTAGTCTCCTTTCTTCGTCGCCGTTCAAACTTCAAGCCAGTAAGCGACTTCTCGTTTCTTTTCGACACTTGTACAGGACGATGTAAAACCAACGACGATTCTGCCAAGGCTGTGAAAAGAACGAAAAAAAATATCTATTATAAAAATGACGAATTTTTCAATCATCGATCTCCAACAAATTGTCAAAAATGTCGAGTAAAAAAAGACAAAACAAACTTATTACCAGAAATGAAATTGCCATCAGTGTCCGATAAGCGTGAGAATATCTTTCACTCGTGTTCCGACTCGTCGAACCCCCGTCGTTCGACTTTCGCCAGAATTAAGACGTTCCCTCGTGTCATAACGCGACCGTAGTTACTCCGAGAATTTGTTGAACTCCCTGTACAGTGTGTAGCACCGTTCGATTTACAGAGGGTGTATAAGGTCTACGTGAATATCCGCTCGGCGAGTTCGTACCGAATGGTCTCTACGATGGATATATGAACCCATACGATATAGAATGGAAGTGGCAACGATGCGTGAGCGCGACATACACGCACGAGGGATAAACGAGAGACGGAAGGAGGAGGGCGCGTGTCAGTCGCGTGCCGCTTGGCTCACTCTCGCCTTATTCTTTCCTTATGGTTGCTTCCTCGCTTCTTGGATCTGCAACAGCAGCAGCGAAGACCAGAAACGGCTGCTGGTGACTCGGTGTCTGCAACCCTCTGCCTTTCTATGCGCTATATACAATATACATACATATATATATTGGCTCCCCCGCGACTCGTCGAACCTCACCCCCTTCGGTTTCCGTTTCACGTTTCTTCTCTCTTTCCATACACTCGTCGCTTTTACTGAATGAGTGCAGACGAGAAGCCGACACGACCGGTTGCTCTCGAGTCTCTCCCTCTTTCTCTTTCCTTTCTCTATCTTCCCTCACGGAGAGACCATCGCGGCCGTCGCCACCGCGAGGAAAGAGCCAGAGGAACACCGAGAACACCGGTGGCACAGGATGCGAGCGTCGTCGAGAGTCTTCTACTCCCCCATTTTTATCTCTCCTTTTTTTTCTTCTTCTTCTTCTTCTTCTTCTTCTTCTTCTTTTGCCCTTCCTCGTTTCCCTCTGCCCCTTTCGCGTGTCTATATTATGCCGCACGGGTCGATCGTGTGGGTGTGTATGCAAGACAAGCTTTTATACACAGGCTGCAACCACTGCCAGCTGATCGCAGACGGTCTCACCCTTTGTAACCCCTTGACTATGTACTAATGTTTGAGTTTGGTCGTGTGTGTGTGTGTATGTGTGTATTGAGTTTTATAGGAACAGCCACGAATTGCCACCACCTGCGAACTAGACACGACTGGCACGAACCACCCGCGTTCTCTTTCATTGTCACGAACTCGAAGAGCCTCGGGGGGGTTTCAAAGGTGCCCAGGGGGATGAAACGTTCTCGATAATTTTTAAACAGTGAGATTTCGGTTTTTTTTTTCAAAGTGACAATTTCACGTCGTCGTTAATTTTAACGTAAGAATCGTTTGAATTTTTAATGAACTTTTTGAAATTGTTGTAAAGATTTTTAATCAATTTTTAGTTTTGTTTATAAATGGATTTCTTTCGCTGACTGTCTCAGCGATGTGATGAAAGATCGTTTATTTTACGACGGATTTGATGGAATAGAGAAAAAGAAAATAAAGTTTCGTTTTCGACGAATCTGGAGATGAGACATCGAGATTTAACGAGAGAATTTCTATCGCGGATGAGTCAATGGGGACAAAACGAGTGATTACTCAGGAGTTTGTAATCGCAAGTGGGCATGTCTGCTACTGTCGAGCTTGAAATATACGCGCGCTCTTGGAACTTGGGGAGCACTGCGAGATTCGTGCGAGGCCTTGTGGCACGAAAGGGGAGAACTCAGCCAGAGGCGGCTGGTCGCTGTTCCGGAAGGAACTGTCGTTTCTTTACTCCTCTCTCTCTCTCTCTCTCTCTCTCTCTCTCTCGCTCCCTCTCTCTGTCTCCCTCAAGCCCTGTCTACTTTTTTCTCCTACACATCGTCTCCCTCTCGATCTTCATCACGCTCTATGAACTCTATGTTGCCAGACATCAACCATAACACGAGCCAAACGTGCCTCTTTTCGTTCCACAGTGTCTCATTTTCTTGCCCGAAAAGGGACTCGACTTTAACCACGCTAACCTTCGTACTAAATTAAGGGTCGTTTCGGTCGGTTTTTTTAGTTATTTTCAGTCACTCCCTGCGATCGAATCGAGAAAATTTATCTCGAGAGTTTCTCGAGCAATTCGAAGTAAACAAAAATCCAGAAGTAATTCAATATAATTATTTTTCGATTTATTTCGATATTGAAAATATGGAAAGAATGTGTTTCAATTATAGCAACGGTAAAATCGGGATTCCGTCCGCCCTGGGAGATTCCAGCGGTCGGACGTGACTCGTACAGACGTTGGTCGGCACGAGAAAATCGCCGGGACGACGTACGTACGAAAATCCCAGTGGCACTTGGCCAAAATTATTCGTTTTGCCAAAGGCGTGTAAAGTCACGTCGAATGTTCCACCGAGACGACACATTTTCAGTTTACCGAGAGAATCCCTCTCTCTCTCTCTCTCTCTCTCTCTCTCTATCCAGCGAGGAGATAGTGGATGAAGTCTCGTCACCCTTCGCCTGGACGAAGCCAAGCGCGAATGCTCATTTCGCATGTTTCGAGATACTCGTCATCTGTCTAAGATTCGAGGAAACGAAGACGAGGCTTCGCTCGTTGTACCTTTTTTAAAGGGTTTTTTTTTCATTTCCCTTCTCTCTGTCAACCCCGTCACCTATCTTTTTATCGCCGTTTCCGCGTACTTATCGATCTCATTTGAATCCATTAATTTCAAAACGAAAATAAATACAACATTCATATTAAAAATAATAAAATAGTTGTATTTTATATTTAAACAAAAAAGTATAACGAAATCGTCGTATTTAATTATTTTATCAATACATCAATTTTAACGATTAAAAAAAATTGATGAATTTTCATCTCAGCCTGATCGGAGATTATAACATAAAAGCAACAAAAACATGGGATCATCGCATTTCTTCATTATTTCTTCATTCTAACAATTTTTCAAACTTCGACAAAGTTTGAAAAAAAGAACTTCGAACGATAATGATTATTGGGGTAGCCTAACCGAAGACCGAGTTCAAGGTTTCCTCGACGAAGAAGACGCCACCGTGTCGTGGTCTTCGTCGTGGATAACGAATACCGAGCCGGGAGGTCGTCGTACCGCGTGTGGTAGCCACCGAATTCTATCTCGAATGCTCTTCGGTTGCCGCGACTCGAATCTACGCGGGGATGACCGTGGAGAGTGTACACGGGAGGTGGTTTACCCGTAGCACGCGACAGCTGCACCAGCGGCAAACGATGGTGAAGCATCAGGCTGCTGTATGCAGTGGCGAGAACTGAAAATAGCTTTACCTTTCTCTCTCTCTCTCTCTCTCTTCCTCTTGGTTTTTCTTGCTCGACAACCCCATGCCGAGGGGAGACCACGAGCACGGTGAGTATCGGCATTAGAGCGAGCGAAAAGGAGAGACAGCCGAGTCATTACGATTTTCCGCGTCTTCGACATACGTCGGGGGGTGACGAAAAATTTTTCTCCGTTTTTCTTCGTTTCTTTTTTTTTCTCTTCTAACAATCACTCCTCCCACAAAACCGAGTCGATATTCGTTGAAGAAAATACCCCGGTGAAAAACGATAGGACAGATCCCCTAATTTACAAGGCGAACCAGGCGTTTCCGGATACTTTTCGTGATCCTCCCTTCATCTCTCCCCACCTCTCTGATTCCTTTGCAGCTTTTAGTATCTCTCTCTAACCGGAACCGTCGTAGGCCGAGGGTGCCGAGCACGCGACCAAGATTATCCGACACGCATCGACAATAATGGTTCGAGGGAAATATTTTTGAGATCTTAAGGAGGAAGCAAAAAAAAACTACCCCTGCGTACTGTGGTAGGTAAGAAGACACGTCGACGCGAGGAATGAATGGGCGAAGGTAGATAAAAAAGAAAAAAAACAGAAGGTGGATAAAAAACTCGAGGGTTGTTAGGGTGATTGACCGAGCCGGGTTGAAAGACGATGTGTGAAAGGCTGTTGCCTTATTCTTTTTTATGGGAATGAAAATAAGAAAATTCTTCGAATTTTGAAATTGCAAGGAAAAATAAACGTTTATATAAATATTGTAATTTAGGAAAAATTTAAATTGACGAATTGCGAATGAATTTGTAAAAATAGCACTCGTATTCCTTCATTGCCTCTCGAGCAAAAATTGTCTCGAAATATTATACGAAAAAAGAAAATAAAGAAAAACGTGTCGGCTTTTTAGGAAAATGGAACATAAATTTATCGAGAAAGACTCTCGATGCATTTTTACATATGTAGCCGAGGAAATGCGTCGGGCCGGGAGCTTTTTTTCTTCCTCGAGTCGAATGACCTTCGGCGAAGATATTTAAATACAGAGAAAGACGGACGACGATGACGAAGAGAGATAAAACTTTATGAAAGCTTCTTTCTATCGTTCTTTCTCTCTCTCTCTCTCTCTCTTTCTCTCTCCCTCGGTCGTATCGTACTACGTAGATCGTCGAGAAGAACGATCGTTTGAGATACGTGCAGAAAGTGCAACGACGAAAAATCTAAAGACATTGAGGTGGGCGATATATTCGAGGCTCGAGAAAATCGAGTCTGTGTGTTTACGTGTGGCGACCCTCGAAAAGCTGCTCGTATTTTTTCTCTCTCTCTCCCTCTCTCACTCTTTCGCTGGCGAGCTTTCGACTTGCGTCAGTAAAGAGCCAACTTCGAGAACGAGAGAGAGGGAGAGAGAGAGAGAGAGAGAGAAAGAGCAAATGGAAAATGTATAAGCTTCGCGGAGTACGTTTGTCGGCTTTATTTTTGGACGTCGACGTCGATAGAGAGCGGGATTCGCGAGACACCTGTTCCATCGGGATACCGTTATATACGGCTCGATGCTCGAAAACGTGACTCGATTGTTCGACGAGCTTTTCAACGAACGAGCCCGCGAACGAAGTAGATTTAATAACGCTCGTGATTAATTTCACGCGACAAAGGGAGATAAATACCTGTTGTGGATTTATTATCAATTATTATAATAATACTCGTGGAAGAGTGGCAAATTTTCCACTCTCGAAAGTGAAAATATCGAACGGTCTAACGTCACGGACGATTTATTGAAAATTGTTGCTCTTTTTGATAACGAAAACGCGACAAAGTTAATTACAAATTAATTATTATTTTGTTTCATATAATTAATCATTTCATTTGCAACAATGTTTCTTTTACCGCGACAAAAGTATTGAGTTAATTATTAATTACGCTTCGCTAATTTAATTTTTTTCCGTTTTTCAAAGTCACGACTAACAGACTTTTATTGTTCATAGAAAATAGAAAGAGAGAGAGAGAGAAGTAACGATAATTTTTTCAAACAAGTTGGTAAATCATTTCTTTTGTAGCGTCAAACGAGAAACCACGGTCACCGGGCACGGGGCGAGTTAAATAATTTCGCGTATATATTCGACGTATATTTCATCGTATAGAGAATTCGAAACAAGTTCTCGAACAAAATTGTTGGAGAATGTGATGGAAAAGAATGAATAAATTACTCGTTTTTAGTGTCCGCGACGAGAAAATCTGAGTCACAAAGCTCGAGACGGGGTAAATAATTTGGCGAGTGTCTTTCCCGCGAGACATTTGCGTTTTTCCTCCATCCCCCCATCCCCACCGCCCCTTGGACTCCGCTGCGTGCTTCGAGAAACTATTGCCTGTGGAAGAGAAGAAGAAGAAGAAGATGAAGCAGGTTGGTGCGCTGGGTGGTTCTACTGGCTCGTTGCCAACTGTACGACGAATTTAGCACCGCAGAACGCTGACTAACTCGCGTGGCATTCATTCAATAGCCGACCAAAAAGCACGGCTTTTTGCCTCTCTCTCGTCCTCGGCGTTACTACTCGAAGCTTTCTTGTCGGACAGGCGCGTCGACCGGGACCCAAGACACGCACGAGCGTTCCGCGAGCTTCGCTGACCGACGACGACCTGTCCCTCCCACTTTTCCGCGACTCTTTTCCTCTTCTCCACCCTCTCTCCAGAACTCTTTCCAAAAAATTACCCAGAGAAATATCATTTATCGATTAAACGATTCATTCTCAAAATGGAAACGTCGGTACGACTGATTTTTTTAAATTAGTTTTAAACGATTTTTTCAATATCGAATATTTATACGTTTATATGGTAGATATTGCGAAGATTTGCGATAGATCGATCGTTCGATAAGATTCGTAACAATTGTGAGAAAGAAGAGGCGATAAAGTGGCCAATTTTGCGTAAAATTAAAAGTTTAAGATTCAAAATTTTCCATTCGACTAAAATTCGAACAACATTGTCAAATGCTGAAATATTTATAGAAATTTACGAGGCAAATTTTTGTATTAAGACAGTTAGAGAATAAATCTTGCGAGAGAAACGGATGAATGAGGTTCGAAAAAAATGATAAACTGTCAACGATAAGTATGTGCGGTTGAAAGACAAGTTCCTCGATCGCTTCCTTCGCCCTTATGGTGAGGCATTTTTTTTTGCGCGAGTTTCCTGTAAACTAGAAAAAGATCGAGACTCACGGAAGAAGAAAAAGAAGTAATATAAAGTCGAGAATGTCGGAGAGGCTGAGCGTTTTTTCCCCTCGTACACGCAGTCTCGTTCCTTAACGAGGATTCGGCGCGTGCCAGCAATCCGCAGCCCCGCGTCTTTCTTCCTTTCTTCTTCATCCACGCCACGCTGAGAAGAGAGAGTGACGAGGATGACGATAATAAAAAATTGCCCTGTCTTATGAGATCGGAGTGAGAACGACGTCAAATATAATTGAGTGCAACACGTTTCTCGCAATAAAAATAGAATCGTCATGAAGCTTTATAGTTGACATCGGATTTGTTTTTTGCTCTCGTCCCCGGCTCGTTTGACCGGAATAATTGATACGACGCGACGTCAAGACCGACCTATCGACGATCTCGTTTTCCGCGGGAAAAGCTCGGGGTAAAACGGACCACCTGCCATTCATCAGGATTTTCGTTATCTCGATATTTACTTAATTCTTCAACAAACTTTATATCGCACCTACTCTCCTGCACCTGCGTCCATGACCAACTCGCTATTTTTTCAATTTTCTTAATATCTCGATCAAAGGTTCGATAATAACAATACCAAAATATACAATCATGAAGTAAACATATTTAAGAAAAATGTTTTCATTTTTTCACCTACCCGCGTGTCCTCTAATAAAAAATAAAAGTTTAAATCGAGAGAAAAAAAAATGCAATAATTAACGTGCCAATGACTATCCATCGATCATGACCTCGAAGGGCCAATAACTCCGCGGTTAGTTCGAGGTACCAGCCGCTGTTTATATCATACATATATCGCGTTTATGTATTCGTGCGCATATGCGCCCACGTGAAAAGTGCGGGTGTATAGCACGAGTAGGGGGGAACGAAGAAAAGTAAGAAATCCGGTGGCACATGCTCTTCGTGGTCCGTGGGGGCGAGCGAGCGCGTGGTGCTTCGCAGCATCAGAACGTCTGTGGATCGTGCGGTTCGCAGCTCGAGAAATCTCTCTCTCTCTCTCGCTCTCTCTCTCTTTCTCTCTCTCGTACACACGCATTCGGCGTCCACGGCACCCGGCAGCTGATGCGACGAGGAGAACTCCCGCAAGGGGTGGGAGACGACGACGACGAGTACGAGAGAACGTAGGCCCTCCCGGTGTTTGCGGGAGGACGAGGGAGGCTGGGGGAACTTCTCCTATATGTAGCCCCGAATCTGAAACGGTCCAACTACTACGCCTGAAACTCACGAGGCGATAACATCCCTCTCTCGTCACTCTCCTTTACCTTCTAACGCCTCTACACACCTTTTAAATCTTGGAATTTTCGCGCTCGTGACTCTCGTCGATATTTCTCAAAGGACGATATTTTACGACGTTATCGAGATAAAAACATATAAATAAATAAAATACGAATCAACGAATTAATCGTCGAGTAACGAAAATTTTCGTTTTTGTTTTGTTTTGAAATTGTAAAAGCAGTGGATCTTGTGATTATAAAACGTGGCGGCTAAAATTTAAAAACAAAAACATTACGTTTTAATAAAAACAAAATAAAGGAAGTCGACGAGTGTGGCATGAATTCTGTGGAGTGTTGAACATTTGGGGGAAGAGAAAGAGAGACCGGAAGTAGTCGGCGGCGAGAAATTTGAGAAAAGTGCGACGCGAGCGATTTGCGAAATGCCAAGGGCTTTTCTTATCACTCACAGGAGATACAATGGAACGGAGGAATTTCAGACGACCGGACGTGGTGAGTTGGTCAACAGTGCTTTTTTTTTTATTCTTTTTTATCTTTTCCCCCTGGGAAATTTGTTTATCGAGAAATTCGAGTAGAATTTAGCTTCGTGGTATTCGAGGGGACCGGAAGTGGGTAGTTTTTCTTAGGGGAGGCTGAACGGCCGAGGTGAAATTAAATTCGCAATAAAAATCGAAATCGTAAAATGCGTCACGATTTGCGCCAACGACGAAGACGTACATACCGTCTCGATGCCGTCAACCCTTTTTCCTCACCCCCCTCGCGCGCTCTCGCGCTCGTCGGCATGCGCGACGCGTGCTATTTCCGTTCTTCTCGAAAACGGGGAGCAGCCGGCTTTGTACAAGCTTGCAGATTATCCGTGTTGCGAGGAGAGCCTCGTAGTTGGACGCTAAAATTTTTTGGAAAAATTTGCATTCGCGAATTTTGACCTCGAGCTCGATAAGGGAGTCGATTGTTTTGGAAAAACGACGTTTGAATATTCGTAAAATAAAACTCACTCACAAACTAAGGAATTTTAAAAAAAATTACAAAAACGAATTATTTTTATACGCTTCGTATTAAAATAAAATTTAACAAATTCGAAACTGTGTTCGCTTTTGAAAAACACGTGATTTTTCATCATCGTTCGATGAAAATGTTCGATAGTAGAAAAATCATTGTAAACTCCGAGAAATATCCAAAAATTGATAAAAAATTAAGAAATCATATTTGCCCACCGTGGGTTAGTTTAATAGCGAACCTTGTTCTGTCGTTTCGGAGAAAAATTCCAAATTCTCGTCACGTTTTCCTAAAAATCTCGGATCTAAATCGATAAGCATAAATCATTCGAGGCGATAGAAAATTGAGAATATTTACGAACGATATTTCACCCTTTCAGATTACAGTCCGGAGCGTGGCGTGCGCTTGGCGGAGTACGGTGGTGGTCAGCCGACCTCGGACGGTGTGAGCGACTGCGGCAGCGAGACATCCTCCGAGTGTCCCGAGGAGCTTTACAACTTGACGAAATTGGCGGAAGTGAGTTTGGCAGCGGCCGCGGGAACTTTGATTCATCCTAACAAAGTTTTATCATACGAAACGCCGCTATCGCCCCGATGGGATCGCCAAGTGGTCGAGAAATACACAGGAAAGCACACGATCGAGAATTCGCCGCGTATCAATCTTCAGACATTGACAACTCGTCGACAGGACGTTCACGAGAGCGACGAGACTTCGAACGGTGAATTGAGTTTACGAGAAAGAACGCGATTGTTCTTCGAGAGAATCGAGAGCGAACGAGACAATCTCGATGCGACGAATCGTCAGAGAAGCTCTCCGGAACTTTTGGAGATTCGTACGTTTCGCGAGACCTCGTCACCAGCGAGATCGCATCGCGAGGACGAGCCCTCGCCTATTTCCACCTTGAAAATTCCATCTACTTCTTATCTCGACGAGGCGAGAATTCAACCCCGTCCGAAAAGCGTACTTACGACCTTGACGAGAAAAGGCAATTCCGTTTCGTCGTCCGAAGGCTCCAAGTCCGACGACAGCGAGGATCACGAGTGTCCCGATTGTGGAAAAAAGTATTCAACCTCGTCGAATCTCGCGAGACATCGACAGACTCATCGTAGTCTCGGCGACAAAAAAGCTCGACGATGTCCTCACTGCGACAAGATTTACGTCAGCATGCCCGCTTTCAGTATGCACGTTCGAACTCACAATCAGGGCTGCAAGTGTCATTACTGCGGCAAATGCTTCTCGAGGCCCTGGCTACTTCAGGGACACATCAGAACTCATACCGGTTGGTATTTTATTATTCTCTCGTTATTCTCTAAATTGACAATTTTTTCAAAATTGTCTTCATTGTTTTGAAAATGTCTGAAATATTTTTGAAATATTAGAAATCTGGTGGACATATTGTATATTTTTTATTTGGGATGATCGATATGAGGTTTAAACGATATCGAATAAAAAGTTATTAATGAATTTTTACCATTACAGGAGAAAAACCGTTCAAATGTACGATATGCAACAAGGCCTTCGCGGACAAGTCGAATCTACGTGCTCACGTTCAGACCCACTCGAACACGAAGCCTCACGTTTGCGGACGTTGCGGCAAAGCTTTCGCCCTAAAATCGTATCTCTACAAGCACGAGGAATCGTCCTGCATGAGGGCTCATCATCGTGCGACCTCGGAAAAACGCGAGGGTAGCAACGAATCTTCATCGTCCGTACCAACGACACCGGCTTCGACGAATTCTCAAGTGACTCCTATCGTCACGCCTCCGCTGACCGCATCGCCGACGAGCGTGATCGTACCTCGTCCAGGAGCATCGCGAGAATCGACAGTTTCGTCACCGACTCCGTTCTCGACGATAATTCGTCACACGAAAAGTCAGGTGCCTTGTCGAGAAATTACCTCGTTACCGAAGCGTCAGTGTCGCGACAAAGTTTCCACGATTAACGACGATCGTTCGAAAAATCCCGAGAACGAAAGTCGCGCGACGGAGTTTTTATCACGAATGGTAATAAGAACCTCGGTAATATCGCCGAATCCCGAACACCTGGTGCGTCTGGGTGGTTCGATCAATTCGAAAAAAGCTACACCTTTCGATTTCAACGACCCGACGAGAAGCTCGGCGTTCTCGAGACCCGCGGCTATGAGTCTCAATCTCGCGATTGCGTAAAAATAAAACAAAACACAAAGTAATTTCTTACCGTCAAATTGGAAAAACGTTAATATAGTAATTCGCGTGATGAAAAAAAAAGAAAAAAGAAAACAGAAAGATCGTTAATAGGACAAAATGAGCGATCGTTTATATATTCCATTGGGGGTGCGTCGAGGAAAAAACAAAAGGAAGCGAGTCTCGAACGAACGAAAAAATGATAATAACTTAAGGGTGCTAAAAAAATAATTTAAGGTCGAACCCTTGCGCACCCCGCACTTCTTCCTTATAGGGACCATATAGCCGATAGTCATAAATTTACAAAAGAAAAAAGAAAAATAATAACAAAAAAAAAGTGAAATAGAAATCGAAACAGCAAAGTCGCTTGTAAAATCGAAATAAGCGATAAATTCGTTTCAAAGTCGAAGTATCGACCTAATTTACAAAATCGATTATCGTGCCTTGTAATATCGTTAATTATCGTCGAAAGAAAGATAACTCGTTGAACGCGGCACCCACGTACTTATGTTAAAAAACAAAATACGACGTAAATTTAGGCAATTTTCTTCTTTTTTCTAGATATTAATTTTTTTGTATCTTGTCTCGCGAGCTCTTCCAGGCAGCTACACTGTCGACGATTAAGGTTCTATCGTTTTTTTTTCTTTCGTTCTGTTTTTGTTTCTTTTTTATCTATCTTTTCCGTCTGTTCTTTTTCACATTATTCGTAACAAAAAAAACCGCGAACGGAAAAAAAATGAAAAATCCGTATACGGTTTTCAGAGTGTAAACTAGTCGAACTCTCGTTTCGCGCGAATCGCGAACCTCTCTCTCGGCGATCGATAATCGTGTTACGAAATCAAGCGTCTCTCGTTCGATCCGATCGTAATTAACGGAACGAACGAAGAGATCGATCGTACCGCGCGAAGGTCTGATGAAAAGTGAGCGCGAAACGACGATAATAATTAATTTAACGATAAATCATTGGGTCGAGACGCGACTCGATATCGTTTTTCATATGTATCATTCATCGTATAGGCATTCAACGTAACACGAGATCGTTCACGAGGCTTTCAAGCGTGCTTGTGTGTCCTAGTCATCCATATAAATATATTACGTCATTATCGGTTAAAATAATTCTTATCTTTTTATTTCTTTTTTTTTCGTTTGACGATACGAGTCATATCGCACACTATTGTAAATAGAGCATTCCCAAGTTATTTTGTACTAGCTCTTGGATTGTAAATAGTCGTTAATATTTCATAGTCTCTCTTTCTCATATCATTATAGATAATAGAATAAATAAAAATAAAATAAAGAATAAAAAATTTGCGAGTTCGAAATGTCGATGTTACGAGGAAATAATGGACATGTTCATTATTGTTATATACGATGTACTCGCGTGCTACTTGTACATCACCCGGAGTGCCTTATTATTATTGTAAATTAATTCGATTTGGCTTTGTGTTTTTTTTCTTTTTTTTTCTACCAAATGTGAAGATCTTGTCAAACTGGGATAATTAAAAATATATATTATTATACATGAATTTATGAGAAAAAATGGTATTTTTTTCTTTCCTGCTACCCTCTTCGTTGAAGTGAGAATTCAAATTTGAGAACGGAAACGAGAAATATAAATTATATAGTTATTTTAGACATTGAGCACAAAAGACGCGTGTTCAAAGAAATATATATATTTTTCCAAAATATGAAACTTATTGTATGCGTATTTTAAATATTAAGCGCAAAAAATACATGATAAAAAAAAGGAGGCAAACCAAATCCAAGATATGAAATTGTTTTATATATATTTTAGTAATTCAACACGAGCGAAATGCTGTCACAGAAAACGAATATGCACGCCATTGCAAGTCACTTAGAATATTATTTTTTTATTGTACGATACATCATTATGTTAAATTAATTAATTAATGATTACTGATTATAATCGCGCGCGGATTACCACTATCACGTGCAACCACCTGTTAACACGTGCGTACGCGCTCACTGCTTCTGGCTTACTGGCTGCTGTGTCTCTACGAGATCGAGCTCGCAGGTGTAGCTACGTCCCCACCAAGTGTATAAGCTGCAGCCGGCTGTGGACGAGAGAGAAACAGAACGACGATGGATATAGATATATTAGGGGTATACGTAACAGCCGGTAATCCGCGAACAAAGAGATGATACTTATGTATTGATAAAAATGCGATCGAATAAAAATTTGGATTTTATTGCCCTTATAAACGCACTTTTCTGGAAGACAGGATAAAGGGTTGGAAAAAACCTCCGGAGCTTCCAAATGGTGTATTTTCATAGCAAATTACCCGTCGATCACGAATATAGTAATCGTTTTCCTCTCGCTTCAAAATTGATAAGAGAAAATTCGAAAAACGTGATATTTTACAGTTTTGGGGGGATTTTGCCTATTAATTTCGAGAGATCGAAGGAACGACTGTGATATTCGTGATCTACGGAAAATTTCCGATGGAAATATACCTTTTTAAAACAAAAAATATTTGTTCGCATTTGGAGGCTTATTTTTCATAAGAAAATTGTTACAAATTATTTTTTCTCGCCTGCTTCTTTAAGGGCTCATTAAATCGCAAATTTCCTGGATACTGCAAATATCATTGTCTCTTTTTTGGCACATGGCTATTTATCAAAATTGCCAATACGCTAATAAAGTCATTTCTGAGGTACCAAATCTTTCACCTCCTTAAGGTCCATGGATTTGATGGCATACATTTTGATGAGTTTATAAAGAAATTGGGCACGGGTCTGACATGCCCTGATCTCCAAACCGATATATCGCCGATTGAAAAATCATCGGTACGGATAAATCGGCTATGTCAGTTCACGCATTCTCGTCGAAGAGTTGGACGCGTTGCGCAAACTAAACATCGCGAACAACAGCGTATCGCTGTCTTTGACTAATCGATCGGAATAAATAATTAGGGCGTTGAAGATGTAAGGAGCGTATGGCTCGAATCGATGCCAATGCCCCGACCGAGTGAGATTTATCACAAACCGATTGAGAGCTCAGATCTGCGCCGATGCAAAATTATAATACAACACATCGACTATTGCAACAACCCTGAAACGTTACGGGTGCTAATGTACATTCGTCTCGTCACTTATAATGACGGGTATAGAATGAAGCCCAATCACGATTTGGTAATAAGATCTGCGGAACGAAACGACGATGTGAGCAAAAAAGAAGATACGAGACAGCCCGATACAGGCGTGTTAACAAGATGAGGGGAATAGTATATTAGTAGAGGGACGTTTCGTAGAATCTCTCGTACTATCAGCATCGCTTGTGACCGTCGCAGAGACTTACCGAGAGGCTCTTGACCAGTGGTCACTTCTCATCTTTACGTGGGAGAGACGAATAGAATCGAAAGAGTGGGAGGAAGTCAAGAAGAACCTCGAGAACCGTGGTAACAAGCCGAAGAAGTCACAGTCGAGGAAGAGATCCTCGCCAGTATCGCCATGCGCTGGCAAGCTCTAGCGATAATTTTACTCTCGAGCTCGGTCCTCGGAGAATATCACGTAAGTTTTTATCCGTCGCGTAATTGCAATTCACCACCTTTCGATATAGTCGAGACTATTTCCACGTGTAATGATCATTCGCCAGTTGCTACCTGAATCGAGTCACGATTTTCATATAGCTTGGTTCATATAGTTTTTGTACGACGAAAGCTATGAAATACTATGACAACATTGTTAATTCGCCGACGAAAAGTAGAGCTGTTTCGGTCAGGGGGTCAAAACTATTCGCTGAAACTTGTAGACGTAACGCGATGGGCTTATAGCTTGAGATTCGTTTTTTTGAGGATCAAAGTTCAATTGATAATGGGACTACGATTAGGGGAACGCGTGTTAGAACGAGAGTGAGAGCTATTGAGTCATTTTCTGGCCTGTATTCATTTCTGTTTGACACGATTGCTATACAATTTCAAAAATCGTCGTAATTATGATGGAATACTTTTCATTTTTACGAATTTAATTTGAAAAAAACAAAAGTAGACTTAAAGCGTTGCCAATTGTAGGATAAAACGAGATTCGATCGTGCGTTCGTGGACGTAGAGCTTCAAGTATTGGACGATTATGAAGGTCCTTTGAGCTTCGCAGATCATGAAACGGTAAAGCAAAATAATCATTTTGAGAATCGTTGAAAAATTCACACAGTTTAATTAATATGAAATGAAACTTGCAGCATTATATTGCATACAAGAATCCGAAAGAGGGGAGTTGTTACTTGGAAAAGATAAGAGACGGTGTCCTGAGAAATGGAAATTTGAGAAATATACAGAACCGACAACATCAAAGAGTTATGTACGTTTCGACCACAAGCCTGACAAAAGTAGAGGTAGCTATTATACAAATATTGCTCGACTCCTAAGATTTCTCATTGTAAGGTCATTAATCGAGTCTCATTAATCATACAAGGCTTGGCGACTGGCTGGTGGCCGAATTATTGATTTCTGCAAAGATGCTTCGATAACTTTACTCCAAGAAAGCAAACCTATACCAAGTGAAACGATAGATCCTTTTTACAATGAGATACCGGAAGACGAGAACGACGTAATTCAAAAAAGGATTGTGGATGTCGTTCTGACACCTTTACTGGATCGTGCTAAGCGTGAAATAATGTTAGAAAATCGTGAAAAAATAAATGCCGCTACGACCATACGTTCGAAGCGCCAATCGCCTTCGTATCGTTCTGGAAGATTTCGAGGACAAACCCAATCGCAATATCTAAATCTTGGTGCCGAAGGATCGAAAGAAGGAAAGGCGGAGGCTGAAGCGACTGATTATTCGTCGAGAGCTTTAGTCAGTGAGTCGAAATTGTTTCGAGGATTTCAACATTGTGAAAGTAGTCGATGAACGGATTGTTGAATGCGCTAATTATATCGCTTTTAGGTGGTAGTAACGGAATGGGTCAAGCCCAGAGTATGTCATCTGGTGGTTCAGGATGCGAGGGATGCCCAGGATATACCGGATCTGGCGGTCGTGAAGTAGAACCAGGCAGACTAATACAGCGTCCCGGTACTGGAAGACCGGGGATAAATGGGGCTGTTGTACCTGGTGCAACTTATCCGGAAAGTGGTGGAAGGTATACCGGGGGAGTGCGGCCTGGTGGCGAACAAACTTCTCCAGGAGGAGTTCAGTCTGGTGGTGGAGCGTATACTGGAGGCCAACAATCTGGCGGTGGAACCACTTATCCTGGAGGAGTACAACCAGGTGGTGGACAGTATCCTGGAGGTATACAACCAGGTGGTGGACAGTATCCTGGAGCTTTACAACCAGGGCTTGCGCCACCGGGCGGTGGCCAATATCCTGGTGGTGTGAAACCGGGTGGTGGACAGTATCCTGGTGGTGGGCAACCAGGGCTTGCGCCACCGGGCGGTGGCCAATATCCTGGTGGTGTGCAACCGGGTGGTGGACAGTATCCTGGTGGTGGGCAACCAGGTACTGTGCAACCAGGCGATGGACAATATCCTGGTAGTGTGCAACCAGGGGGTGGACAGTATCCTGGAGGTGTGCAACCAGGTGGTGGGCGGTATCCAGGTGGTGTACAATATCCTGGTGGTGTACCACCAGGCGGTGTACAGTATCCTGGTGGTGTGCAACCAGGCGGGGGACAATATCCTGGTGGTGTGCAACCAGGTGGTGGGCGGTATCCAGGTGGTGTGCAACCAGGTGGTGGACAGTATCCTGGAGGTGTACAACCAGGTGGTGGACAGTATCCCGGAGGTGTACAACCAGGTGGTGGACAATATCCTGGAGGTGTACAACCAGGTGGTGGACAGTATCCCGGAGGTATACAACCAGGTGGTGGACAATATCCTGGAGGTGTACAACCAGGTGGTGGACAGTATCCTGGAGGTGTACAACCAGGTGGTGGACAGTATCCCGGAGGTGTACAACCAGGTGGTGGACAATATCCTGGAGGTGTACAACCAGGTGGTGGACAGTATCCTGGAGGTGTACAACCAGGTGGTGGACAGTATCCTGGAGGTGTACAACCAGGTGGTGGACAGTATCCTGGAGGTGTACAACCAGGTGGTGGACAGTATCCTGGAGGTGTACAACCAGGTGGTGGACAGTATCCTGGAGGTGTACAACCAGGTAGTGGACAGTATCCCGGAGGTGTACAACCAGGTGGTGGACAATATCCTGGAGGTGCACAACCAGGTGGTGGACAGTATCCTGGAGGCGTACAACCAGGGCTTACGCCACCGGGCGGTGGGCAATATCCTGGTGGTGTGCAACCGGGTGGTGGACAGTATCCTGGTAATGTGCAACCAAGTGGTGGACAGTATCCTGGTGGTGTGCAGACAGGTGGTAGGCAGTATCCTGGAGGTGTACAACCAGGGCTTGCGCCACCGGGCGGTGGGCAATATCCTGGTGGTGTGCAACCGGGCGGTGGACAGTATCCTGGTAATGTGCAACCAGGTGGTGGTACGACATATCCTGGCGGCCTACATCCTGGCGGGAGTACGACATATCCTGGCGGCCTACATCCTGGCGGGGGTACAACATATCCTGGGGGGGTACAACCTGGGGGTGGAACAGCATATCCTGGAGGTGTGCAGCCTGGTGGTGGTGTATATGCGGGAGGAAGCGTAACCGCCACAGGAACATCAACTTATCCTGGCACTGTGTATCCTGGAGGTGGTGCGACAGGAACTTATCCAGGTGGTGCAGTTCATGGAGGAGGGACTGATACGGGTGCAGGTACTTATCCGGGAGGACAACTTCCTGGTACATATCCAGGTGGTATAATTCCTGGAGGAGGTACGCCACACACTTATCCTGGTGGTGTAGTTTCCGGAGGGGGTGCAACTGGTGGAGGCACAGGAACTTATCCAGGTGGTACTATTCCTGGAGGTGGTACACCAGTCACTTATCCTGGTGGTGTAGTTCCCGGAGGGGGTGCAACTGGTGGAGGCACAGGAACTTATCCAGGTGGTACTATTCCTGGAGGTGGTACAACAGTCACTTATCCTGGTGGTGTAGTTCCCGGAGGGGGTGCAACTGGTGGAGGAACAGGAACTTATCCAGGTGGTACTATTCCTGGAGGTGGTACAACAGGCACTTATCCTGGTGGTACTATTCCTGGAGGTGGTACAACAGTCACTTATCCTGGTGGTGTAGTTCCCGGAGGGGGTGCAACTGGTGGAGGAACAGGAACTTATCCAGGTGGTACTATTCCTGGAGGTGGTACAACAGGCACTTATCCTGGTGGTGTAGTTCCCGGAGGGGGTGCGACTGGTGGAGGCACTGGGACTTATCCCGGTAGTACTATTCCTGGAGGTGGTACAACAGGCATTTATCCTGGTGGTGTAGTTCCCGGAGGGGGTGCAGCCGGTACAGGGGTCGGAACATATCCTGGTGGTGTAATTCCTGGAGGGGGTGCGACTGGTGGAGGCACTGGGACTTATCCCGGTAGTACTATTCCTGGAGGTGGTACGACAGCGACTTATCCTGGTGGTGTAGTTCCCGGAGGGGGTGCAACTGGTACAGGCACAGGAGTATATCCTGGTGGTACAGCAGGCACTTACCCTGGTGGAGTAATTCCTGGAGGGGGTGCAGGAGGAACGTATCCAGGTGGTGTAATTTCCGGTGGTGGTTCAGTGGGCACATATCCGCCCAGTGGGTATCCTGGTAGTGGAGCAGGCGGAATTTATCCAAGTGGTCAGTATCCCCCCGGTCAATACCCAGGCGGAGTTGGTGGACCGGATCAATCCGAATACCTCGTGAAACCAGAAACGGGTGCTCCATCACCCGATGACAACGGTGATTCGCACTCGTCGAGTGGCGTCCAGCAACTCGATGGTGGTACTCAAGCGAGTGCATCGGCCGACGGCACTTATGGCACTGGCACAGCTCAGTCACAAGTCAGTGGAACTTACACAGGCGGTGGTTCGTTCTCGGCTCAAGCTGGTACAAGCGACGGTAACAAAGGTGCACAAACTCAGATAAGCGGAGGGAAAGAAGGAGCAACCAGCAGTGCCCAGGGACATGGAGGACAAGGAAAGAGTCAGACGCAAGTGCAACTCAACTCGGAGACAGGAGCAACATCAACAGGTGCCCAGAGCAGTGGATGGAATCATGGCACAAATTCTCAAGTGCAAGCTAGTTCGAAGGGTGGAATGGCCGATGCTCAAGCCAATGGTGAAGGCAGTACTTCGAGTCAGGCACAGATTGGTTTTCAACCCTACGACGGTACGGACGAAAAAGACGAAAATCCATCAAGTCCGTTCCGAGGAGGTGGAACAGCTACTGCACAAAGTGGTACTTATCGAGGACAGTCACAGTCGCAATTGCAAGGTTCCTTCCAATATGGAATAACATACAACGGAGCTGCTCAAGCTGGTTCCGGCTCTGGCGCAGCAGCGTCCAGAAAACCGTTTAATTTCTCGAGCAGCGATACCGAACTTTTCAAGCCTTTCAAACGCTTTGACGCGCCTGCGCTATCGAAAACGAACGACCAGGTCGGCTCTATTAGCGATTCGGCCAAAGAGTCCACTCAGCCTTTGGCTGGTAGCGCCAGTTCACGAAAAACTGTAATCGTTAAGCAAGTTCCTGTGACTACCATTAAACCTCATCAAGAGGACCCTTACGGTCAGCGGGGAAATGACGATTATGAGGACGGGGAATACGAGGACGATGACGATTACGAGGATTCACCGGCTCCTGCGCGAGTTAGTATGCATGATAGTACAAGCAGACAGACGCAATCGATAAACATTGGTAATCCTGGAGGGAATTACGATCTAAGCGTGACTCAGGATTCGACAAAACCACGAGAAGGTGATATTCTCGGCCCTGGATCTTCTCTACCGGGCTATACCGTTCCTCAAGGATTTCGTGGCAGAGTCACTGCCGTCTCCGGCGATAAGACTTCCGCCCATGGCAATGGGAACTCACAGGCCCAAACTGCCGCCCTCGTCCCGGCAAGTCGGGAAAGTCAGCCTTCTCAAAAATCTCCTGTTGCGGCTACGAGATCGCTGAGAAACGGTCATCAACGGAATTCCTATCCACAAAGTTCCGAAAATCGAAATACTATGCAGCATCACTACACCGGTCGTCACCCACAACCAGGTATGTTTGCTTCCATGAAGCTTTAATATTCGATCTCGTTAACAAAGTTGCTTTTACGAGAAAGCCAAAGTTTTAGACAAGCCATAGGCCTTCACAGTGAACAGCTTTCGTAAACGAGGGAATAGTGAGGGATCGATTTGCAAATTTGTAATTTATACATTGTACTTTTTTCATAATCGTTGTAAAATAATGCAAAGTACTTTTATCGATTTGTAGTTCAGAGCAGTCATACAAGATCGATGCCAGCTATACCAAAACAAAATTATTACACCGTGACAAATAGCGTAGCTGGAAAAATGGATGATCCAAGAAGAAAGTACGAGCATCGTTATTATACGAAGAGCTCGACCTGTGGTTATTTCACATTCTCATGCAACATCGTTCACGGGTCGAATGGACGAACGAAAATTTGCAAACCCAAGGTACCCACATATCCCGACGGGACACCAATGAAATGTTGATCGAGACGAATGGAAATGCATTTTTCTATTATATATACAATATTATAGCGACTAATAATCGCGAAAAAATACGCTTCACTTTATATCATAATCGTTGCCTCATTTTTCACGCGAGAATAAATATATATGTTTGTGTCTTTAAGAAAATGAAAAACATATACCGGTTTAAGATTGAAATTCTCTCTTTCTTTGATCTTTTTTATTTTCCTCTCCTCGTTTCTCCCGAAACTCCGAAAACAGTGCAATACCATAGGTTTCGTTTAAAAGTCATCTCACACATTATCGATAGAAGCGACAAGGTTGAAATCGGCACTATTTCACAGCTGTCGGGTTTAATATAAATAAGTAACAGATACGGGAAATATACTCATGTGCGCCACTCATTATCTTACTATTATACTCGATTATGTTGAGAAGTGGGACATATTGAAAGGAACTTAAAAAAAACCACAAATAATATAAAAAGAATCAACGATAAGATCCGTTCTACATTTAAGAGAGTCGAGTTCAGTCTTTGTGTATAATTGAAAATACACTTTCACGACTAACGCGAATAATTCACAGCGCTGTATGTACAACATACGTTTCCTATATACATAATTAAAAATAAAACTAAAATACAGAGTTGTAGAAAAAACAAGTACGTCGAACGCTAAATGAGAAATTAAAACTGTAAACAAACAAAATAAAATATGCAAATAATTTAAGACGAGCTGAGACGCGGATAAAGAGTAGAAAAAGAAATATATACAAAAATGGACATGGAAACGGATAAAAATATTAAACATATGTATGCGAAATAGATCGCGGTAAATGCGGCATCATGGTAAAGTTTTTTGAACAATGAGAATTTACCTTCCGGCGAACTCGTCCGGTCAGTTCTCTCTTTCTCACACTCTACGATCCTTCGCTATTTGTACACATTTACAGGATTTAGTTATTCAATAATGTTCTGTTTTCGTATTTTTGGGCCTATGTCGCTTGAATCGTGAGTTTGACTATAAGTGAATTTTCTCGTATTAATGAGAAAAAGTAAAATGCGGCCTTAGGCCTGCGGCCGAATAGGGGATTTTCTCGATAGTCGTAAACGTGAGAGTGCGCGATGAACTCGTGCTAGACTCTGTGACCCTCGTAATCTGAAATGACAAAAATGATCACTGTGGCCTATACTTGTCGACTTGAGTTTAAAAAAATTTAGCGATAAGACTTTACCCTCCGTGGATTCATCGTTATCGTCATCGTCTCGGCCACGACCGTCTGTCGTTTCCGTTCCGACCTCGGACACGCAATTGTCAGAACTATTTTTAAAATGCTCGATCTGTACGTTCGCCGATTCCAACTGTTCGACGAGATCTTCGTTGGCTCGTTGTAGCCTTCGTACGCTGTTCGTCGCTGCATCAACCTCGTCTTGAGCACCAGCAAGTTCTCGTTTGAGTTCGTCAACGCGAGCTCGTACTCTTTTTACTTCAACCTCGTACTGCTCGGACCTTCTGAGGGCATGCGACAATTCTGTCGTTTTTTCAGAGAGAACTTTTTTTAACTTCGAGTACGAGTGTTTCAAGTCCAGCAGTTCCTGAGTTAACAATAAATTTGTAAGATGAATGTCGTCGCTATTGGGTAGGTTTTTTGTTCTCTAGTGTCATTTGACAAACCTTGCTTCGATCGATCACCTCCTGCTGGGGATCTGTGTGCACTGTAGAAACAGGGCGACCTCGTCGACATTCGACCCGCTCCTGCAACTCGCGAATCTCATTTCGTAATTTTTTGTTCTCTCGCTCGAGTGAAATTTTGTCGGTCTCGAGACGTTCGCGTTTTCCCCACTCAGCTGCATTTTCTGCCTGTAGCCTTTCAAGCTACGGAGGAAACAAACTTTAAATTTGAGGTACTAGAAATTTGCGTTCTCGTAAAAATACAGACTTGGCATTAAACAAAAAGGAGAGGAGAGGATACTGGACGGAGAAAAATATATGAGTAGGACGAGCAACATCGTAGAATATACATAATACTATAAGATAAAAGCTGAATTAACTGGCTGACTACCTCAGTTCTAAGTTTCGATAAGCGTTGATCCATTCCCTCACGATTTGAGGCCTCGTCAAGAAGATCCGCTTGAGCAGCACTCAATTCTGTTTGGAAACGTTCTCTCAGCTCCATTAATTCGTGTATCGCTTCTGTACGACTCTTTTTAAGCTCATCGCAACATTCGCGCAATTGTATTGTCTCCGCTCGTAATTTTTCCATACCACGATGCAAAGACGACTTTTCCCTAAAATAACAAATAACGAAGATTCATGATTAATTGTATTAAAAACCTTGTTCCAATCACGCTTAAATGCTTACTCTTTTTCAGCAGAAATTGCTCTTGTCGCCTCTTCGAGTCGCAGATTCAGCATCGACATTTTTTGCATCAAATACTCTTCATTTCCCATTTCTATGGAAGATTGTCGTTGGTCTGTTTTTTCTTGAATTTCGTTGCTTTCCGCTATGATCTTTAGAATGTCTCTGTCCAGACTTGCTACTGGACTTTCCACAAATAATTCTGGGACGTTCGGTGGCACAGCCACTTCGCTGCTTTCAGTTAAAAGTTTTGCAAGATCCCTGTCGAGACTACCCATCGGGCTGTCTTTGTACAATTCGACAGCGTGTTTGGGTACGGCACCTTGAAGAACGTATTCTTCGATGTCTCTGTTAGGCGGCGTATTCCTTCGCTCTACGCTTGCATCGTCACCCGGACTTCTTCGCGCTACAGAATCTTTTTGACTGTTGGGCATCGAACTTGCCCTCTCGCATTGTTCAACATTGTTATATACCTCAAGAAGCTCATTGACTCCCAACGCTCTTCTCAATTCAGGATCCGACTCCAATATAGTGACAATTTGCCTGTCGAATTGTCCGGCGTGCTTAAGCAAAACGAGATGGATCTTTTGCAACTCTTTTCGCAGTTGTTCATTTTGTATTTCCAGCTCTTGGCTCTCATGCTTGAAAACATTCGCATCTTTTACGGCAATCTCCAATTTGTTACGCAGAATCTTTGCCTCTTCTCTGGCTTTGTTTCTTTCGTTTCGTACTTTACTCCATTTTTCACGCCAATTTGCCGTACAATCGGACCACCAACGCATGGTTTTTTCCATCTGCGCAGCTCTTGCTCGCGCTTCCTCCAATTCCCGCTGTCGAAGGGCCTAAATGACAATTGATGGGGGGAGTTTATTCAAAATACTATCGATGGCGATAATTCAAAATCGAGTGGGAACAAAAACTATTGCAAGCGCAAAGGCGATGAAAATATGTGGTATGTACGATATATGATTCTCGAATCTACACATTTCAATAAAATTATGATTTCTTATGATGTTTCTTATGCCATAGCCTATTTTTGCTTCACTATATTTCAACATGTTCATAGTAACGAAAATTCCTTTTTATATTGATTAATTTGAACTTTTCAAATTACTTTCAAATTAAAAGCTTGAACTTTTCAGTTTTAGGAAAGCTAGCTCGTTACCCGCGCTATGCACAATGGTCAAAGTTTCCAATTGTTTTTTTTAAACTATAAATCGGAACTGTGTCAAGTTTTTAAAACAAGTATTATTTCTTGACTTACAAACATTTCGGTCAATCGTCATGATCATGTCAGATGCAACAAAAATAAAGTAACATCATTTATGGGCTTGCAATAGATTTTGTTTTGGTATGGTAAACGAAAAATTATTTTTACCTCTTTGGTTTCCCACTCACTGTCACCAGCATAACGCGGTGAAGCCGTTGACGACGAGCTACCGACATCGTGTTCTCTATTGTGTCTACTACGTGAGGACGTACCCGTGGTATTCGCCGTTGTCTGAGATTGTGACATTGCTGGGGCGCACAGCAGGCACTAACCTAGACACCGAAGCCATACATCGACGACGAGCGTGCACACGAAAGTCTCTATTAAACGAGAGAATTTTGTACGTCGTCGTTGAGGAAGGCCTCTGCTCACGGGGCCCCCTCGGGGTATGACTAATCGTGGGTGAGAGAAGTTTATACTCTTGTATACGAGAATACAGATAACGGGACGATACGACTCGTAAACGTTTATGATAATGTGATTCAGGGCAACTCGGGGATAACAGAGGCTCGAGCAGGATCGATGCTGCCATCTACTTTTGGACGGACACATTCTCTGGATGTAGGAATATATCATGGGTGAGTCGAAGGCGGGCAAAAATTCGCAGATTGTGTATTGCGACATTCGAGAATGTGATCATTTTTTATCCCAGTAAAATCTAAACTTTCATTCCAATATTACGTTGTGATGAAGAAGTATTTCATATTTTTGAGATCAAAACGGTGGGAGTGTTAGTACAAATGATTCAGAAATTCTCTTCAAAAGTGATATTTCTTCTCTAAAAATTAAATGGTAGATATTAGTATGAATAATATCGATATAATAAATCTTTCTAAAACTGCGATAAGTACGTACAGAGCCATGTGTAATGTATGCACACATACAAAGACCCAGTTTTTTTTTCAAGGCCTCATCAAACGTACATATTTTTCTGTATACACAATTTTTTTTACCGCTCCAAAATCGAGCCATTATTATTACATATACATATAGTCTTTATTTTCCTTCAATCGCAAGATGTTCGAGACCTAAAAAAGAACAACTAAATAAAATCATACTTTCTTTTTTACTTCCTCACGAAACTTTACGATTTTGTGATGTCAGGACGGCTATGCAAAGAGATTCAACTTTTATTTAGTTTTTTAAGCTTTCCGGTGTATTTCACTTGTTCCAAAAAGCAAAGGCTTTGCGAATTCTCTCGTTCTGAGGTCGTACCTCCGGTACGATTGGGGTCGATCGATTTGTCGAATTGTGTTGTTGCCTCAACGGCGACGAACTCGTCTCGTCCTCTTTCTCGAACATTTTTGCCGTTCGGCTTACGCTGCCGGTACGAACGAAGTGGCGAGAAAGGCCGCGTCCACCTAGCCTCGCGATCTCGTCTTCCTCGTCTAGTGAAGAAAATAAGAAATTGAACGATTAAAATATTTTCAGAAAATATTTCCGAAAGCAACGTTGAAAAATGAAACTTGGCACGACAAACACACACCTACAAGCATGGCATTGTTAGTTTTACACCAAGCCTTATTGACGACCGTAGTCTTCGAGGAGATTTCTTGATCATCTACGCCGTAAGAACTTTTTTCTGGTCCAACGATTTTCTGTCTCGATATCGAATTTTCTCCCTTTCTTTCGTCTTTTTCATTATTTCTTTCGTTTACGACACTTTCTGGAATGTGTTCTATGCTCTGACTTTGATCGCTCTCGAATTCCTGCGAGGTCTCGATCGTACCCAATTCTGTTATCTCTAAATTAACGAAACTGCTAAAACTCTGTTTTCTCGTGGTCTCGGTGAAACACGAACTGCTCGTCGTTTGAGAATCGAGATCCGTCGTGACTTCGTTCTCCTTATCAAATTCGTTCGACACATCTTCTATGCACAATCCTTCAGCTGCATCATTACTTCTTTCGTAAGTCTCAGCAATATCATCGATTTCTTGGATCACAGGAGCGTTTTCATCGATTTGAGAATTTTCGAAATCCTGAATACTTTCGAGTTCTGTTACCGTGAGATTTTCTTCCTCATTGGAAAAATTGTCGAATGTCTCTTCGACTTGTGGAATAACTTCGCAAGGCTCGAGAATTTCCTCGATTTCCTCGTTCGCGCTTATGTCTTCTACTTCGATGGTTTTCGACCATTTTTCCTCATAATGGATTCCAGTTCTGTCCTCGACGATGACTACAGGCTGTATGGGCTTGAAATCAAGACTGTTTCCAGTAACGTCGGTAAACAATTCGTCGCCAAAGTCCGACTTCGTCGGTGACGAAGAGGCTGAAAGATTTTTTCTACTGTTTGCCGAGAGTATGGCCATGCGACCGAGCGCGCGTATCGCGTTTCCGGTCTTCTGTTTAAACAAACGAAAAAAAACCACACGCACACACGCTGCAATTTTCAAACTCAAACAGGACAATTATGCATGCGGTAAATAATCGTTATAGCTCACACTTAAAAAAAAAAACTCCTTAGGGGTTTTTAATTAAACAAAAATAGTAAATTACATTATTATTATTATTGAAATACGAGTCCATACCTGCCACTTGCGTCTGACGATAAACTTTTTGAGCTTGTCCGTTGGAAGAGCCACGCGGCTCATGCTTTCGGCTCGTTGAGCCAGCCATGGATGCTCCAGGCACTCTTTAGCCGACATTCGCAACCTGTAGAAATAATGTTGATGTGTTTGTCATTGATTTTGTTTTTTTCGTCTGTAAATTTATGCAAATTTCAATGCATATATTCTGCTAAAATATAACTTTATAAAAATATGTTACGTGAAATTGTAGTCAATCGTATTCTACTGTCGTTCATTGAATTACTTATATTCAAAATGTGCGCTTTTAGCAAATTATCACGAAATGCACTCACTCTTTTCTTTTCACCAGAAGTGCGCTAATAAAGTCCATGGCCTCTTGCGAAATGGCCGTGAAGGCCTTGTCGTCAAAGTCGTAATCGGCTCGCGTTATGTTCGCGAAAGTTTCGGCGTCGTTATCTCCCATGAATGGCGAGAGACCGGTCAATCTGCGTATCAATAGATCATACGTTTAATGCTCGCGCTTTACTCGTAATTTTTACCTTCATCGGCTTTGTCGGGTTTCAGAAAATAAAGGAAACAAAATAATAATGGCTTACAGAACATAACAAATGACCCCGACGCTCCACATGTCTGACTCCGTGCCGATCGGCTCGAAACCGATTATCTCCGGGGGAATGAATTCTGGAGTGCCGAATAGCACACGAACCGGAGTGCCCGGCTTCAGGGTTTGAGCTAGACCGAAATCTATCAGTTTTATGCGATGGGACGTTCGAGTATGGCACATTATGTTCTCCGGCTAGGAATGAAACCAAAACAGCTAATTTTTCGACCATAAAATATCAAACGACATTTCGTAGATTTCCATAATTCTGAAGTTTTTTGTGCATTTCTTCTTTTTTTCTTTTTTTAACTACCTACCTACCTTTAGATCCAAATGAACTACGCATTGACCATGCATGTACTCGACACCCTCGCATATCTGTTTGACGAAAAGTATGCTGTCTTTCTCGGTGAGGGTAAAGTCGTCGGCCACGACTCTCTCGAAGAGTTCGCCACCGGAAATGCTAAATAAAAAATCATGATTTATTCTTTCTTGAGATTCTACCCTTTCTGCTCTTTATATTACTACCTTTCTGGGATATCTTCTGATTGATAAACATATCTAACACCTAGATTAGTCACAAAATATCCACTTACTATTCCGTCACCATGATCATCTCTTTGGGATTCTCAAAAGCCGCAGCAAGTCGTAACAATTTGGGATGCCTCAGTCTGTTCATGATACCGATTTCCTCCTGAACCTGCTGACGATCTTTTGCCTTGATAGTTCTGACAAATTTTGCAGCTAGATTGAGACCGGTCGATTTTTCAATGATTCTTCGCACAATACCATATCGGCCTTTGCCCAATTCTTCCCTCACGTCGTATCGCTCCTCAAACTCATGGCCATCCTCGGGACTAACGATCCGGGCCTCGAATGGAGGCTCGAATTCTTCCTCTACCCACAAAGATTTTCAATTAATTTTTCCTATGAACTTCTTGATTTTTAGTCCCATTTTCAGCTTTGCGTGACGATAAATATTCCTTTTTCCTACCTTCTTCCTCAATCTCTATTTGGTTTATTTCAGCGGTAAAGACTTGTCCACCGATTTCCTCGTCGTTTTCACCAGGTACAGTGACAAGGTCCGATGTTAAGCTCGGTTCGCTAACACCATGAGCATTTTCGGCTCTTACTCGGAAACTGTAAGAATCTTCCGGTACAAGTCCCGTAACTGTGTGGCTAAGCGAATGTCGTGCCTCGGCCACGGCGATCCAGCAAGGTTCTTCGGCTCGTTTCATCTCGACGCTATAGCCGGTCACAGCGCAGCCACCGTCGTAAGACGGTGATCTCCAAGTTACGATCGCTCTGCCTGATCTTGTTATACTCTGGACACACGGTGTACCCGCTGGTGGGTCTGGAACGTCTAAGATGAAAAAACAGAAACGATGATACGAAATAAGTGAACGATATTATAGAAATATGGAGGGTAAGAGTTCGAGCGCTGTTTGGTATTAGACGCGCGATGACGCAAAAACTACTGGTTGGATGGACGATGACGTAAGATTAATCTGGAACCTCGTTAGACCGGAGGGCTCATGCTCGAGAGAGGATTATAAAATGGAATCGTATGGTCTGCTTGATCACGCCTATAGTATTCCCTCTGAGTTTTAATACAAGTGAATTCAAACCGAGGCATCGTTTCCCATTAGCTAAATCGATTACTCGTATATCATGATTACTGTCCGTATAGCTATTAACACGAAACTTTTACTGTTATTTTTTTGACCGTGGAATGCGAGACGTATTCGTTCCTAGCCACGAGTCAGATCAAAGGATAACGAATGCCAAAAGCCGAAACTTTCGAAAATGAGAGATTATACAGAAGAGATTACTGTTTAGGCCGGTAATTAGGTTTTCTAAAAATTCATTAAATGAAATCTTGTTTGGGAGATCGATTGTTTATTTTCCATTTGACTCGCACCATCTTTAATTGTTTCGAATAAAAACCTGACGAGTGACGGTTGAAAATTTTTAAAAATAAACACGACGCGTATTCGCTCGAAGCGAGTCATCTTGCTAAGTGTCAACATTAAACAATCGACACGTGGAAACGGTGCAGACATCGTTCCATCTACATTCGATAATAAAGTTGTTTTGAAAGTTTTTTTTACACTGAGAGTTATGTAAAAATGTCGATTGTTACAATCGATATTTTTACGTTCGATGGACGTGTATATAAAAAGATAATCGAAAATGGACCTACGGAACGGGTCAACGAACAAAAGCCGGTTCCGGGTCAAAATAATGAAACTCACATGCCTCGTGTTCACAAGACATTGCTCGAGTCCTTGATCGCCGAGAACTTTGCCCACGAACGCATAACGTGGCTGGGTATACGAAATTACAGTTCTTCAATTCACTAATTCACTTAATTCGTCTTATTCATATGTAAAATTGCGAGAAGGAATTGACGAATATCACAGCTTGTTCACAAAGTTTTCGAACGTTTTGATAATTGACACTAACACACACTAAATACATATATTATTTTTCCTCCAACAAATCAACGTTATTATCCATTATCCTACAGTCTTCGCAAACATAAAAATCTATCGATTTAACTCAATGAATTACTCGATGGGTGTCAAGAATAAAATGATTTACAACACTCTAATAACACATCCGATCCACTCGACGGCTCGAACGCCACTGAGTTACAGGCGCCGCCGCCCGCACCGGAGGCGCCACGTGACGATGCATTCTCGACTGCTATACAATGCGCGCGAGAGAGACAGAGCTATGTGGCGGCAAGCTCGGCAACGCGCATGCGTGACGCATTCGCGCGGAATATGATATAAAATGTTTAACGATGTAAATGTGTTATCGGAGCCTACTATCACGGCTAAAGTAGTCGGGAACTGGACCGTTAAAGAAGATAGAACTAGCATGCGTGCCGAGCTCGAAGCATAAACTCGAAATGTGTGTAAGACAATGCGAGCCCTTCTCAGGTCTCTGCCACTACCGAGTGTGAATTACAAATCGGCCTTGGAGATGATCCCTCTCGCTTTTGCGTACAGACTTCGAGCAAGAGGCTCGCGAATCTTCGCTTCTAAATGCTTTTTTTTTTAAATATAGCGCGTTAAAAAATATTTAACGAAAGCAAACGGTGAAATTTACACAGCTGGGGCAAAATCGAAAATGATCTATCAAAGAATTTTTTAAATGGCAATCCGCCTCACTACGTTATCGTAATTAATATATTTCCGCTTTATTATTGACTCGGTTTTCTATCGATACCGAATTTCCTCGTATCATAATAAACAAATTATTCTTATCATTAAAAATTGTTCTATTAATCTCGAAATAAATTATCATAATACCTTCGATCGTAACATTGACGTATCTGCAATCTCTCCCGGCGATGTTCTCCAGCGTAACGGCGTACTTATCCGTATGTTCGGTAGTCACACTGTCCAAGGTGAGACAGGTGAGCCCGCGGCTGGTTTCGATTTCGGCTTTATCTCCGAGTCTCACGTCTCGACCCTGGAAAAAAACCCGGCGAAAAAGAACGGTCGCATAAATTATCAGCCGTGTACACAAACGAACGTAGCGATGTCTCGCGAGCGTCGATCGGATAAAAAAGACTTCAATTCCGAGCGTATAACGATTTCCTTTCTCGGTATTACTTACGAAACGATCAATATTCATAAACGCGATCTAATTGACGACAGCGCGGTAATTAACGTACGATTTAGGGTGATAATTTACGCTTGGCGTTCCAAATCTGGGATTCGCCATTTCCCTAATCTATAAAGTGATTTTTTCTAATGCGAAAAAAAAGAATTCACTAAAAGTCTAACCGATGATGCGCGACTAATTACGTGCTGGATACGTATTAGGGAAGATACAAATATTTACATGCTCGAGTGATAAACTGATAAACGAACGTCTCGCTTTTATTACATATTTCTATCGCTACGTAATTCAAGTCGTTCCCATACCTCACGCGTGTTTCATCGATGCGCGCAGTCTCGCTTTTCCTTTTATTTACAAACTTTCCAACGATTAGATAAATCCACGTCGTATTCTCTTACGCGTAGACTACGTCGTCGCGCAAAATGAACCTCGAACTTTCCATACGAGGCGGTTTCCAAGATTTTTACAATTTTTACGACATTTTTTCTATATTCGTCGAATATTATTGCAACTCGCATTATTCGTTGACAAATCGTCGGGAAAATAAACGAAAAATCATGTGGGAGAGAAAAATGAAAAAAAAACCACTTTTTTTTTACAAGAAAAACACGTACGTTCGTATCGAGATGATCGAGTATCGATTTACGTTAGAGAGATCGCGTCGTTCCGCTTGTATATAGTTCAAACGTGGAATGCGCCAACAGACGCTTTCTTGTTACGATTTTTCAAACAGTAGACACGATTCATCTTCGTTCGAATTACACGACAGCTCTGCTCTTTCTCTCCTCGGAGCATCTCGACACTACGCGACGAGATAAGATAGCTCGCTCGTAGTTTACGAAACAAAAAACAAGGAAAAGCAATGTTTGGTCCTGCGCACTAACGTTGCACATTGTGAGCTGAAAAACGAGAGAGGCGATTTCTCCGTGATGGTGGCGTTGAATAAATTTTCGAAAAATCAATATTTTTCGACGCTCGAATCGTTTTCCACGTAATAATACATGCGGGCGAGCAGAAGCTCCTCGATAAATTGTAATTGTAATAAGTTTCTTTCACACGACATTGAATTTTTCTTTTCAACTGTCGATTAATTTGCTTTACATAAATTTACGAAAAAATAAAAAAAAATGAAAACTCACCCTTCTCAACCATCGGACTCGAGGCTGCGGCTCGCCGTCGAAAGTCGCGAGAAGAATAACTTTGGCTCCTCTGAGCGCGATCACGTCCGCAGGAGCTGCGAGAATTACCGGAGGTCGAGGTTCCTTCGCATTTTCCACGACCAAGCGTGAATTTTCCGTCTGAATTTCGCTTCTCGACAGCGAAGTCGATTCGACGATCGGCAACGTCGGAATTTCCAACGATTCTTCGTCGTGACTTCTCAGTGTTTCGATCTCGATTTTTTCTTCGATGTTCATCGCTTCGATCTCTTCGTTTACGATCTCTGTAATTTTCAGCGTTTCGGTCTCGCCAGAGTCGACACGATCTTCGGATTTTAGCGAATTCTCGATCGCGACCGTTTCAGCGTTTGTCGTCGTCGTCGTTTTCGTGCTCGGATTTTTCGTCGATCGAACGTTCCCCTCTTCCGTTATCCTCTCACCGGGACTCGCGTTTATTTTTCTCGCGATCGCGGGACTAACCGGTGTTCCTCTTCGACTTGGATTTTGTCGTGGCACCGAGGAACTTCGGGGTTTCTGGGTGATCGGTAATTTCGGATTTTTAGGTTTTAGCACGGGACTCGCCCCGTTGTTCGCGCTCGTTCGCCTCGCCGAGGTGGTTTGCTTGTTCGTTCTTCGAGCTGGTTCCGGAGATTCGATGGGCTGCTTGCCATTTCTGGGCGTGCGAGACGTACGTTACATTATCACATTTTTTTACGTAGACGATAAAATGATAAAGAGTAAATCAACTCTCGAAAGAAATCTTATCAATTTTGGAATTCGAAATAAAAATTCCAATCTAATTTATTCATTTTATCATCGTTAGTTGAATAAATTAAGTTTATCTCGGAACACTTGCCTGTGATGCCACCTTGGCAAAGTCGGACTCAAAGTTCCTCCTCGACCGCTCGTAGAGTCGTAAATGTTGGGACGAAGATGGGTATCGCCTCTGATCGCCGAAGTTATAGGACTTCTGCTATAGATCGAGTAAGTTCTCGGCGATGCGCTTCTCGTACGTATAGTTCTCGTCACGGAACTATGACGACCTGAGTGTATTACCAAAACAAAAAAAAAAGCGAGGAAACAATGAATTTTTTGTTCTAAATTTTTTTGAAGAAATTTCGACTGATCCGTGTCATTAACGAATATTAAACTATAATCGTAAAAAGTTACGCGAGGAAATAATAAGGGCGAGCGAACCTTTGATAATTTCGAGTCTCGCGGTAGCTTCGGTTCGTCCAACGTCGTTTTCCAGCGTAATCCGATAGAGACCAGCGTCCTCGTGATTAATCTCGGTGATTTCGAGAATCCTGACATCGTCTTTTTCCTTGAGCGTGATCCTGGCGGTCGGTGTTACAGGAACGCCGTCCTTGTCCCAGCTGACCCAAGGAGTCGGATGTCCAGCGACTGCACACTGAAATCTCACGGTCTCGCCCTCTTCGGCAACGCGATTGTGTGGGACCGCGTAGAATTTCGGGCCTGTCGGAAGTCTGGGTCGTCGACCGATCGGTTGACCGCGCGGTGGCCTCGAGATCGGTTTCAGCTCGCGACGACCTGAGAGTCCAAGAGGAACGATAGAAAACAAAAGAAGAAGAAAGGAATTAATAAAGCGAGGAACGGATGTTCCGGAAAAAAGACTCACTGCTGACACAGGAAGGCGATAAACTGCGAATCGGCGTTGATCTGGGTGTCGAGATCGGCGTCGATTCGGCCGATAAAAGACCGACCGGTCTGATCAGCCGCCGACTCAACGCGCTTTCTTTTCCCTCCGGTACTGTAACATACGAAAAACCCGCACGACATCAAACAAGTTTCCGGTTAAATCGACGAACGTTCTATATTTTCTACCTAGTCACAATTTTCGTTATTCCTTCGAGACAAATATTATTTTGCTAAACTACGATGAAACGAGAAGAAAACGTTAATACAGATTTCTAAAAATCGAAGGATTTTTAATCCCTTACCATCGACGATCAGACAAGCGGAAGTAAAAGCTTTTCCGAGATCGTTGTAAGCGACGCAGGTGTATTCGCCCTCGTCCTCGGGATAAATGTGCTGAATGCTCAAACGCGCGGTTTCACCATCGAAATCGGCAGCGAAATCGTCACCGAGAGGCAGCAGCTTAAATATTTTATTTTCGTATAATAAAATAAAATTTCGCGATTTTTCAAAATAAAGTCGCTTTACCTTGCCGGATTTTTCCCATCTTACATCCGGTTCCGGTGTGGCGTGAACTTTGCACACGAGTGTAACGGCGTCACCGTCGCAACATCTCAAATCCCGAAGAGGTTGTTTTATGCTCGGCAGGGTTTGCACTTTTCTAAAAAGAAAAACGATAATTCAAAAATGTTAAAATTTCCCGTAAAAAAAAAATCTTCCTTGAAAATCGATTTCCAGCTAACCCGTGTTTGATCGTGGTTTGTTCCATGCTGCTCTCCGGTTTTCCCTGTCCACGAGCATAGATCTGCAACGATATCACCGCCTTTGCTTCCCCATGACAATTCTTCGCGATCACCGAGTAAGCACCGGTGAAATCGAGCTTGGCGTAAGGAATTTCCAAGCGATATTGCGGTCCAGCGCCGACACGTCGAAAATGCGCGGCGTCTCTGTAATAATCCGGCTGTAAAAATAACAACAGGATTATAACGATCGTCCCGTTCGTCAATGAAACGATTTTTATCCCGTTCTTTTAGGCAAATGCATTCTCATCGATCGCACAATGTAGACGTGTGTAAATAAAGATCGAGAGAATTATTCGTGGAATGACTTGCTGCTGTTGCAAAAAAAGAAGGAAAGAGAAACAGAGAGGAGGTGAAAAAAAAGAGCGTATCTCTTATTATCATGTTGTAAGAGAGATGCCGTTGGACTTCAGGAGAGCTGTCACCCATATAGGGAGCGAAAGTTGACCAACGCTTCTCGGACATTGTAACATGGACATATAAGCGTGAAGGGTTTTCGGTTTACCCGGACGCCTTTTTCGTCAATCTAGAGAGTACAAAAACCCACCGTACGCTTCGTAACGAAGGGTGTGGATTTTTTTTTGCCATTTCGTGCGTTTTTCTCTGACTGTTTTTTTGCAACTACGAAGTTACGCTTACGAGGCGCGAAGTATTTTTCGGAGGGAAATTTTTGATCGACGGTGACGAGGAGGTCGACGATCATCGGGCCGAAGGTCTCTTTCGCTGTATAAACGGGACCGAGATGAGATCGAGGATTTACACTGCCGGCAGTTTATATAGACTCTTAATAACACGAGAGACTCGAGCACATTTGCTCATTACGTATGCTTCTCGGTTGGACGAGGTCGAGGCGGATTAGCAAACAGTCGATTTGCGATTCAACGAGCTCGTGCTGATCTTGGAACGAATTAGTTCGCGGATTAGCATTCAATTGTAAAATTCATACGAGATATCTTAAATTTTTTAACGAGATTGTTTCTTCTGTCTTGCGCTGAAGATTATTAGTCGTAGATATTTTCGTCGATCCGTAAATGCAATTTATTTAACTTTTGTCGCGAGCGAATTACTATAATTCGTAAAATCGTTAAGATTTCCTTTTCCGAATAGAAAATATCTCGAGTAATAGATATATTTAAAAAAAATATATATTTTGTACGATTTTACCTTGTAGGAAAATATATCTCATTACAGACCGAAACGTAAATAAAAATCCATTCCTGTTGCAATCGGACGTCACGCTGTGAATCTGTTTAATGACGCAGTGATTTCATCCTGTACCGATCGGACGAGTTTGAGCCTCGGTACATTTTTTTTTCTTCAGCCTCACGTGACGTCGAAAGACAAACGATCGGCACGAAGCACACGCGACTCGACTGCGAATCGTCGTTGTTCCCCAAATACGAGCGAGAGCTCGCTCGTTCTCGTCACCTAAAGAGCCGCATGGAAGAAAAATACAAGCTCGATGCTCGCGAGGCCCATATCCATCTATCCTGTTCGACGAGAAGACCGACCAGCGAAAACTCGCGACAGTTTCCATACACGATTAAATTCGACTCGATCGAACGTACCGAGAGTGTCAAAAAGGCGAAATTGGACGCTTACACGAACACTTTTGTACTGACGTCAGTTTACCAGTTATTCCTGTTCGTGTTTTCGTGTATATCTCAACTAGCGTCGTTGCCTTCTTACCGAGTCGAATCACGAAATCGATGAGCGTGTAAATCATTCGCCCGGTAAATTCTTTCAGGGATATTAAAAGGTCTTCTCGTTCACGTATCGACGAACATCTGACGGGTTTTGACTAGTGAGACGCGAGCTGTCGCTGAGATTGATGTTAAAAAAATGAATATATAAATATCGAGCTCGTTTATCGCTATTTAAATTTCAATTAGAAAAAAAATCCTGTTTTTATCCTTCTTACTTTCATATCTTTATAATAAATGTCATTATAAATCATTATTTCTGTCTGATTAGTATGATTTAAATATATCTACGTTTTTTTTTGTAATTCATGTTTGCAATTCTAAATAAAGTCTGATTTAAAGAAAATGTGAAAGGGTTCATTTTTGAATCGAGATCGTATTGATTACCTCAACAATCTCTAAAAAATCTTACTACCCGAGAAATCAGGGACGTGAATCATTCGAATCGAGAAATGCTTGAGGAGCTCTGAAAGTTATGCAAGAATCTTGCTGTTATTAAAAAAAACCTCGTACTAACCAGGATCGATGAAACTTCGTCAAGAGCCCTAAATGGATATTTCCGATCTCTATGGACCTTATAAAGTGAAACACTCACACACCGACCTCAACACCCCACACTCTACATAACTCGAGGCACCTTCGTTATTTTATCTAAGTTTTTTGCGTTTTTTTCAATTTTATACAAGCAAAAGATTGTAATTAAATTCACTTTGCGTATAACTGGTACAGAGCAGCAAAGCGTAAAGATAGTAACGCAATTTTCACTATATGGGAAGAGAGAGAATATAAGCGAAGGCGAGGAACGAAGAGTCCGGTTCGAGACGCGATCGACCACTGTCAGATTATTTTACAAAAAGTGGTCTCGGTACTCACTCGCTTCAACGACGGGACTAACCATGGGGGCACGATGGGGACGGTTCCCCGATCCCTATGAACTCGTCACAGCCACCGCGAATGCTCGCACACGTGCGAGTCGTGAAATTACCAAATTGTTCTTCTTTTTCTTGTTTTTTTTTGCAAATTTTACGACGCAAAATTCTCACGCAAGAAAGAGTCAAAGGCTGGCGTAAATAAGAAACTATTCGCAATTTGCTTGTTAAAGAAGTCGAAAAATTGCCAAATTTCGTCACTCGCTTCGAACTCACGGTGTCAACGTATATGAAAAAGATATTAGACCGTGGATTCTTTTTACTCGCGAAAGAGACGTTACCGATTTTATATTATTCAAATTTCCATGCTACGTCGTCGTGATGCGAAATCAAAGGTCTTGTTCAAAGATCCTTTTGTCCTCCCCCGCCGGAACCTAGATTCCCTTTTGCTTTCTCTTATTTTCGTTCTAAAAGGAATGATTCATAGCGGTCCAAGAAATACGTCCCAATTCCCATGCATAAGTCATGAGTGGCACTTGTATCGTCACGTATATCCAGTATTCTTTTTCTTCTCTCAACTACCAAAAAATACCAAACATTACCGTAAGCCTCTCTAAACAACGAGAAGATCGACACGTCGCTTCAATTTTTCATTCATCCCTCGTTTAAGGGTTCGACCCCAAAAAAAAGATAATTATTTTCGATAATAATATTTTTCTAAAACATCAATCGTTCCTATTCGTAGTCGATGCATTTATCATTCGTCGTATATAGTTCATATTCTTCGAATCGATCAATCCTGTCTGTCTGTCCGATAAAAATGCGTGACTCTCGAACTAGTCCTAACTAATCGCGTTCGAATCATACGAGTCGTATAATCGCGCATTTATCGCTTCGAAACGAGAGAAAGAATATCGCGACCGAGCCGACTGCTTGATAATCAATCACTTCGACGGTTATACGTACACATAAATACACACACATCTATATATATATAAATAGACAATAGCTGATATAAACTCGCCGCGCTTACCGAGCGGTAATGCGGATAATGATGTATGAAAAGGTGTGTGTTAGTGGGAGGTTTCGTCCAGCAAAGATCGGTGAGCATAGGTCTCTCGCGTTACGCCGCGCAAAGTCGTCCGCTTGTGTATTATACCTACTAGAGCCGAATACGGGCATAATGTAGGTATGTCATTTCGGTTCGCGAATACCTTGACCCACATCTTACCTCACAAACATACACTTACGTGGCGTGCAAACCACGAGGATAACCAACCACCGGCATATACGAGAAAAAAGAGACACGTCATCACGCTTGGTCCCGGGCTGCGCAACCAGCGGGTACGAAAACACTCGTTTCTCGCCCCTACTTACAAAATCCATTCGTACGACGGATAATCTATCGACTGGAAAAATACAATCGTCTTTCTTCGAGGCGAAGTTTAAAAATTTTCCATCGTTTTTCGTGAGAAGGTTCGTCAGGTCGAGGAGACGATTTTTTGGAGTAGTTTACATAATTTATGACAGTTATTTGACCTATAGAAGAAATTTTAGGGGTGAATAGAATTGAAGTACTCGTTGTTACTTGATAAGAATTATTTTTAAGTTTTAGGGAGGGGGGAAAGTTAGCGAGAGCTAGATTGGATGTTACTCGAGAGACATAGGAAGAGAATTGTAATTCGCGTGTCAAGCATTCTCGAGGGACGAGTCATAAAACCGATGTCGAGGATTACCGACAAACAAACGTGCCTCTGGGGAGGCCACGAGGAATTGGTAAGAGATCGAGAGAATTTGTTCTCCGCGGCGGCGATAGTCGAATAGAGATATGTTCAACGATCGCGTATCGACACCGTACGCGGAACGCGAGGAATCCTCCCGGGACACATCAACGGCGCGTCGCTATTATTCTTATCAACGCTCGGTGAAAAAGTAAGTAGCGAGAAATCGATCGAGGCGACAAATTGGTTTCATATTTGTGGTATTCACCCTCAAAAAGTCGCGCAGCCAGATGACTTCCGGTTTGGGATCGCCGACGACTTCGCAGAGTATGATGACGGTGTCACCCTCGATCGCCTCGGTCGACAATGGTTTCGTGACGAAAAGTGGTTCTTTCGAGTATCTGAAAGTCAAAGTACTTAGTATTATTATTAAGCGATAATACGAAATTTTTACGTCTCACTCGAAATTTACCGATTTATCGATCGATAGTTTGTAATTAATCGGCGAAAAATGCGATAAATCGTACGATTTTGTTTATCGAACGGGTCTCGATGCATTCGAGTCGCGATAACCGTTTGGTACCATAACGAGAAGCTTATATTTGTTCGCTATGAGTCATAATGAAACACTCACGGTACATCCAGAGACTCGACGACGTCCGGTAACGACTGACTTAGACTCGGTAGTTCTTCGTCCGTCGTACCGATTACGGTGACTCTCGTTGTGCTCTCGGCTTGTCCCACCTCGTTCGTCGCCGTGCAACAGTACAATCCCGCGTCTCGCGGGGTCACGTATGCCAACGAGAGCTCGACACTGCCATCGTGATTCAAAGTCATCACGGCACTTCTGCTCGGACGCAATCGATTACCGTCACGATGCCTGCACGACGATACCAAAGAAACGGGACGGAATTAACGAAATTCCTTTGTCGAGGCCATTTTCTTTTTTTCATTAGTCGCTGAACATTTTTTTCGTTACAGACCAGACAATACTCAGGGTATTTTTTCATTCACGACATACCAGACGATTCCAACGGTGGGATAAGCCTCGATCTGCGCGGTCAAGCGAAGTTCACCGCCCGCTTTCGCGGTATAAACCGCGTCGAGATGACGGAAAAATTCTGGCGCTACGTAAGCGCGAATTCCCTTGTCGACTACCAAATTACAACGGCAGGATACCGAACCGTTGATGTTACGAGCCTTTGCCATGTAAACTCCCGAATCCTCGATCGTCGAGTGACTGATTTCCAGGGTGTGGAAGCGAGATTCGTCGTCCCAGAAGGAGACGTTATCTGTGATTGTACGTTTGTAAGATTATCGAAAAAAATGTCTGGTTTTAAAAATATATCGACGATCTTGATTATTTACCATCCGGGAAAATCTCCTCGCGGTTTTTGTACCAGGTGACATCAGGCTCGGGATGTCCGGAGACTTGGCAAGTAAGTCGTACCGGATAAGTCATTTGTACTCTTCTGTCCCTCAGTCTCATCGTGAATTCCGGTGGTCTGTCCCCGTCGCTCGAGTCGAGAGTTCTGAAATATTAGATTTTCGTTATGTTCGATCGATTAATGAGATTTTTTTGTTATTTTCTGATCAGCCGCACGATATCGTGGCAAATACCTCATTCGTCGCAATTTTTCATCCGCCTCGACGATTTTCATATCCGTGACGACCTGAACCCTGGCAAAAGTGGAAACGCGACCGGCAGGATTCGTAGCTTCGCAGACGTAACGTCCCGAGTCGTGTTCTTTGACCGATTGGATCGTGAGAGTACACTTTGATCCGTGATGATAAGTCATGTATCTCGGATCTCGAAGCTCGTCGATATCGGTCGTGTCCCTGTACCATTTGACCTCGGCCTTCGAGTCGCTACGAACTTCGCACTCGAGACGAAGAATCTCGCCGCGAAGTGCTTTCAGTTGGCCAGGTAGAATTTTCGAAAATTCGGGAAATTTGACGACCTCGCGGACGCTAACGGAATTCGTCATTGTCGCCGATTCGCCCCAGCCATAACGGTTGCGTGGCGTGATGCGAAATTTGTATTCACCACCGGGACGTAGATTGAACGCGTCGAACGAGTTTACGGGTGTAATTCCCAGCTTTGTTAAAATGTGAGAAAGGAAACGATTGATTGCGATCGATCACATGCGTCGATCGTTGATTGCACGATCGAGTACGAACGATACGTCATTTATTATTGATTTTTCTTACCTCGGCCCATCGAGCACCACCTTCGCCGCCGAGGAGCCAAGCGTCAACCCTGTAAGCCACGATAGGAGCTGGTCCATGCTGAATCGCCTTTCCCCAGCTCAGGGCTAACCAGTTTCGCCCTCCGTCTACTACAACTGGCTCGCTCGTAATCGGGCCTGGAACTTCTGCTCGAAAAAAAATTCATTTTTTAAAAACTGTCCGAATTTTTTGGGAAACTTCGAATTAGCAAACCGAAATTAAAAGTTGAAACGTCCTTATCACTTGAACATATAAAATCCGTTTGCGCTTCGATCCCTCAAGATCTTACAAATCTTAGTCTTTAGGTCGAGTACTCTACCTTGATGACCGACGAGAAAATCCAGAAAGTCATGAATGGAACAATTATTTTTGTCGGTCCAGGAAAATCTCAATTTTTCTATCGCCAATTTCGCTTCCTTTTTCTCCTTCTCCTCGTCGCACTCCTCGTCACTTTTAACCCCGTTACCGTTCATTTTTTTGTTCACGACTTCATCGCGACAATATTAAAACAAAAATAACAACAACAACAAAAAATAGATTTACATCACGAGTCGCGCGCTGACTGAGAATATTCAAAGATTTTTGGCGTAACATAGTCGAGTAGTAGGAGGAGGACAAACAGAAATAGCTAGGCGCTCGTTTCTCTCCTTCTGGGCGCGAAGGGTGGTGAGGAAATTCCTGAGTTTCACGCAAGTTGAAATAGGGTGGGGCTGTGAGAGACCAATTTTATCTCGCGTTTAAAATTTCACGTTTCGTTCGACTCGTATAACTGTACGACGAAGCGTTTTCCGTTTGGAGCGTCGCATCGGACTTCTATCTAGTTCGCACAGAGAAAACGTATTTAAGAATCCTCACGATCTCGATCTCTCCCTCTCCTTAATCCTCGTCTATTGCGCGGGGTGCACTGACACTTGGCGTCATATATTTTTAGAGCGAAACGCCTCGAGACTTCGTCGCGAGGATAGTCGAGATAATTTTCGAGGGAATAAATTCGTGAGAATCGTGTGAATTGGAGCGTAAAATTGTTGGCCACTTGGGTGCGATCGCTTCGCGATGTCACAATGGAACGAATTAAACCGCGATGAATGTCAAATCGGAGTTAAGGTCGATGTAATTTAAATTAAAATCACGCGACTCACGTTTTAGGTAGGATCGTTCGGTGTCGTGGATATTCGCCAACAGGTTGTCTCTGTCCAAAGTGGCCCAATCTTGGGACGGCGTCAGCGACCTTGCTCGTTGTTTCACCTGTTTGAGACAATCGCGCATCGTTGTAGAATTATTCAAATCCAGATCTCTTCTCGAGCTTCAAATCGAGTTTTTTTCGAGGGGTTTTTCGAGGGAGGCATTACCTTGACAGTGTAGAAAGATCTATCGCATCCGTAACGATTTTTCGCCAGGATGCAGTAAGTTCCCTCGTCGGAGGGCGAGGCTCGTTTCAAGGTCAGACGAACGTAATCGTCGATCGATTCCTTGTAAGTTCTTGGACCGTTCGTTATGTCGCGAAGTCCTTTCATCCAGATTACTGGTGAGGAAATAAATGCGGATGGTTTTTTAAAATAAAGGAATGCAACTTTGTCGTCAACGTTCACAACGAGTCAATAACGTACTTCGTGGCTTTGGAACTCCATTGACCCGGAACGAGACGCTAACGTCTTCGCCAACGGTCACGAAAATCATAGTCTCCGCTGGTCGCGACACGAACATCGCGGGCTTTCCACCCTCGCTGGAACTCGATGAGACGACTTCGACATTCGCGGTAGTGTCGACGTAGCCGTAAGCGTTGCTGGCGCGACACACGTAAGTTCCGGTCTCGGATTCCGTAGCTTCCGGTACTATGAGAGTGTACACACCGGAATCGGCGAAAGTACGGGCTTTGTAAGCGGAAATCGGCTCTCGTCTGTCGCCTCGCATCCACGTGATATCCGGCGATGGAACACCTTTTTTTTACGAAGATAATATAAGTATGAAATTTCATATTTAGGCTTTGTTTCTAAAGTGAATTATTTCTAAGAAATTTTCAAACCTTTGACTTCGACCTGGAGAGCTATCGTTCCTCCAGCTGGAACACTGTGATCCGTCAGATAGCTGGAAAATCTTGGTCGACCCGTGTCCCTGTCCGAACTCGTCAAATTACGATAACTGCCTCGCCAACCTGCTGTCCGGTGTTCCGTTCCTTTTCATTTCAAGGTCAAAAGTATTACAAGATTCGCATAAGTTAGTCGAATGTCGCAAAGAATAAAAATTGATAAGACCTTCGATCTATAATAATTCGAACCTTTTTCGTCGAAATTAACGACGTGGGAAGTACAGTCGCTGATCTTCGACTCGTTTTCAGCTCTGCAAGTGTACAGTCCGCTGTCGTAAAAATCGGGACGAGAGACTTTCAAACGACAGATACCGTCGCCGAGGTCGCACTGTTGATAACGATCGCCTATCTGCAGAACCTGACCGTCTTTGAGCCAAGTGATCTTCGGGCTCGGTTGACCTCGAACTCTGCACTCGAGGACGAGTTCGTTCTCGGTCGGTCGATAAACGTCTGATAACGTCGATGAATAAAATTAGTAAAAAAAATCGACAAAATGGATAAAATCGAGAAATAGGAGAACGTACCTTTGATCGAACGCGTGAACGTTGGAAGAGCGGGGGAAGGTTCGTAGCCGGCATAAACTTTGAGTTTCGCCTCGGTGTATGCCTGTCCGTGAATATTTTTAGCCACGCAGGAATATTCACCGGAATCTTTCGGCGACGCTGCGTACAATTCCAACCAGACCATACCGTTGTCTTCCATCGTGCAATGACGATTGCTGGAACTCGGCAATTCCTTGCCATCTTTCGTCCAGTAAACCTGGGGCTCCGGATCACCGAGAACGGTGCAGGTCAATTTTATTCTCGAAGCTTCTGCGGCCGTTCTGTCGGTCAATTTTGTGCAGAACGAGGGCTTCTTGCCACGATCTCTCGGTCCGGGCGTGAATTCGTGTATTCTGCTCGAGTAATAAGGAGTGTAGTGTCTGTCGTCGGAGGAGAGAGTCTCGTCTCGCATTTTGCCGAACGGTGGATGATCGGCCTGTCGACGATCCGAAAATTCCTTCGAGGTCTCGTAGTCGAGTTCTATCGCAGGCTGCTGAGTACTTCGTTTTCGTCGACTTTTCACCAGACCGGAAGGATCTCTCGAGGATTCCGAATATTCCGAATCCATTTCCGAATCTGTGCGAATTGTGGAACTCGAAGGAGGTTCGAGGTCCGAGGAAAATTCTTCTTGCAAACGGGCGTGGGGTTTGTTTGATTTTTCGCCCAAGCCTTGTTCCACGTTGACCGGTGTCTTTTCGTCATCATCGTCGTCCTTGTGCTTCGGCGAGGATTTTTGAGCTTGTTCGGCTTCTTTGGACAGGATCTTTTCCTTTTCCAGTTTTTTCGAACTTCTTTTAGATTCGTCCTTGGAGTCTTCTTTTTTCAGTCGTTTGGACTCGTCCTTCGAGTCTTCCTTCTTTAATCGTTTGGGTTCGTCCTTGGAGTCTTCCATTTTCAGTCGTTTCGAGTCATCCTTCGAGTCTTCCTTCTTTAGTCGTTCGGATTCGTCCTTGGAATCTTCCTTCATTAATTGCTTAGATTCTTCTTTGGAGTTTTGTTTTTTCAATGGTACAGATCCGTCCTTAGAGTCTTTCTTTTTCAAAAATTCTGTGGTGACTTCTTTAGATTCTTCTTTTTTCGAACCTCGCCGAGATCCTTCCTTAGGTTCTTCCGTTTTCGAGCTTCGCCGAGATCCTTCCTTAGGTTCTTCCATTTTCGAGCTTCGCCGAGATCCTTCCTTAGAATCGTCCTTTTTGGAACTTCGTCGAGATCCTTCCTTTGAACTTCGGGGTGATTCTTCCTTTGAGTCTTTCTTCTTCAAAGATTCGGCCCCTTCTTTCTGCTTTGCCGATTTTTTCTTTTCGAGTTTCACCGCCTTTTCCTTCTTCAAGCGGTCAGCCTCTTCTTTGTCCTTTTCTAATTTTTCTTCCTCTAGTTTCACTGTCTCTTTCTTCTTCAAGCGTTCACCCTCTATTTTCTCCTTTTCTACTTTTTCTTTTTCCAGTTTAGCTGTCTCTTCGTTCTTCAAGCGTTCAGCCTCTATTTTCTCCTTTTCTAATTTTTCTTTTTCCAGTTTCGCTACCTCGTCCTTCTTCAAGCGCTCAGCTTCTGCTTTCTCTTTTTCTAATTTTTCTTTTTCCAGTTTCGCTGTCTCTTCCATCTTCAAGCGCTCAGCCTCTGCTTTCTCCTGTTCTATTTTTTCTTTTTCCAGTTTCGCTGTCTCTTCCTTCTTTAAACGATCAGCCTCTGCTTTCTCCTTTTCCAGTTTCGCTGCTTCTTCCTTCTTAATGCGCTCAGCTTCTGCTTTCTCCTTCTCTAATTTTTCTTTCTCCAGTTTTGTTGCCTCTTCCTTCTTCAAACGTTCGGCCACCGCCTTCTCCTCCTCTAGTTTCTCTGCCTCCTCTTTCTTCAAACGTTCGGCCTCCGCTTTTTCTTTTTCTAATCTTTCCTTCTCCAATTTTGCTGCCTCTTCTTTCTTCAAACGTTCAGCCTCTTCTTTCTCTTTTTCTAATTTTGCTGTCTCCAGTCTTATTTCCTGTTCTTTCTTCAAACGTTCGGCATCCGCTTTTTCCTTTTCCAGTTTCTCTGCCTCCTCCTTCTTCAAACGTTCGATCTCAGCTTTCTCCTTGTCTAATTTCTCATTTTTCAATCTTGCTGCTTGTTCTTTTTGGGCACGTTCGATTTCTTCTTGCTTCTTACGCTCGGCCTCTTCCTTCTTCAAACGCTCCTCCTCTTCTTTTTTGGTGCATTCCAGCTCTTCTTGTTTCTTGCGCTCCGCTTCTTCGTTCTTTAAACGTTCCTCCACTTCTTGTTTCTTGCGATCAGCTTCTTCCTTCTTTAAACGTTCCTCTTCTTTTTTGATACGTTCAAGTTCTTTTTGCTGCAGTCTCTCGGCTTCTTGTTTCTCACGTTCCATTTGTTCCTTTTTGAGTCTCTCTGCCTCCTCCTTTTTGATACGTTCTTGCTCTTCTTTCTTCGCGCGTTCAAGTTCCTCTTGCTTCAGTCTTTCAGCCTCCTGTTTCTTACGTTCCAGCTCTTCCCTCTCCAATCTCTCCGCTTCCTCTTTTTTGAGCCTTTCTGCCTCTTTTTCCTTTCGTTCCAGCTCTTCCCTCTCCAATCTCTCCGCTTCCTCTTTTCTGAGTCTTTCTGCCTCCTGTTCTTTACGTTCCAACTCTTCCCTCTCCAATCTCGCCGCTTCCTCTTTTTTGAGCCTTTCTGCCTCTTTTTCCTTTCGTTCCAGCTCTTCCCTCTCCAATCTCGCCGCTTCCTCTTTTCTGAGTCTTTCTGCCTCCTGTTCTTTACGTTCCAACTCTTCCCTCTCCAATCTCTCCGCTTCCTCTTTTTTGAGCCTTTCTGCCTCTTTTTCCTTTCGTTCCAGCTCTTCGCTCTCCAATCTCTCCGCTTCCTCTTTTCTGAGTCTTTCTGCCTCCTGTTCTTTACGTTCCAACTCTTCCCTCTCCAATCTCTCCGCTTCCTCTTTTTTGAGCCTTTCTGCCTCTTTTTCCTTTCGTTCCAGCTCTTCCCTCTCCAATCTCTCCGCTTCCTCTTTTCTGAGTCTTTCTGCCTCCTGTTCTTTACGTTCTTGCTCCTCCCTCTCCAATTTCGCTGCTTCCTCTTTCCTGAGTCTTTCTGCCTCCTGTTCTTTACGTTCCAGCTCTTCCCTCTCCAATCTCTCCACTTCCTCTTTCCTCAGTCTTTCTGCCTCCTGTTCTTTACGTTCTTGCTCCTCCCTCTCCAATTTCTCTGCTTCCTCTTTTCTGAGTCTTTCTGCCTCCTGTTCTTTACGTTCCAGTTCTTCTCTCTCCAATCTCTCCGCTTCCTCTTTTCTGAGTCTTTCCTCCTCCTGTTCTTTACGTTCCAGCTCTTCCCTCTTCAATCTCTCCGCTTCCTCTTTTCTGAGTCTTTCTGCCTCCTGTTCTTTACGTTCTTGCTCCTCCCTCTCCAATTTCTCTGCTTCCTCTTTTCTGAGTCTTTCTGCCTCCTTTTCTTTACGTTTCAACTCTTCCCTCTCCAATCTCTCCGCTTCCTCTTTCCTGAGTGTTTCTGCCTCCTTTTCTTTACGTTCCAGTTCTTCCTTTTCCACTCTCTCTGCTTCCTCTTTTCTGAGTCTTTCTGCCTCCTTTTCTTTACGTTCCAACTCTTCCCTCTCCAATCTCTCCGCTTCCTCTTTTTTGAGCCTTTCTGCCTCTTTTTCCATTCGTTCCAGCTCTTCCCTCTCCAATCTCTCCGCTTCCTCTTTTCTGAGTCTTTCTGCCTCTTTTTCCTTACGTTCCCGCTCCTCCTTTTCTAATCTCTCCGCTTCCTCTTTTCTGAGTCTTTCTGCCTCTTTTTTCTTTCGTTCCTCTTCTTTCTTTTCCAATCTCTCTGCTTCTTCTTTCTTAAGCTTCTCCTCTTCTTCTCTTTGGAGCCTCTCTACTTCCTGTTTTTTATTTTCTTGCCGTTCACGTTCTTCCTTTTCCAATCTCTCAACTTCGTCCTTATGCATCCTTTCTTCTTCATCTTTTCGCACATGTTCTAACTCTTCGAGCCTCAAGCGCTCAGCCTCAGCTTTATCTTTTTCCTGGCGTTCAAGCTCGTCTCTTTCGAGTCTCTCAGCTTCTTCCCTACGCTGCTTTTCATCCCCGTCGCGCTTTCTGCGTTCAGCTTCTTCGAGTTCCAAGCGCTTGATCTCTTCACGATCCAATCGTTCTGCCTCTCCATTTTTCAATCGTTCTGCTTCTCGCTTCTCTTCCTCAACTCGTGTTCTTACAAGCTTCTCCTCTTCCTTTTCGGCAATTTCACGTCGTTTCATAATTCCTTCACTCTCATTCGCTTCTTTGTCGACCTCTTGAGAAATATTTGCTGCTGCAAATTCTTGGATTTTGGCTTGCGAGATTGTTATCGTTCGTTCTTTCTCCTCGACGAGACTCTTTGCCCATCCTTCAACCGGTTTTTTAATGACAATTTCCTCAATTGCTTCCTCAAGGACTCCTTTTTCTCCTTCGACAGCGATCTTGATCTTGAAGACTTTTTCTATAGGAGTTTCTACAATTTCAACGATTCTTTGGTCCTCCATAGTCATGACTTCTTCGACCGGTTTTATGACGATTTTTTCCATGATTTCCTCAGGCTCGTCATCCCTCGTTCCTTTCTTTTTTATCTTGAAGACTTTCTGCATTGGTGTTTCTATGATTTTTACGATATCGCACTCAGCAGCTTCGATGACCTCTTGCTCGCTCAATTTAGCAGTTTCTATCTGGATAATTTCAGCCATATGAAGTTGCTCTTCGGTTGAGACAGTTGCTATCTGTTGTAGAGACTCTTCATGTGGACTTTCTGGGACGAGTTCTGTAGTTTCGGATACGTGAAGCATTTCTGATTTCCTCGTATCAGGGATATCGGTTACAGCTTTAACGAGGCCTTCACTTTCACGAAGCTCAGCCTTTTGTTGTTCTGAAACTTCCGCTGGAATTTCTTGAATATATTCTGCAGCAACGTCCTGTTCCGATTCTGAGACTTTCGCGTCTCTTGCCTTGATCATCGTTTTGGGGGCATCTGTTACCCCAGCCTCAGCTAGACTTTCACCCTCACGAAGATCAGCCTTTAACTCCTTCAATTTTTCTCCAGTAATCTCTTGTAGATCTTCACCAACTTCTGCTTCCAATTCTGAACCTCTGGCTTCTCTTGTCTTGATTTTGATCTCTGGAGAATCACCAATCGCAGCTTTAGCAAGATTTTCACTCTCACGCAACTCAGCCTTTTCCTCCTTCAATTTTTCTGATGACATCTCCTTAAAAGTTTCCTCAGCAGCTTCCGATCCCAATTCCGAGACTTCCGCTTCTCTTGCCTTGATTTTTGTCTCCGGAGCATCGCTTATTCCTGCTTTTGCAAGACTTTCATCCTCACGAACCGCAGCCTTTTCATCGTTCAACTTTTCTGACGAAATTTTCTTGATCTTTTCTTCAGCTGCTTCTATTTTCAATTCTGATATTTCTGCTTCTTTTCCCTTGATTTTTGTCTCCGGGGCCTCGCTTATTCCTGCTTTGGAAAGATCTAAACTCTCGCTAACTTCTGCCTTCTCCTGTTTTAACTCTTCTGCTGACATTTCTTTGAGACTTTCTTCACGAGCTTGTGCTTCCAATTTTAATACTTCGGCTTCTCTTGCCTTGATTTTTGTCTCTGGTGCATCACTTATTCCAGCTCTCGCAAGACCTTCACTTTCATGAATCTCTGCTTTTTCCTCTTTCAACTTTTTTAGTGAAATTTCCTTGAGACTTTCTTCAGCAGCTTCTAATCCCAATTCTGATACTTCTATTTCGATAGCCTTAATTTTAGTCTGCGGTGCATCTCTTATACCTGCTTTCGCAAGACTTTCAGTTTCACGAACGTTTGCTTTTTCCTCCTTCAACTCTCCTGACGAAATTTCCATGAGACTTTCTTCAACAGCTTCTGATTCCAATTCTGATACTCCTGCTTCTCTTGCTTTGATTCTTGCCTCCGGTGTATCGCTTAGTTCTGCTTTCGCAAGATCTTCAATCTCACGTACATCAGCTTTTTCCTCTTTCACTTTCTCTGGTGGAATCCCCTCGACACTTTCTTCGACCGCTACCGATTTCAGTTCAGACACTTCTGCTTCTATTGCCTTGATTTTCGTCTCAGGGGCATCGGTTACCACGGCCTCGACTAGGCCTTCTCCGTCACGAAATCCAGCCTTGTCCTCTCTTGATATTTCTGCAAGAATCTCTTCAACGTTCTCCTCAAGAACGTTTTCTTGAGAAATCCCGGAACTCTGAAGTATCAAGCTCTTTTCTTGTTTAGCTTGAATCTCCAAAAGATTTTCCTCAGTAAGCAGCTTTGCTTGATCTTCCATCAAACTATCGGTTTCCGCCTCTCCAACTCTTTCCACCGGAATATCAGCCTGATTCTCCTCTGCTTGTTTTAGTGCTTGCAGCCTTTCTTCTACCTGCGACAGTTCCGCGGCCTCGCTAGCTTTTTGCAAAATTTCTGTTACAGCTTGACGAGCGCTTTCACCAATTTCTGGGCCCGCAATCATTGTTGTTCTCGAAAGCTCATCTCCGCTAAGGACCTTAGCATTATCTTTATTGAATTCATCGAGGCCAATGTCGGCTACTCTTTCACTACCAGAATCTTTGGTAATTATTTCTGGCCCAACGAGCAATTCACCTTTTTCACCATTATCTTCGGAAACATCCGGTGTTACAGACTGATTGTCTTCAGGAGACGACGAAACGTGTCTCGGACCTGACGAATCTACGATAGCCTCGATAAGCTCTTCGAGAGGTTTCGCAGTCGTTTCCTCGATGTCCAGCGAATCTTCCTTTCCTTTGCCGCTTCTTCCAAGTCCCTTCGACACTTCTGTTTTAGAAGTTAGGGCTTCTTCTTGTGCAAATTGCTCAACAAGGATCTTGGCCCTCTCAAGATTTTCCAACTCTTCGTCTCGTCTGAATGCACTTTCTAATTCTTCAGCTATCAAAGTATCCTCACTTTGAACACCCGCCATAGGTTCTACTTGGCTCGCAGATGCAGTCGGCAATTTTATTTCTTTCACACTCTCTGCTTTTTCTTCCATCGCTAACGCTTGTAAACTTCCAATTTCCTGAGTGGTTTTACCCTCGTTACTTATTTCTACATCCTCATCAGTTTCTTTCTTCGTTCTAACATCTATATTTTCCATTTTTTCTTTTTCGTTTGCCTCGGCAAAGTTCAAGGACTTCAAAACTGCCTCTATCAAATTTCTAACGTCATCCAACGGTGCGATCACAGCATTGATAGTTTCCACGAGCGATGCATCTTCCTGCCGTTCCTGAATCGACTGATCGACCCTTTGCAAGGTCAATTTTGTTCGCAGCGAATCCAATAATTCCGACAACTCAGTGGACGAGTCGGCAATGGAACGAAGAAGCTCGCGCACGATAGCTCTGGGTTGTTCGTCGTTCCAGACAGTGACGGCAGATGAGAGAGCCGAGTGGAGTTGATTGACGGGTGAAAGAAAGCCCTCGATAATAGTTTCGACGTCGTTTTCGAGCGATTGGCCAGCTGGACGATTGAACTGCGACTCGGCGATCTCGATCTGTTTATGAAGCGAATCAAGAGGACGGCACAGCAAACCATGAGCTAATTCGTCGATTGACCTGTCGAGAGCTAAAACCGCGCTGCCGAGACGATCCAATGGACCGAGAAGCGTAAGAGTCCATAGATCTAGTTGATCCGCTCGATACGTATCCGTTAAACGCGTTTCCGATGTCTGCGAAGATTCTAGTGGAGTCACTGTTTCGGAGAATGGCCTGTTGTCTACCGTGATCACTTCGATCGTTTCGCTGCGGCTTAAACGCGCCGATTCCGGCTCTGTTGATGACTTTCCTTGCTCGATTGCAGTTGCAGTCTCATCTTTTGACGTTGTTGGTTTTGATTTTTCCACCTGTGTGACTCCAATTCCTGCTTGTTCTTTGTCAGGGTCTTGAGTGATAACGCTCATTCCAGTCTTGAATTCTGAACCTTTCTCTAATTTTGTTTGTTCCACTGTAACTTCGGCTGTCGCTTGTTCACTTTCAGATTTTGTCATTTTACCTCGTTCCACTTTAGTTGTATCATCTACCGTTTGTTTTCCAGAATCTGCGCTGGCAGTTCCCATCGTTTGTCCTGATTCCGGATCTGTGTGTACCTTCTCTTCCCGTACTGCAACTTCGACAGTTTCCGCTTGCTGTCTTTCTAATTCTGAAACTTCTTGCAAGTCAACACGCTCTGCGATTGGCGTTGGCACTTTTTCATTTCTTGCTTCTTCAGATTTCAAACTTTCTTCGAAAGTACTTGCAACTTCTAATGATTTGTCTTGCTTCACATCCATTTCACTTACTCCTGCTCGTTCTTCTACTAATTTCACTATTTCTATTTCCTCCACTTTGTCTCGAAGAGGCGTTCTATCTTCCAGACTCAGAGTCTCAATATTTTCTCCTATCTCTACTGCTAATTGGCTCGTACCAGCTGATGTCTGCCGCAATTCCCATTTTTCTCCAGACTCTCCGGGAACATTCTCATAGATCTCCGGAATCTCTGAGGTAATCGAAGTTTCCTCAGGGGTCATTGATCTGACGACTCTTTGCAACTCTCGCTCATAAGTCGCACGCTTGATCGTGAGTGGAATTTGATTTTCCAACTCTTCGATCGCTTCGAGCACAGGACTCAAAACTTTGCCAGCTTCGTGTACGAGAGAGGCATCGAGAATCGTTCCCATGAGATGTTTCATGGGTTGTATCAATCCCTCGACTATGTCCAAGTTCTCTGGCTCGTGGCATGCGTTTAACACATCGCAGACACGTACAAGTGGCTCGCGGAGCTCCGTCAAAGATTCTATGAGAGCCGCGTCGCTCGGTGGTTCCGAATATGATGTTTGAATAGCAATTTTCAGCAACTCACCCTTCAGCTCGTCGACCGCTGGTACTATCGCAGATGTTCCGCGAGATCCTTCGGTTTCTGCGCTTTCTGCCGCTGTACACGTTAACCAGTCTTCCACAGGATCCATCCACCTCGAAATAATACCCGGGACTTCACCAGGTTTTAACGAAGAGCTTATGGAAGCTCGTCCATCGTCGTCTGAAGTTTCGGATTTCGTGGCCAGTGCTTTTTTTAAAGCCTCCATCGCTATCAAGGTTATGTCCTTCTCGACATCCTCTATAAGTTCGAGTACAACCGGGGTCGATCCTCCGCCTAGTTCTCTCGTCACATCTTGAACAATTTCTTTCAAGTTACGAATTGGACTCGCAACATCATTCAAAACGTGTCGATCCTCCGCTCCGTGCTCCTCGGTCAGCAAAACTTTTTGGAGATTCAACAGTGGCCCCTCGAGTCTTGCCAATTCATCAAAGAGAATGTCATAACAATACTGATCACTTTTATCTTTCGAAGCAACCGGAGTCCCGATTATGACCGCGAGATTGCCAATGCATTGACGAAGTTCCTCAATACTGACTATCAAGTTCGATGCCGCGGTTCGTTCTGCGATTTGTTTCGGCGATCTCCATGGTTCTGGGCTCAAGTTGTCGATGCTTTCAGTTGCGAATAGCTCGATGCGTTCTAGGGCAGAAGAGAGAGCGAAATGAACTCCAGTAAGAGCTACTGCGGCTCTCTCAACTTCCTCCGGTGGTCGTCGGGCTTTTTCCTTTGTTTCCGGTGCGGCTGCGGTCGCGGAGCTCGCTGACGAAGGCGCCTCGGTGGGAGCGTCGCCAGTGGCGCTTTTTACAATTACTGCCTCTATGTCGTCCAGCATTCTCAGAACTGATTTCATTTGAATTTGCGATGCTTGCACCGTCTCCGGGGAATTGATAACCGTAGCTACGATGACCTTAAGCTCAGCCAAAGGCGCTGCAGCTTCTTTTATGAGTTTAATCTCTTCAGGGGAAACTGACGCAGTCATCGCAAGCTGCAGATCCAGCAAAGGTTCTCGAAGATCGACTAGCGCGTTTACCGTGCTCGCTGACTTCAAAGTCGTTGCTTTTTGAGCCGCGGTAGCAATAAACTCCCGAATTTCCATTAAGCAAGCTGCCAATTCGCTGACTCCACCCTGCTGAGGAGACTCCTCGGCACTTTCCTGCGACTCAAAATCGCTTATTACATCACTTAGATTTGCCTGCACGTCGATCAAAGGGTCGAGTAACATCTCAGGAAGAGTCAAGATCGCATCCAGTTCCGGAACTTGAAGAGCTGTGCTTCCGGGACTCGAGGATCTTTCTTCGAGTTCCTTTTCCGATTTGGCCTTCGCGTCCTTTCCAGCATCTACAATGTCCTCGGTCTCCGTCAATGATTTTTCATCTATTTTTGTCAATATAGGTTTTTCCAAATGCAATTCCGTTTCCTGCATCTCCGCCTCGGCTATCGATGGAACGGTGACTTTCTTCATGATCGCCGTAGCTTCTTCCGCCAATTCTTGCAAAACGTTGGGTTCTTCGGGTTCCGAAGATTCGACCACGCTTTCAACGGCAGATTCGCTCTCGTCACCGTCCATTCTCGATTTCCCCTCGAAAATCGTCGGAGTGACCTCTTTATCCTTCCGCGATTCTTGCGTCAAGCGTTTTTTCATTGGTTTCAACTTTTCCAATCGTTCGACGGCGTCGTCCAGCGTGTACTTCAAAAATTTCACCAAGTCAGCGTGAAGTTCCGTGATACCTTGCTCACCGGATTCCTTCTCGTACGTTTCCAACGCGAGGGTCAAAGCTTCGAGTCTCGTTCCCATTTCGCTCATAGATCTTTCTAAATTCATCGAGCTCGCGTCTTTCTCGCTCTGCGTCCGTGAGCTCGCTGTCTCGAAAGCGTGGAGATTTTTGGACAATTCTTCCAAAGGTCGGACCAGAGTCTCGACCACGAGGGTATCGACGTTATTCTCAAGGGCACCGCTGACATCGCTCAAGGGCACGGTACTCAAAAAAGCCTCGAGACTCTGATAAACCGACTGAAGTCTCTCGACGACCGAACAACTCGTTGATTCATCGCCGAAGCTGATGTTTCGGTCCATGATGTCTCCAACATTGTCGCCAAGACGAGATACAGCTCGATACATTCGTTCGAGCGCTATCGGTTTCTCCAGCTGAACTAGAGGGGCCTCCGAACTGTCTTGCGAAGTCAACTCCTGCTCAATTCTCGTCAGACCTACGAGAATTTCGTCCACAGGATCCGTCAACGACTCCAGAACTATGAGATTCGTTTTCACGTCCTGCTGCCCACTCTGTCGCCTTATCAGCTCGATTCCACGCAGCAATTCCTCCGTTGGTCCGCCGATCGCCTCGAGTAGGGAGATGCGAACATTTTGTGCGAGAGATCTGTGGGAAAACAATGATATTTAATTATAAAATTAATTATCTCCGGACGAGGATAAAAATCGATCAATCGAATCAATTTTTACGACAGACCTATCGCCCGCAGACTTCAAAGCTTTCGTCTCGATCGACGAGACTTGTTCGCAAAGATTTTCAACAGGAACGATGATTCTGTTGGCAATTTCGATCTGCGCCCTTTCGACATCGGCCGCTGTCCCATGAGTCTCGAAATATGGTAAAAGGCTGTCAAGATCGACGAGAGCATTTCTGAGAATCATCACGGGCTCGGAGAGTTTGTAAACGTTGTCGAGCAATCTTTCTTTGTTGGTCTTCGACATTGATTTTTCGGAATCGATCGTAGAAGCTGCGGAAGCTGCTGACGTCGGTCTTTCCTCGAGTCCTCCGTTTTCTTTGCTGTAAATTCCCTCAATTTTATCGATTGGCTCTTCGTGGTCCAATTCTTCCATTTGCTCGATCCTGACGTCGTCCACCATGATCGTAGCATCGGACTCTCTTCGTCGAAGATCCATAGACGCCGCAGATTCGAATCTGCAACTTTCACTTCCGCTTCTGCTTCTACGACCTTTTCCACTCTTGTTGCTGCTCGCACTACCTCTCCGCTCACCCTTGCCATTTTTACTGTCTCGTCGCTTGATCTTCTCTTCAGCTTCGTAGGAATAAGATTCTTCCGAACTCGCTTTCGAGGATAGACTCGGTGTTCTCGAGCCTTTCGCCGATTGCTTCTTCTTCCTTTTCCTCTTGACTGGAACTTCCTCGATCAGAGCTTCCCCTATTTGCGTAGCGATCGTATCTTCAACATTGAGAACGTCCTTGGGAATATCCATCGTTTCATCGAGGTTTATTCTTTCGACGTTTTGTTCAACGATCGAGGCGTAAATGTCTCTGGATTCTTCGGCCCTTGATTTCATTCCGCCCGAGGATGACAGAGCGTCCGTGAAGGCTTCGCCACTATCGTCCTGGCCCTGAAGAGAAGATTGAGCTTGCAGCGATGGCTCTTTCGCGCTGTGGTAACTTTCGGACCAGTCGTATCCTTTCGGCAAACTTTTCTCGCTTCTCTCACTGCGGGACGAAAAACTCTCGCGACTTTCTTTTCTTCGGGGTGGACGAGCCGGTGGCGAACCTGAAGGTACTCGATCACGTGGTGCCTCCGCCGTTGGTGACGTATAGGACGAGGATCGTAAACTCTGCAGCTGATCGTCCATTATCGATACGTCCTCGACGTCGGCCTCGGTACGCAAATCGTCCCCTTCCTCATCAGGAATAAAATAATCTGGCGATACGTCTATCACGACCGCTTCCATCAGAAGATTTCCAGTAGTCGAGGTTTCCTTGGTGAATCTCATCGGTGGCAGCTCAATAATGTTTCCCTCTGAGAATCAAAGCCATATGACATTATTTAATTCAATTAGGCGATTTATTACTATTAAAAAGAGTTAATAAAACATAAAAATCTGGGAAAAAAATCAATTAATACGAAATTAATAAAAACTATCGATCAAAAATTCATCGACCGAAATCAATTAATAATTGACAAGATGATTCTCAATACTAACCCGTAATATGTTCGGAGAGTTGATCGGCATACATCTCGACGATCTGCAACGCTTCTTCCTCTGTCAAGTCTGGTGTCTCATAAAGGCTAACCGAGACTTCCTTTCCATCGAAACTGAATGAAACTTCGCCACGATCGTCCATGGTGATGGAATGATCCGTTTGCGGTGTATCGTACAACTGAGAGGTTCTCTCTTCGTGAATCGTCGATAGGGACAAATTTCTCGCCAATTCGTGAAGCGGTGTCACAGGCTCCTTGGCCTCTTCCTTTCGCACCGAGACGCGATCCTCAAAGCCAAGAAGGGACGCCGAGCTACTGACCGATCCCATGCAGTTCGTAGCTTCGCAGGTGTAAGTACCGAGGCAGCAAGTTCCATCTTGTCCTGAAATTATTCTGTGTATGTCGCCGGGTTTCAATTCTTCACCGTCCTTGTACCATTTAAGAATCGGCTGAGGTACACCGATCACTTTACACTCGAGATTCACCGCGCCTTCTTCTGACAATATAGCTCGAAGACTCTCGAGAAATTTCGGCTTTTTGAAATGTTTCGGTATTACAAGTTTTAGAAAACAGGATGTCACGCTGTGGCCAAAATCGTTCGCGGCTACGCACTTCCACTCCGCCTGATCCATGAATTCCAATTTTCTGACCTCGAGATTGCAAACGCCGAGGGACTCGCGCGCTAGACGATACTTCTCGCTCTCTATGACAGCAACGTCGTCGCGATACCACGACAAAGTCGGCTCTGGTGACACGCTGACTTGTATCGTAAACGTAAAATCCTCGTTTATTCTCGCCTCGCAACTACGAAGACCCTTGACGAATTTCGGCGCTTGATTCGAGCTCAACAGTTGCATGCGTTCCTCCTCGTTCAATTGATTCTGTATGTCCTCGACCGTCAACTCGGCGATGCTCTTGGCCTCGCCCATGCAATTTCTTGCGATGCAGCAGTAAGAACCTTCGCAAAGTAATTAACAAAATTATTGAAAAAAAAACAATTTAACAAATTTTGGTTAAACGAAAATCGTACAAACCTAGAGAATTCGTGCCGGTAAGTTGATAAACGTCTCCCGGATGAAGTTCCTGGCCGTCTTTGAACCATCTGAGTAAAGGGGTAGGAAAACCGACGACTTTGCACTCGAACGAGACCAAACCTTCCTCGGTCAAAACGGCCTTCAGACTCTCCATAAATCGTGGCGCTCTGTAGTTCTTAGGAATGGACATCGCGACGTAACAAGTGGAAAATTGTTTCACGTTCTCGTTGCTGGTTGCGACGCATTTCCATTCGCCCTCGTCCATCGCTTCGACGCCTTTGATCGCGATCGAATATCCACCGATTCCATCGGCCAACATCTGGTACTTCTCGCCAGGGTCGACGCGACCCTCTTTATTGTACCAGGTGATAGTTTTTGGCCACGGTGGAACGTGAACTTGGCAGGAAAGAACGAGAGAATCGCCGATTCTGCAGGATTCGTCTCGAAGAATTTTCTCGAATACCGGAAGTGGTCCTGTGGGGGTGAGCGTATCCGCCGGTTTCAGGGATCCTTCCCTGCTGCCTTTTCCAACTACATGGACTCTCGACGAGGAACATACCGTTCCCATGCAATTTATCGCCTCGCACGTGTACGTTCCTAGGGAAGTCGGATCATCCGGATTGGCGGTGAGCGCGAAAACATCACCCGCCTTGATCTCCTTCTGATCTTTATACCACTTCAACACCGGGGTCGGCACCCCTACGACTTTACACTCGAGCGACACCGTGCCGGTCTCGGTCAGTAACGCTCGAAGCTCTTCGACGAATTCTGGCTTCTTGTAAGCTTTTGGAACTGTAAAAATATTAATTATCTCGAACTAATTTTTTTTAAATCTATTTTAATTATAATATTGAATTTAATTAATTGAAAAACAATAGCTAACCAATAACATTCAGAAATGAAGTACACGAAGACCTGCCACTTCCATTCTCCGCCATGCAGGTCCAGTGACCTTGGTCGTCGACCATGACGGGTGCAACGTCGACGCAGTAAAAATTACCCTCGTGTACAAAAGAGAATCTCAAGCCCGATTGAACGGGCTCGTCGTTTTTGTGCCAAGTCACCTGAAATCAATCGATAAATCAGTTCACCAAATAAAATTAATGAAATTCTGAAAATCATGAGAATTTTTGGACAGGATTGAAATTCGAACGAGGGATGGCGATTTGCCCCCCCCCCCCCCCCCCCCCATCGACGCTTGCTGTAAAATTGGCGAGTACATCGAGCAAAGACAAGAATCATCGCTGAGACGCGGGTTCATGGACCCCTTCGGGTCGGTCGTAAGAGCAGAAAACTCATTCGTCTTGCCCCCCCCCGTTGTCTTTCGGGTCGAGATGTCTGGCACGTGAGTTTAGGTATAAAAGCAAAATTCGTCGTCGTACATGTTTTGTTCGTTTCAACTGTGTATGGTATAACCCAGGAATAAGACTCGCGAGCAATTTATGTACATCCCAGTATTCCCGGGTTTCCATAAGAGTGATTCTCGTGCTTTCCTATTTGCTCTCCGTCTCGTCTTCTTCTTCTTCTTCTTCTTCTTCTTCTTCTTCTTCTTGCGCTCTAAGCCAACGCTCTTCCGGGTTTCTTGTCCATTCCATGTCCCGGGCAATGCCTGGCTTAGAGCCGAGATAAAGAGACGAATATGATGTGGAATGGGCGAAAGCGAAAAGGGAGAGCGAGCGAGACAGGATCATAATGTATTAATAGTAACTTACAATAAACCTTTCCCCTTTTCCTGAAATTTGCGTTCCGATCGCGCACATGAACCGTTTCGTACTATTAATAAAACGAGTCATGCGTGGGTATTTATTCCGTAAGCGTGGAATCCACGGGTGTGTAACTCGTCTATGATCGCGCGAGATATTTGTTAAGGAGCTCAGGATGGCGGGGAATGGTCTTCGAAAAAAAAAAACGTTCGATATCGATTTCTTCTTTTCGACCGATCGTTTTTGTTTTTGTTTTTCATCTGTACCTTCGGACACGTGGAACTTCGTATCTCCACGAGAAATCGTGTTCTGGTGCCAACTTTGACAGCCAGATCGCTCAATCGTCGTACGAACACCGGTGGCTCGCCCTCCTCGATTATCGTCGAAGGGTCTTGTATGCTGAGACGTATCTTGTGCCTCGACTCGCCACGATCGTCGTCGGATATCGATAATCCCGACGACAATTTCTTCGCGACAAGGGCATAATGACCGGAATCCTCCTTCTGCGATTGCTTCAGCGTCAATTGTACGATGTTACCGCGCGTTTGGATCTGATAACGATCCGACGGCATGGGAACATCTCCTCGAAATCTGCAATGAAAAATCACGGTCTAATAAACGTGGTTATTTCAAATAAATTAATTCACATTTATTCAAAAAAAAAAAAAAGAACACGATTAATTTCGACCGATCAAAATTTTATCACTTGTCCAGCCACATTTTTTTACAATGGTCCCGTTATCCTTTGATCTGTATCGATGTTTAACGATCGAACATGATCGATAATCGATTTTGATCGAACTTTTTATTTTATTGAACGATAATCGATTTAATTGAATTATTCTCGATTCGAGTCGAACGTTATCCGCTTGTACCTCTCGGGCATGTGAAATCGGTAATCGATCGAATCGTCGTCGACCGAGTTCTTCCTACAAGTAGGAAATCTTCAAACGAACTGCAGCATTGAACCGGGCGTTTCGTACACGCGGTTGCAAAACACGTATTACAAATACAAACGTATACAGGCACACGCACACGTACACATAAGAGAACGAGAAACACAGAGAAGAGTTCTTTGCTCGCCCTCGTCGCCGATATATTTCTAGACAGCTCGGAAGCTCTATCTGCGCGCGTTCACCGGCAACCAAGGGTTACTCGTCGAGCCGGGGATGCAAGCCAGAAAATCGCACACACGCACACGCAGACGTTTCCAATATAACGATCTATAAGTGTTGCATACACCTGCTCAACGGCTATACATATTTTCCGTAGTAACTTAGGTGCGCAAGCTCGTCTCAACGGAGTTGTCATTGCCTACCCTTGAATGAAACACGAGTTAAACGTCGGAGGAAAATCAAGTGAACGCGATTTTCCAAAACGTTCGCCGATAAAATCGTGATCGTTCGACAAAATACGAGATAGGAGAGTAAACTAAGAAAAATAATTAATATCATTGTTGCGTATCGATAACAAAAAATTAACTAAAAAAAAATAAAATATTGATTTAATTTTTATTTTTATTTCTTTTTTGTTTTTTTGTTTTTTTTTTTCTAATAAAACATTGATCCTTCGTACCGATAGATGGAGGAAACGGAGCCACGATGTTTCTTATCGCCGGTCGCGCACTTGCAGCACTGACTACCCATAATTATTATCACCGCGACGAATATTCTCCTCTTCCTCGTCCAAAATCTCTACAACGTCCAGATCCTTAAATCCTGCTGGATCGACGAGTCGACCTCCCTTCTACCCTCGTACCTCGCCACCTTCATTCGTAATTCTTTCGTCTCGAAACTGTCGTCGCCACCGATTCGTGTCCGCCCGAATTCACGTAATCCCTTATTCTTCATTCGACCGTGAGCGAACCAAAGAAAAAAGAGTGTGGACGTTGCTTTCGTTATTTCGAAATTTACCTCGTTTCTTTCACGAAACTGTCACTAAAAATATTCGAAATTTTTTTTTTTGGCTCTGCCTCGCTGACACTCGGTGAATGATGTTTCGTTATTTCGTTTTCTCGTTACTTCTTCTTTTTTCTTCGTCGCGATTTGTCCCGATCGTTACGCATTATCTTCTCGTTCGATTGTTCAACAAAAAAATACTATATATATATATATACATATATATATATGTGGTATATGTGTATATGTATATATGTGTATAGATAGCGTATACGTATAGTCACGAAGCTTTCACGGATTGTTGACCGGTCTCGACGCCCCCGCGACCACGTCCGCGCTCTCGAGATTTTAACGCGTTCTCCCCGTAGATCTCGTCGAAGCTTCTCGGTTGGACGACGGAAGGGAGATCACATCGGTTGCAATTATTCGATGAGATTCTCTCTCGGACGGAAAACGGCGCGCGAACGTGAAGCGCGCCCGCGATGCTCTAAAACGAGAACGAGAACATCGAAGGTGTCAAGGCAGCTGACGTTGCGTCGTCGCACGTCGGGAAACTCTTTCTCTTTCTCAAGACGGTGATCGAAAAAGAGAGAGAGAGAGAGAGAAAAAGTAGAAAGATCGACGACGAGATTTTCAGGGGGGAGGGGGAGGGGGGATGACGTTAGGGGGTCCGAGAAAATCGTCGAGGGTAAAACGACGAATAAATTACAAGACGACACTTCGAATTTTGTCCTCTTCGTTTCTCTTTCTTCTTCTTCTTATTATTATTATTCTCGGCTTACAGTGAGATTCGACGTTAGTGATGAATGTTCTTCTGGCACGAGCCAAGCTCGATTATATATTTTCTCGTCTCTCGTCCAACGTATAATTTTCATTGATCGCTCTCGTGCCATCTGACGTTTCTCTCTCTCTCTCTCTCTCTCTCTCTCTCTCCTTCTCTCTCTCTCTCTCTCTCTCACGGTCGATGATTTTTGTTTTTCTCTCTTTCTCTCTCCCACGGTCGATGATTTTTGTTTTTCTCTCTCTATTTCTCCCGGACCGATGTCCAGCTCGAGAGGTACACGGTCTCGGCAGTGACTGCCCGAGAGCGCGAAATCCTTTCCCCATTTTAGTGGAAACATACACAAGCAAGAAACATCGTTGTCGCTGTACGCGACGCTGCGAAATTTGCTCCGCGAGCTCGTCGTGTTTCGCTCTGTGGTAGAGGGGCGATTTTACTCGCGCTGAAATCCAAGACCATCGTAGACACGCATAGAGAAGCTTGAATCACGGATTTTCTCGCTTCGTGCTCGAGATAAACTCGCGAATACTCAGCGTCGAATTTAGACGGCCTGCCCCCCTCGAGTAACAGAACTCACGTCACGAGGTTTCCTTTCGTAATCGCGCTTACCACCGACTCCTCTTCGTTTTCTTCCTCCTCTTCTTCGTTCTCTTCTTGGTTTTCGTCGAGGCCCTCTGGTTTGTTATGCCGTTGCATATGTAAGCTGATGATTTAACGTCATAGCCGAATTTTGACGAGAAGCTTTTAGAACGCGAACGCTTTTTGATTCTTTATTTTTTTCGCTGTCAACGCGACGGCACGACCCGAGAAGATTTAAATCCGTGCGAAATTCCAGAGGCGTACGTTCGATTCGTTAGTCAAAATAAACAATGGATGTTATCTTTGTCGTTTATTTAAAATTATGGAACGAACGTGAAAGCGTGCAAAAATAAAAAATCGACGATTACAAAAAACAAAAATGAAAAACACTAACAAAACGAAATTCAATCCCTCCTGGCAGTCGTCGGGGTTGAGCTTCAGTTCGACGACGAGATCCTCGCCGAGGGTGCCGCTCGCGGTCAGATCCACGTCGTCGTCCTTCCATCGCTCCTTTTCCCCGGACTTCCCACCGTCTGCAAAAAAATCATGAAAAGTCTTCAATTTAAAAATAACAAATAAATAAATAGCGAGCGTGATTTTCGTTGGGCTAGGTCAAGCTAGTCGTGACTATCGCTCGATTCGAATGCCTTCGAAGAGAGAGAGAGAGAGAGAGAGAGACGATGAAACAGGAGCTGGATAATACGAAGAAAAAGAGCTTTCGTGACAGCTCGACGAGGGTTCACAGGTGTGTTGTCAAGGGACACCGTGTACCAACTTTATACAACTCGTTATAAATTCTCCCTCCCCCACCTCACTCTTGTCGTCGTCTTCGTCGTCCTCGTCGTCAAGTTCGACTTGCCGGTACGTCTAAAAATAACTTTTAAATGACCCAGGGCGTGCGCGTGTTTTCTCGTACTATACATTACATCTCGCGAAGTTACTCTCGTACCGACCGGTATCAACCCCCACCCCTCTTCATCATCTCTCGTGTTATACCTTCATCTCGCATATCACTCCGATATACGAGAAAAATTTATCTCTTACACGTATCTCGAATGCATCATCCACCTCGTTACCACCGGTTCGTGTTATTAACAGCCGTTGCTCGTTCTCTCTCTCTCGCTCTCGCTCTCGCTCGTTCTTTCTCCCTCTTTCTCTCTCTTTCTGTCTTTCGTGTAAAACAGACACGTAGCGGCTTTACCGTGCGAGAAAACATACGTCGTACCCGAAAGCCGCGGCGAGTAACATTTTGGCACCGGTTCATCAACTCTGCCGTTTCTTGACGCGAATATATAATTCCAATACCGAAATTGGCAGAGAACGAAAATATCGTCGAGCCTGACGCGACATATCGCTCGTGATATTCGAAAAAAAAATTCTTTTCGCGAGAAAAACGAAATCGTTCGGAACGATTCTTCGATTCTCGGCGAATAAACGATCGTGCCTGATGAATACAGTCGCGGAATCGGCAACCGTCAAATTAACGTATGCGAGAGATATCGCGGTCTGGTGTCGCGGTTAATATGTGATCTTCAACGATGCCAAAAAATTCCACAAACTCTCCCTCCTCAGGATATATTAGTCCGCTGTAACGTTTCTTGCGTCGTTATTAAAAGAAAGGGGCGGAAAAAATGTCATTCGTGACGAAATCACGTAATCGAGGGGGATGCAAAATTTAATGTTATCGTAGAATTTTATAAGATTCGAGGGGATTAAGCTTGAAAGTAAAAGTATCAAAAACGAAAAACAAGACGGTAAGAATTTTTTCATTATTTTCTCACCCATTTCCTAAAAATATGTGAAAGAAAACGAAAAAAATATGTCTGATAAATTTTACCTGCTAAAGTCATCCCGTATCAGGTGATTCGGTTTCCGGTCTTTCCTAACCTCGGCATTCCTGCAGTTGTCCGATGGTCCACGAGATTTCCCTCCCTTCCCTCTCTCTCTCTCTCTGTCTCTCTCTTTTTGTTCTCTCTTTTTTCACAATTTTTTCACCTCGTACACACACCCACACACACGCACACACCGACTCGCACACACAGACACACACCTATACACCGGTTTAATTTCCTCTACTCTACGTATTTCCTCTCGTCGATTTTCCGGATGTCGATCGCGACGACGACGAGTACGACGATAATCGTATCTTCGAAACACCACGAGAAAATCGCCACCGAAAACACGCACGCACGAGAGTACACACAAACACACGCACACGCACACACACGGATTTACAACAAACACACACCAAACGACGGTTACAGAGGGATGGGGCTTGTAGCCGCAGCGTTCGTGCGGAGGGTCTCTAGCTGATCTAAAATCGTCTTTAACGCCGCCGCGCTCTACGGCGCCTAACCGGCCTCGTCGACGACGATCCCACAAACACACGATCCAAGCCGCGACTTGTCGTGCTTTTTCGACTTCTTCACTCTCGCTCGCTCCCTCATTCTCTTTCTCCCTCATTCTCTCTCTCTCTCTCTCTCTCTCTCTCTCACTCTGGCTCATTCTTGCTCGCTTCGAGCTTTTTACGACGAAACGGTGCTGCTTTCTTAGCGCTTGCGCCCAGCCTCCATTTCTTCGGATATTACGAAGCTGACGTAACATCGTCGACATCATCGCCGGGCGAAATCTTCCGAATGGCCCGAAAGCGGGAGGAAATGTATTACGGAAACGTTCCGAATTAATTCTCTATCGTTATATTCAACTTTTGGCTTTCGTTCGCCGATGTGGATCGGAAAAATCATTCTCGTATTATGAGAAGCTGACAATATATTATTATGACAATTATTTACAATTAAATATGGCGAACGTTATAGTTTACAACATAATAAATATATATATATATATATTTATATATATGTATATGTGTGTGTATGTGCGTGTGTGTATGATATAATAATGTAAATTAGTTAATATAGAAGCGTGGAAAAGTCCGTGACTTTGCGCGATCTTTGGCTGATAAAGCTTTCTCGGGCAGGGATTAATACGAGATAAATATTTCGAGAAAGAAAAGAAAAAGAGAAAAATGACGAAATGAAAGTGAAAGAAACGAAACACGGGGGGAATTTAGCGTTTTCGTTGCGCAGCCGAGGATTTCCATCTCTTTGGTATCCAGGAGTGTATGTCTTCTTGAATGCGACGATAGAGGAGAAGACCGATGAGTGGAACGGCGAGGATTTCTTTCTTGAAGAGATAAACGTAGATCGCAGCGACGAGAAGCGTGAGGTCGGTCGCGTAGCTGATTGTCGAGCGTACTTTGATCGTTGCCTCGGCGGCGAGACGCTCGTCTATTTTACCGTTTGAAATTTCCGAGCCGTTGCGATTTTCCATGACGACGGTCGAAACTCTTCGAGGACGCGAAGTCGATCGTCCGGTGCGTTCCGATTTTCTTACGTCGCTCTTTCGCCTGGACGAGACTCGAGACGAGGTTTCGGAATCGCTGGGACTGACGTCGACGCGTCGATAACGTTCCTTCGAGCTGGCTCGCGAAGATTGACGACTTTGGGAAACGCTACGTTCCTTTCTTAATCGAGACTGAGGTCGCTCCTGCGAGGGTTCGCGATTTCTCGTTTTCGAGGACGATCTCGAATCCGGTGCTCTGTCCTTCGATGTATCGCGATTTCTCGTCTTCCTCGTTCCGGAAGTCGTCGAAACACGATCCTGAGATTGATCGCGATTTCTCGTTCTCGAGGAGGACCTCGAACCTCCCGTTGGTCTCTCGGTCGAAACGTTTCTCGATCTTGGGGCTGGTGACTCGTTTCTCGAAGTTCGTCTGCTCGTTCGAGCTTCTCTCGAAGGTTTCACTTCCTTAGCCGGTGTCGTTCCTCGAGAACCAGCGCTGTTTTTCCTCAAGGTCGTTGTATCGTCCTTCTTCAATATCGAGCCGGAGATTTGTTTTTCCGCTGAAATGTCTCGTCGCAGGATCGGTACGGGGGAGACCGAGTCGTTTCGGTCCGAGTCGTTTTTATCGATTGAATCGTACGCTGTCAATCTTCGTGGCTGTTCCTGACTCGGCACGGTGTTGCTTCGTTGATAAGAGGGCTGGGGATGAACCGAGTGCGCCATCGAATATTCTCTGACGATTTCCGTGTAATGATCGATCACTGCCATTCTAGCTTGAAGATCTTCCTCTTCCTCGAACGAGCTCTTCGTCGGTAAGGGTGGTTTCTGGGTCGACAGTCTTCTTCGACTACGAGCAACTTCCGCCGCCGACAGTAAACTCGCGTTGTCCTTGTCCATTTCCGAGAGTACCGGGGTCATGTTCGTCAGCGATCTTTTCCTCAAGGTCACCGGGTTCTCCGTGACGATCTCTTCGTCACCGTCCTCGACCCTCTTTTTCTGCCTCTCGAGTATCGGCATTTCCGGTGGTATGGGACGTCCGAAACGATTTACCGGAAGTGGCTCCTCCTCGGTGCGCTTCTTCAGGATCGATTTCGGCTGCTGATTGACATTGTTAGGAGTCATCGGGCCTCGATGATCCGAAATCTGAGGCGAAACGGGCTCGGGACTCGGAACGTGAGGGGTCGGTCTTCCACGTGGATGATAAGTGTCCTCTTCGTCGACGACGGGCTGAGCGAGAATCCTGGACTTCAGTAGTTTTAAATCCTCGCTGCTATCGCTCTCCTCGTCTTCTTCCTCCTCTTCGAGCTCTTCTTCAGCCTCTTCCTCGTACAATTCTTCCGAATGTTTCGACTCTACCACTTCGTGTATTGTTCCAGAGCTCTGACGTTCCAAAATTTGCCCACTTCCGATCTTATTGCTTTCCGGATTTTCCGCTGGAACAAGAGGCATGGTCTTCTCGTCCCAGCGATGAAGGGACGAGTGCTCGGGGGTCGGACCTTTTTCCGTTGGACTGGCAAAGTCGACCTGAAGTCTCGTTAAGCCTGCTCGAAATTCCGACTGTTCGGTTTCCAAGTCGAGCTTCGGTAGATTCGGGTCCGAGGCGACTAGTTGAGGTGCCGGAAGTAAAAGTGCAGCTGGCATACCACGAGGTACTTTAGTCAGGGTAGTTTGACCCTCGCTCGACCTGCGACGATTCCAAGGTGCCTTGGTCGTACCACCTTGAACCGGAGAACCGGAGCTCGACGGTCTCCTTCGCAGTCTCGTGTTTCTCAGTCTGAGAGAACTGGGTGAGAGACTCGGTCCTTCGGCCGGCAATGGTGACGTTCCGCCACGTCCTTTTTCACTCGAGCTCGAAGTTTCGTTCTTCTTCGCCAACTCGGCCTCCTCGAGGGCCACAGCTCGATAAAATCTTTCCATCGCTCTTTCGTGAAGTAGCTCGGTGGAACTGACGGCCTCGCGAAGGACTTCGACCACTTGATGATTCGTGCTGAATAATTCTGGCAAGGAGAGAGACATCGGCGGTGCTACCAGGTCTTCGTCCTCATCTTCTTCGGCGTCGCCTTCGGAGAGCGTCGAACGCAATCGACTTCCTACGTGGCGAATTTTATATTTTACAATTAAAAAAACGAATGGACAAGTTGTTAATTAATTTAGACAAAAACAATTGTCAATCTTACTCTCGAGAGGTTCCAAATCACTAGGAATATTTCCTGGACCTCGACTTCCCTGAAGAGTCGAATCTTCGTCCGGGTACAACACTAGCATGAACTCCGAACTGCCTCGCAAAGATCTCTCTCCGTCGTCCTCGACGTCCAGATCTTCGGATTCTCTCGGGGATGTTGGTTCGAGAAAGGACGAGACTTTGGGGCTCTCGATTTTTCTCGTATCGTCTACGATTTCGTGGATTTTTATCGATGGCAAGGGTGATGGCGATCTTTCTCTGATCGGTGGTGACAGACGAGTGTCCGGTGTTCTGCGTCCTCCGGAATCATCGAACGTCGGTTGCTTGGCGATCCTTGGCGTATTCTCGATTTTCTCGGTTCCACCAGTCGCCTGAATTAATTTTAATAAATCAAAAAATATTAAATAAATACAAAACATAAAGTAAATAAATAAAAACAATATTTAAATGAAGGATATAAATAATTAAGTAATATTTATTATTATGTACAGTTAATATTTAGCTCTGAAACAAAATCACCTGAATTTTGTCTTTTTTTGCTGAAGAATTTTCCGAATCGTCACCAAGATTTGGATTCTTGTCCCTCTTCGATTTTGGTCTCGTGGGCGTCGACGAGTCCTCCAGGGGTTTTTCAACGTGAAGATAAACGGTATCGGCGAAAGTGACTCTGCTATCCGCCCTTGAGGGTCTAGCGGGTGGAACGGGTCCTCCGGGCAAACGGTGCGCCGACGCGGATCGCGTAGGCGGACCATCGAAACCATCCCCCGGTGCTCCACGAATCGCCTCCTCTCGCGTTAAACTCCTCGTTCTTTTCGTTGGTTCTACGAGACTTTGGTCGCGTCTCTCGACGGCTCTGCCACGATTAATTTCCCGCTGACTTTGTGATTTGTCCGGACGAAGAGGGGGTGAGGTTATTCTGTAAATTACGAATTGAATAAAAACATCACGAAAAATATGAAATAAAACAAGTAAAACTAATTTTTTATCGGAGTTTACCCTCTTTTTGGGTCGGGAATAAAAACGACATCGCTCTCTTCGCTCGGGTCGCTGACGCCGTAAGGATTTTCAGCCTTTACTCGAAATCTGTATTCCGAGCCTTCGATCAACTCGCTAAGGGTCGTAGTGGGTTGCCTGCACGTCGCTGCCTTCAGCCACATGTCCCAGCCGATCTAAAAGAAAATCGACAATCGATCGAGACAAAAATCGATAAATTCGCTTTTTTCCCGATTTCGGTTGAAATTGTTTCTTAAAATTTCTTTTATTTTTTTTAGTTACTCTGTAATATTCGACGATGTAAGTTCCAATTTTACATCCACCGTCGTCTTCGGGCTCGTTCCAGGTGAGAGTTACCGATCTGCCGAGAGTCATGGCGATCGTAGCTTTTCCAGGCGCGGCGGGACGATCGGTGACGGTGACGAGAAACGAAGCTACGTTCTCACCGAGTTTGTTCGTAGCTTTTACGGTATATTCCCCTCTGTCTTTGCGTTTTGCGGCCGCGATTTTTAAAGCGCATTCGCCACTGTCCGAAGTTTCCAAGACGTGATCGGCGTCGGTCGCGACGAGTTCACCGTCGTGGTACCACGTTATCGTCGGCAATGGACGACCGGCGAGTGAAACTTTCAATCTTATCGTCTCGTCTTGCTCGAAGAGCAGACCATCCTCGTACTGGCGGGGCAAACGAATTTTTGGTGGTGCTGGTGTTGTGGCGAAAGAAGTGGAAATAAATTATAAATTTTATCGGAATATTTAAATTTTCTGTTTTATTAACTTTTAACCGTTAAAATACGAAAACCGAAGAACGATATATTCGTCATATTCGGAAAATTTCCGGTTGCACAGGATCGCAAATAAAGGAAAAAAATCATTTTTTCGTCGTTTTCGGGAAAATATTAAAATATCGATTTTTTCACGGCTGTATCTTTTTTTCTGGTGAATGGATACAAATTTGCCTTTAGACTTTTTGAAAAAGTGCGCAGAGATCTATAGAACGAGGGAAAGATCATACAAAAAAGTATGATCTGCAAAAAAGACCCAAAGAGAGACATTTTTTTTCTCAAAAATAATTTTAAAAAGGTCCATTTTCAAAATCATAGTTGTTCCACGGATAATTCAAAATTAACAGGCGAAAACCCGAAAAACCGTGTCAAAAATCCGTTTTTTCACTAAACTCCACCGACCTTCGAGAAGAAGTTTAGCCTTAGTCCCAACATGCCCAGCTCTATTAGTCGCCGTACACTTTATTTCGCCCTCATCGTTTAGAGCTGTCTGATGTATCAACAGCTGACTCTTGCCGTTCTCGGTGATAATTCTCGTTCTGCGACTACTGAATATTTCAAAACCGTCTTTGAACCAAGAGATTTTAGGCGGAGGAGTTCCGGAAAAGTGTACGGTGAAATCTGCCTGTTAAAAGAGAAAATCTCAAATTGCGTTTTTCCAAAATATTCAAATAGTAAAACAAAAATATTATTTTTTTTCCTGGCACTTCCTCACCTGTTCATTTTCCAGTGCGATCGTGTCTTTCAGTTCGAGATCGAACCGGGGCGCCGAGGCAGCCGATCTTTGGAGGGTGACCGTGAGAGGATCGGACAATTCGCTCGGTTCGGAAAGTCCAAAGCCGTTTCGAGCTCTGACGCGAAATTGATATCTCCAGCCGGGCTCCAGGCCGCTGAGTGTCAGTTCGGGAAACGAGCAGAGGGAGGGCGAGGAGCGCACCCAGTAGGGTGAGCCGAGACGGCGATGCTCGACCTGATAACCGACTATCGCCGATCCGCCGTTGCTCGGCGATCTTTCCCACCGTATGCCAACGATATCCGGCTGACTCTCCTCCGTCGAGACGGGAATTAGAATCGGCTTTCCCGGGGGTGCCGGCAAACCTAAATAAAAAAATACAAATAAAACAAAAAATTACAAATTAAAAATCAAAACACAAAAAACAAAAAATTCAATTTTTATTTAGTAATTTAGTTTATTTAATAATTTTCTCAAAGTTCTAAAATCATATAAATGTTTAAACGTTTCCAATGATACGAAATTCTTTAAAAAGCTCGCCCCGGCACGCGTAAAACATCGCGATGTTTATTGAAAAAAACTGTGAAATATACGCCGATAAACGTTGTTCCACGTTTCATCGTGCGGGTGTATAAAATCTTCGTGCGAGAATACGAAAATTTACGGAAATATACATCGACACCCTCGCAAACAGCAAATTCGTATTCTTCGGCTATCACGCAAAATACATTATAAAAGCGTTGTGCCCATGTCCCGTTCCTCCAACACATCGCCGCACGTGGCGGCTGTCCCGAAATAAACGGTGGAATACGGTTTGGCAAGCCCGCGGCGAGACCACTGGCCAGAGCGAGAGGAAAATACAGAAAGAGAGCCGCCTGCTTAGAAGGGGCGAGAAAATGAGAGAAGAAAGAAGAGGAAGAAGGGAAAAAAAAGAAAAAATGCCGAGAAACGTGACGCGACATCGGAGCCAGATAAGCGGATAAGCTGTTACGGTTACACCGAGCCTCGGAAATTAACAAGAAAAAACAACAACAAGAAGAAAATCGTGCGTCTACGATTCACAGAGAAATGAAAAAAAAAAAACAGTAAATCTTTCGACATAATCTTGAAAAAATGTGAGAAAAAACATGAAGATTCTCAAAACGAATCGAGCTTCGTGGCCGATCGGTGTCCGGGGTCCACTTTGAGCTATGAGATCTGCCGCGGCCATAGATGCATCCGAGCTTTATAGATCACTGTTGTACACATATAACCCGAAACGGATATATATAGTCATATACTTATGTATATATATCGCATATCTCGAAACGCATATGTATAAGAAAATCTTGTCGATAGTTCGAGGTTCTCGTCTTCGCCGCCTGCTAAGAGTGCTGCAATTCCGACCAGACCAAATCTCAAACACTGTCGTTTAAAATTATCCGTGAGGAATAAAACAAAAAAACTTGCACGATTCGTAGCGTTTGTTTGGCGGCAAAAATTGTAATTATTTATTTTTCTTGATACTTTTGTTTTGTTATGAACAAACGGGACGAGAGGGATGGCGTACCTGGACCACCCCAGTGCACCCTTTTCGAGTTACTTCCGGTTCCCGAGTGTCTCGGAACGTAATTCTTCCCAGCCGAATTCCCCATGTCTCTCGTCTCGTCTTCCGCGTGGCGTCACTTTTTCTTCTTTTTCCTCTTCCTCCTCCACCACCTCCTCTTTGTCTTCGTTCTTCTCACAACAACCCGGAAGTCCTCGGGTTTTTCATTCTCTCATCGCCTTCTCGCTTCGTGGCACTCGTCATCGATGAAAAAGCTGCTGACTTCCGGGTTTGACGGATATGCATACGTGTACAAACATCGTCCGGGATGAAACTGTACGAGAGAGAGAGAGAGAGAGAGAGAGAGGGTGTGTGTGTGTGTGAGTGAGAGAGAGAGAGAGAGAGAGAGAGAGAGAGTAAATGATGCAAAGCTGCGAAAATTAACGGAGGGTATGCGTGAAGAGACGATAAAAAAACGTTTCGTTTGCGATCGTAAAATCGCACGGAAGCCTCGCTCTTCTCTTCGAGGTCGACCAAGAAGATACAGCCAGCGGCCCTGTAACGTCGCTGCTGCTCCGACGAGAGGAGCCGAGAGACTCGCGGGAGGGATCTCGATATAGCGCGAGGCTCGGGCCAGCACTGGCGTGCTGCTCGAACTCGACGAGAAAAAGACTCTTCCTCGCTGCGAATGTTACGTGAGGGAGCGAGAGAGATAAAGAGGGAGAGAGACAAACAGAGAGAGAGAGAGAGAGAGAGAGAGAGAGAGAGAGAGAGAGAGAATGATGAAGAACGTGGCCAATACGATGGACCAGAAGCATCGTGACGAAGTAGGCAGCGGTTATTTCAAATTCTACTTCGATTTACGATCGATTAATTATTTCAAAATAATTCAATTATCCAACGAATTATTTATCCCCAATTATATTAATTACTATTCTTTAATTATATGAGAATTTTGTAATTACAGTTAAACACCGCTTTTAATAAAACGTTTCCTGTCTGCGCGAGAATTTTCCACGCTCTTACATCCTGAAAAATAATAAATCGGTTCCCCGAGAACGATTCAAACAATTAATTGCGACTCGAAGTAAGAAAAGGAAAAAAAAAACGTGTGTCGGACAACATCCGGTCGGTGTATCTTACGTTACGGGACACGCACTTTTCCTCCGTGAATCCGTTGCTCGCTTGGCGCCCTTTGCGTTTCCCTCATTATCCCCCGGTTTCTCGGTCTCTACGTCGCTTCTTACGCGCCGTAACTCGAACGAACCAAACATGTATTCACCGAGTACGTAATGTATACAGATATATACATATACATATATATATATATTTATGTACATAATGTATTACACGCCTCGAAGCATACGCACCTTCTCGCCGCACAGTCGTTTGGTCATTGGCGGTCAGTGAACCAGAAACGCGAAGATTAAACGAAGTCGTTTCACCTGTTCCATATCGCTGCTGTGACGTTGTCCCGTCACTTACGTAACGTTAACACAGGAAATCCTTAGAATCTGGAAGAACCGCTTAACACGTGGTTGAATTATAAAACGTCCGCTACGTAAAACAAAACAAAAAAGGGTAAAATCTAGGTAAACCGCCAAGATACAATTTTATTAAACTCGATTTTTATTCAATTCGAACGAAGATAAATAAAATTCTAATTAAGCATTAATTTGATCTAAAGTCTGAGTAATTTATTCGAGGATATTTTTTTTTCTAGGGAGAAGGTTCGTGACGTCACGTAACCGTTGCTTCACTAATCGCTCGTTGTCGCTCCGCTTCATCCCTCCCGCTCGTTGGCTTCTTTTTTACCAAGCCAAAGACCGCGTCGGAGGATACGCGGTAGAACCGTTCGATTCGAATGCCTCTCGTCTCTTTTAGTCGCTCGACGCGCCGCGAGAGATGAAGAAAATTTTTTCGAAACGGTCGCGTGTGCGCTGGAAAAGAAACCTGAGCGAGAAAGAGAGAGAGAGAGAGAGAGAGAGAGAGAGAGAGAGAGAGAGAGAGAGAGAGAGAAAGAGACAAATCTCCGTAAACCTCCGTTGGTATACGAGGAGAAGGGATACGCAAGAATTCGAGGCGAAATGGGCGCGATGGTTGTCCTCTTTGCCCCGTTGTCGCGACAGAGAACGCATTCGTTGGGCTTGTGGTGGGTGGTGGGTGGATGGTGGGGAGGAAGACACAACACCGGGCTCTCTCGGATCTCTCTCTCTCTCTCTCTCTCTCTCTCTCTCTCTCTCACTCGTAAACCGTGCCGTTGTACCGTTGTTTCTCAATGGACGGTGATTGCTTCGTGTTTTCCTCCTTGGCGTGTTGCAGCGAGGAACGCACAGCCTCCTCGTGGAGGGATTCGAGAGACGACAATATGCGCGAAAGAGAGAGGCGAACGTTGAGGCCAGTAAGGCCTTACCGCTTCGACGACGTGCCCAACTCGATTCTGCGTTCCTCGGGTCTTTGGTAACCGCGTATGTTATTTTCACGGTTCGTTCGTTACGTGATTTCTCGCCTTCTGGTCAATCCTTCGAGAACGACAGAAAATCAATTTTTCGTATCGTCACTGTGATCAGAGTGTCGTCGATATAGAAGAAAAGAAATAAGAGGAAGAAGATCGAGGGAGAAAGAAGGAGAGAGGAGGAAGAAGAAGTGAAAATTGGCGGGATATCGTTGGTCCCTGACTAACGGTGTCCCAGTTACTATTGTGTTACTTTTACAAAGTTATCTCGCGACAATATCGAACGGAATAGATAGACAGATTTTCCTGATAGAGAATGAATCAGCTGATTTTTCATTAATTATCCGAACGTTTCGTTAATCGTTTATTCAATTGTTTAAAAATTTATTAATACTCGAATTCGTTCGAGGAACGACTACAGGATTTTACTCTCGACGTGCTCGTGGACGTTTTAGCGGTTTGGCAATCTTAGTAATGCCCTGATACCGGTAGAACCAGTAATACATTGGATACTTCGGCTGTGGTTTCAGTTTGGAGAACCGTGCTCCGGTCTCAGTGAGGAAAAATACTCGCGATACGACGAATCGTCGCTCGCGAATTCTTTACAAGACGTGCACGTCCGTAATAAAATAACAAAACAAAAATTCAAACGTAAATAAATACGCGTAATTATGAAAGTGTCGATCGATACGAGGAATGAAAATTGATCGTGCTCGTTCCAGAGATCGCGCAGATCGGTAAACACGTGTTCACGATGACGGAATATTTAAAAAAAAAAAATCTTTTGTTTTTCAACATTTTATCAATGTAAATTTTTTGATATTTCGTGGTCGCAGAGATGTCAGGAAGACGGTTGGAAGCTGTCGACGTGCTGGAGGCGCTCGAATTAAAATTGGCTTATCTGCCCGGTGGACGAGATCGGGAAGGTCGACCGATTTTACTTGTGAATGTTCCCGTCGAGCCGCAGGATTGCGCCACGACGAAAACCAAACTCGAACGTCTCACCGAATATCTTCTTTCGGTTTTCAAGTAATAGTCACGACTATGATTATTATTATTATTATTTTTGTTTTCAATAATAATAATTTTGTCATAAATTGTGTGTAATTATGATTTTTATCGTCGCAGCGACGAAACGAAACGAAACGGTGTCTGCGTGATAGTCGATGCGAGACAAGGATCCTGGCGAGTTGCGAGGTCTTACATAAGGAGATCCGTCGTCCTTGTGGGAAATTTAGCACCTCGGGTCATCGTCATAAGGCCCGACGGCTTCTGGGAGAAAAGGGTCGACAATTGCACAAAGTCTCGGAAGGATGGCGAGGTACGAGGAATTACAGTTTAAACGAGTGATAAAACTCGCGTTATTGTACGACTCTGTCGTTTTACAGCCAATCTACATTCCCATAACTCGTCTCGGTGCTCACGTCGAGACCGTCCAACTACCGTACGAGCTGGGTGGCACCAGGTTTCACGATCATGCACGTTGGATTCAAACACGCGTGGTAATTGACAATCAATAAGAAAAAATCATAATACGAAAAAAAAAAGAAAAAACGATTCGTCGAAATAACGAAATAATAATAATCGAGGAAAAAGAAATTGACGAGTGTCCCGAATGCGTAGAAAGTCGAAGAATACACGAAGAGCTCGGACAGTCTGCTGGCAAAAATGGTCTATCTTCGTGGAAAGTTGTGCAACTTTGATGCATTGAGGTCGAAGGATCGAGCCGAGGTCGATCTTGGCTCTTACTGGGAAGCTGGAACGGAATTAGCTGAAAGCGCTCAGCAAGTGCTGATATCAGGTCTGATAACAAAAAGGACATTCCTAAAAAGCAGATAAAAAACAAAATTAATTAATAATCGAAAATCAATAAAATGGTAGAAGAGATCAATAAATAATTACATTATCGTAGGACGAAATCTCCTGAGCGCCATGAGCAGAGAATCTTCGCAGGATTACTTGGATACTGTGCATCGAATTAATAGAATTCTCGACACGATAGAATTGGAACAGGTATTGTGAAAATATAAACAAAAAAATTAGAAGCGATAGAACCGAATTTGTCAATGGTAATAATTAATTTAATCGAATTTCGTTTTGGGCTAGAAAATAAACTGTAATAAATGCTTGCTACCGTTAGATGGCGCGACTGTATCATTTAGCCTCGAACTCTGGCATTAATTCAAACTGGGTGCGCTCGAAAGTTTTAAGCAGATAGTCTGCCGATTTTTTTTGGTGAATATATAGATATATATATATGTGCAGTTTGAGTACTTAAGCATCCCTTTAAGGTCGTAAAGTACCCTGAAGTGACGATTTTCTTTCATGGCTTGTAAGCGACCTTTTCGATCAAAATTCTGTTCACGTCAGCTCGATCCTCTTTATTAGTGAATTTTTTTATTCGCGTGTGGTCGATCACCTCTAATCAATTTTCCAGGTCGAGCTGGAAAAGGGTTGGACGAAATTGGCTCAAAATCTGGATACGGCGAGGGAAATAAACGACCTTGAGAAAGGATCGAGTCAAGTGACTAATTGGATTCTGGGACCAGCGGACTTCATGTTGAATTCACGCTGTCAAGTCGGCTACGATGTCGCGTCCTCGGAAAATTTGCGCAGAGAGCACGAGGAGCTAGAATTGGAATGCAGAGTCGGTTTTATAATATTACAATTTGATTCATCGTTAAAAAAAAAGTTTCGCATTTCGAATATGAAAAATAAAAAATTGCAGAATGCTTACGGACGTTACGCCGAGCTGCTGCACAGGTTCGACAGTATTGCCGAGGACAGACTGTCCGAGGATGTCAAGTCTCAGCGAGATTTCATGGATTTCGTGTGTAGGAGTTTCGCGACGAGACTGGAGAGACGAAGAAACGCTCTAATAACTTCGCAGAGATTTTTTCGTCTAGTTTCCGGGGTAAAATTCATTTTGAAAATAACTAAATTAAAGAAAAATAATTACTTATATTCGTATTGTAATTTTCACAGTATTTCGATCGAACTAGCGAAGTATTCGACAAGCTAGTGATGGGCAACAGAACTTGCACTTTGTCTCAAGCGAGCCTGAAGCTCCGAAATCTCGAAAAAAGTCAATCGATTCTGGGTAAATGAAATTCTGATCGATAATCGATAATTAAAAAATCTTGTACGACAATGAAAAAGTTGCACTCTCGATAACTCTCGATTAATTCGACAGACGATCTACAGCGACAGTTGGTGCAAGAGGGTGAGAAGCTGTCGGAAATTCTATCGATCCCTGTGAAAGATGCTCTGGGTCGCGAGGTCGGGCTTGATTACAGCGAGGATATCGCGAACATACGCGACATATTGGACGCGACGAATGCAAGAAAAAATATTTTCAACGACAGTGTCGAACTCCAGAAATTAACCCTGAAACAAATGGCTCTGATTTACGCGTACGAGATCGATGCTGAACAGGTTAGAGAAGCAAAAATTAAGAAAAACGATCGAACTACTTTTTATCGAAAGATTATAAAAAATTTATCGACACGTAACGCGGCTCGATATTTCACAGGCTGTAAAGTGGCTGAGCGATTTGTTCGGCGTTCTCGTCGATAATCACATGGAGATCGGATCTCACGCCAGTGAGATACAAGCACAGAAGGAAGAGCACCAAACTTTTCAGGACACCGCCAAAGTACATAAGTTCTCGTTTTTCCTGTTAATCGAACACCTGTAATTTAATTAATTAAAAAAGCGTTTTCTTTTTTTTTTATTAATCGAGCGATGTTTGAAAGCAGGGTACGTTCGACTATGGCTACCAATTAGCGAATGGTGCGAGGGTTCTTAGAATTTCCTGCAGATTCGAGTTGGAGAGCAATACGAGCCTCGCGTCGAGATTGAGACAAGCCTGGAGGCGATTGCGCGCCATAGGCCAGGAGCAACTCACGAGGCTGAGGGTATGCGCAGTTTTTCACAGGAGCGTCGACGAGGTAAACAAATTTATCGGCTAAGCAAAAAATTGATAATATTAATGAAAAATATGAAAAAATTATTTGAATTAAAAAAAAATTGACAGCACTCCACCGCTCTCAACGAATTGATCGACACGATCGAGGAATCGTTCCTGCTCCACGAGAAATCGATTCCCGAAGGCTCCTGCTTCGACAGATCGTTGATATCCAAAGCAGAGACGCTTCGAGAGGTTCTCGACGATCGCGAGAAGCTTCTACCCGACGTAGGACGAACGGTGCGTCTGGGCAGACTTCTCAAGACTCGCCTCAAGGAACCGCTCTTTTCCCAGTCGAGGTAAATCTCTCTCTCTCTCTCTCTCTCACTCTCTCTCTCTCTCTATCGACCAACCCCGCTTTCTTTTTCATCCCCTGAAAACAAACAAAAAAACAAGAATTTCGCATGGCTTTGGACGAGATAATTTCGTGAAATTTCGAGAAATTTCGAGTGGGTGTGGACAATCTCGTTCCAAGTGGGAGCGACGTCGACGTCGACGTCCTCCTCTTGGCTCGCCGAAGGACGCCCCAGTAAGTCGAGACGTTTCTCGTCAGTCGGTTAAAAAAGACGCGAGTCTCGCGGATTGTTCGTCGCGTAAGTAATTCGAGAAAACATCTAACTAAAATTTCCAGCGAGAAAAACAAACGGAAATATTTCAATTTTTCTGAAAACAAAAGATCGAAACTCTCCGAATGTTTTCTCGCTAGTTTGTCCAACGATGAATAATTATTAGAACGCGCAACAGGCTATAATTTTCGACGCTGCTCTCGTTCGTCTCCAGCCTCGCGGCTTCTCGCGCCGGAGAATACATCGAGAAAGAGAAAGAGGGAGAGAGAGAGAGAGAGAGTGAGGGAGAGAGAGTGACTCCGGGTGACGGTTTTTCTTCATCCTCCTCTCCCCACAGCTGAACTCTATTTCTGTCTGACGTGCCATCACCTTGCCCTCCTTTTCCGTACCGCGATATTAGTCTCACCATCGAGAGCGGCGAGCGCGGGGGCTTTTTGGGGGATTATAACGTTGAAAAAAGGCCTCGAGATCTCCCGTGAAGAAATATAAATCATCCGGTACGCGAAAGGTCTGGAACAAAAATTTCTCGAAGAATTAAGTCTTAAGAAAAATCAAGTCTAAATTATTTCTCTCGTGTATAAATATATATATATATAGGTATACATAATGCTGGATTATCGAGTTTCTTTCTGATCTATCTTCTGCGTCGCGCTTGATTTCTCTTCGTTCTTTTTCGATTGTTTTTTTTTCACTCACCGACTAATTTACCTATAATAAATGTTTCGACGATTCTTCGGTCGATGATCCAGTTTGTTTGAAAGCTCGGGGCTGCGTCTCCCGTTGACTCCCGGCGTTGTTTTTGCGATGCTCCCGCTCGAGCCTCTCGTTCACTCTCTCGCCGATGGTTTCTCAACGAAATTAGAATCTCGCCTACGTGTGCACGAGATACGAGCTGCAACGGGGCACGGTGCGATCCGCGAAAAATCATTTGGTCGTTACGAGACGAGGGCGTTGAATCGTCGATTGCGACATACTCGATATATTTCTCCATTTCTTTGACAATTACGTAACTTTCATCCGAAACAATCGAGTCGAAAAGCGAATAAAACAAAATCAATATTGAAAATCGAGGACAAATTATTAAATAACAAATTTGATAAATCAATAGGAAACAATTAATGCTCGCCTGTTACTCAATTATCTTCGTCGTTTGTCGTCCCGCGCAGAATGCCGAGTTCCGAGACAGCGAGCCCGTCGTCCGCCGACGAACACGTTGGAAATTTAACTGCGGTCGACGCGATTTCCGAACGACTCGCCGAAGTGACGCGTTTGGCGGAGAAACTCGACGAGAGATTGTACGAGGCTGGCGCGAGAATCAGAAACGCATCGAGGCAAATTGCCGAGCAAGTCAACGGAACAACGGCCTCGTCCAACATCGAGAGTCAAAAGCCGGAAACGATCGACGAGGCGGAGGAAAATGTTGAGAAAAACGTTGACAACGAGGTGGAAGAATCTTATGCCGAGGATTACGTGACAGCCACGGAATGTACGACTACACCCATGGCACGCTCGAGAAGCGAATCTTTCGTTACTATGTCCGAGGGGGATGATGGAACTGGACCGACCAATGATTTCTGCAACGTTCGGTTAGTTTCAGTGAAGTTTACTCTCTCTCTCTCTTTTATTTTCTTTCGCTCTCTCTCTTTCTCTTTCTCGTTCTCAGTACTTCACTCCCCCACTCTCTCCAAATTTGTTATTTCCAGACTTTATTTATCAGAGTTATTAATTGCCCACCGGGAAGAGGGGGTCTGGGTTTTATGACGCGAGCGAAAGCGCCGTGTCCTGATTTTGCGCGTATGTAACTCATACGTTGGAGAATTTGTTCGCAGGCAAGACGTCACGGCGGACTGTCGAGGGAATCGAGAATCTGGAACTTCGAGTGCGTTGGGTGTGACCGAGATGGAAAAAGGGGTTGTTTCGAAAAATTTGGTAATGGCGGATTCGTCGAGGGACAATGAATCGGACGAGAATAATGTCGAACGAACGAGCTCGACGTCGATCATCGAGAAAGTCGAGGTGGGATTTGTATTTTCGTTCTTTATTAAAAACAAAGAAATTTGTTATCGAGATTTTTGCACATTATTTTACGATATTTTTTTCCACTTTTTTTCGTTCAGGAGAAATCGGGAAAAATCGTGAAGGAAGTCACCGAGACGACGACACTGAGAGTTTCTCACGATACGCGTTTTGGTGTCGCCTCGTACAAAATGACGTCCAACACATTGCGAGAAGCTCACGAACACGCCGACGTCAAGGGAATTCTCGACGCGAAGGCATTCGGTGCTAAGACTAATGGCTACGGCGACGATAAATTATCCCAAAAAGGTAGTGAAAACAAAAACACACAAAACAATCATCAAAGTCGTCAAAAATTATTTTCAAAAAATGTCAAATTAATTTTATACGTTGTTTATTTTTTTTAAGACGAATTCACGAGTTACGATCGAGAAGAACTGTCGCTCTCGGCACCGGACGAGTCGGAGAACAACAACGACGCGAAATTCATAAAAATGATACGTGAATCGACCGAGCGCGAGGAAAAATCTTCTCACGTTATCAACGAGAACAACAACGTGACGAAATCGATCCCCCACGTTCTCGAGTGTCGTGGCAACAACGACAGCGGTATCGAGATGACGCCAAGAAAGAACGGCGACTCGTCCCTCAAAGAGGAAGAAACGGAAGATCCGGAGTTTGCGAGGAAGCTAAAGACGGTGAGTCGCTCGCAGGTCGTGGTTGAACAAAATTCAACGATAACAAGCCTGAGAACGATTCACTGACTCGCGTTCTCTTTCTGCATGTACGAGTGAGAGTTTTTGGCGATTGAACAAAATTACGTGAAACAAGAACGAACGAAACGAGAATACGAAAAAAAAACGACAAAAAATCGCATTTTTGATCGTGTGCCTTGCCTGCTAATATATCTTTAATTAAATCTTACAACGTTGCGTGTTAAGTGTTGTGTTTTAGCTTGAATAAAAAAATATATTATATCGATAAGAAATTGCGTTATCAATGCGACGAGGCGTTCGCGTAGAATCGTAAATTTTGACTAATTTCTGGTCGTTTTTTTTAAACACAAATTATCGCGCCTTAGTGTCACGTGACAGCGATAAGGTCCGATGGTGGGGGGTCGGACGTTTTTGAAGCTTATTCTATCTCTCTCACTCCTTCTCTCTCTCTCTCTCTCTCTCTCTCTCTCTCTCCCTCTCTCACTCACTCACTCTCTCTCTCTCTCTCTCTCCTCTTTCACCGTGTCTCGCGGTCTCGATCTCTCGGTCTCCTTCGAGTTCCCCTACTATTTCGCCTTCTCGCGGTGTGAACGACGAGAGGAAACGAAAGTCGTGGAGGTACGAGAGACTCTCCAGTGTCGGATGAACCGGCTTGGGCGCCGGTGTGGGCACATTGGCAGTCGGCGTTTTATAAGCTCCTCGCATCGTTCCGTTTGACGCGCCCGAAACACTCGCGCGTGTTTGATTTCTGTGTTTGTTTCGTGTCTGTGTGCGCGCTCGCAATAAAAACGTCGAGTACGTTCCAAGTCGCGATCGAGAAGAAATCAAGAAAAAAAAAACAAACAAAGGAACGAGAAAAATAAAAGAAATAAAGTGACATGTGCCGCGGTGACGCGACGACGGTGCGTTACGAGTGCGATTGCCTGAATTACGATTGCGCGTACGGTGCACAAGGTTCATTCGGTAAAAACGACGCTGTTCTTCTCGCGATTGTAACATTTTTCGATCATGAAACGAAATTTTTCTCGTGCTTTTTGTTTATTTTTGTTTTCAAATCGTAACACGACCAGTTGGAAAATAAAGAGTTTCGCTCGTTGACTCGCGCGCTCGCGTCTCGAGCTTCTTGAATATTATTTTTAGACTCGGTACTATCGTCATCGCAGCTGCCAAATAATCATGAGATCACGCACAATTAGTGGAACGTTGCACGATCGATTCGGCGATATCACATTTACTCTCTAGGCCATATTAATTTATATTTCGTTTCCGAGCTGAGGAAGCTTTACGTTAGTTTTGCATCTTCGGTACACGTCCTTGCTCGTTTGCATTTGTACCCTTGGAATATTTATAGAAGACAGAGTTTTGGAAACGAGACGATGTTTCGTGTCAATGTTATTGGGGAAGATTGACAATCTTCTTTTGAATTTGAATTTCGCGGGGTTTTTCCCGCCCCGCTTAAATTCAAATTTTACAATCTCATTTTTCATCCCTTATATCATAGAAACATCCGTAGTCTCTATTTTCGAGTTGACCAAGGTCACCGAACAATAAAAAAGAAAAGGATGTATGAATTTTTTTTCAAAAAAAGCGATAATTCGAATATCGAAGAAAAAAACCGCGGTTGAGGGTCGTAATTTTGTCACCCTTTGATCATAATGAAATAAAACGAAAACAGCAAATTTTCTAGCGCATCTCTTATCCGTTCCACCGCGGGGTCATTGCCAGCGAGAATCTTCCCGCGATAAACTCACGCGAATTCTCGCTGTTTCTTTTTCACGCGCGTTAACAAAGAAACAAAAATTGAAAAAAGACCAACATAAGACAGGCCATAAGTGGATGATGAGAGTCCGATATCGTTTGGTCCGTGAAAATTGCCTCGTACCTCAAAAGCTAACTATTATCTTTGTTCTCTTTTCGTTTCTTTTCGCTCGTTCCATCCCACCCTCTATCTTCCCTGGCGCAATCTTTTATCTCATTTTTATTTGCCTTTTTGTTGCGTTTTATTTTTTATATTATTTTTTCGTTCGTTCGTCCCAGGGGTCGGCCCGAAGGGGGCCCATTTTGTTTATTTTTCGTTTTAACGTTCCTTCGTACGGCTCGCGCGTTTTCTCGCTCGAAGAAGAACGCCTCCACCCAGTCGGTCCGGTTTTAAACCTGCGGCGGGCTACACTCGCCGGTGGGTTCTCTCGATCTTTTTCTCTTTTTTTATCTCTTTCTCTCTCTACCTATCTCCGTCTCTCTCGCTCTCGCGATCTCTCGTACGTGTGCGTCGATGACATCATACGAATGCTGGACTGAGAGAGAACGTACACAAATGCATTAACGAGACACGGCATAGAAATGCGAAGTGAGAGAGAGAGAGAGAGAGAGAGAAATACCGTGTTGTTTCCACCCGGCGCGTTTTATACACCGAGAGAGAGAGAGAGAGAGAGAGAGAGAGAGAGAGCGTCGATACGTAAGCAACGCCGGGGTCGAGAGAACGTCATCAGAAAAAATGTCCATTCGAATGCAACTCCTCGCTTAATCGCCCCCTCCGTTTTTTCTTTACATTTTTGTTTCTATGATTTTTTTCTTCCTTATGTCATTTTTATGTTAGAGCGTCGTACGAGGACTGCGTAATATCGCGTCGAACCGATAGGCATCGCGTACACCGGCGAGAGATCCCGAGATTAATTCGAAAGGTAACGCGCGCGCTTCGAGCGCTCCACAGTAGAACAGTATTCCCCCTGCGGAGGAAGAAAGAACAGTCGAAATTGTACGACCTTGGTCGTTTTTCTTTTTTGAAACCACGCACTGTGAATAACTTGGTCAGTCGGCGATCGTGCAACGTTTTCGTTATTTTCAGTTAACGCGCTTTCACTCGTTACCCGTTGGTATCGAATGGAACGGAGAAGGAAATTTAGTTTTGGCAACAATTTGAATGAATTTTTATTTTTATCGATTATAAAATTTTGGGCTTCGATAAAAGATGAGATTTTTTTTCATGATCAATTGCAATTGTAGATTATCGATTCGATCGTTGAAAATGAACCTTGCGCTGACCCTCGATCGTTGTCCTTCGCAGATATAAATTAGTTCGTAGAAATCCTAGAGTTTAGTACGAGTCGCGTCGAACAGAAATATATATATAATAAATAAAGAAAAAAAGGCGACGAATTTGCACGATGGTGAACGGTTACGAGTCGATGGAGAACGAGGAGAACCCCGATGACGGTTGTTCCGATCTGAACAATCGTACGACCGGAGAGCGAGATTCTTATTGTCCCGATGATCAGGTGGAACACTCGCGTGATGATGATACGCCTCAGCAGGTACCGACTACAACGATAAGCACGATAGCCCTGCAGAGCGGCGATACGAGGCTCGTCATAGCTCTTCTCCAAGTAAGACAACAAAAAAACAACAAAGAATTAAATTAGAAAGAAAAAGACAATTATCCGTCGACTGAAGAAACAAAAAAGTAAGAAATAAGTTTCTCACTGCGAAGGTCGGTTTAAGTAAGGAAAAACGTAATTTTTGTTATCTGAAAAAAAAAAGAAAAACCTTGAGATAAAAAAAATTACGATAAATCTGTGTGATGCAAACGCCAGGTTGAGGAAAAACGTGCCTCGTGCCCATGTTCATATCGACTATATTAAGTTATCATCTTTTGTAGGAGGTTCAGGTGTTTGAAAAAAGACGTAAATTTGTCGATGTTTAAGTTATCGGTCGTAACTCTTTCGAGCTCCGTACGACGGTGTCGCCACCAAACGAACCGATATCTAGAAAAATATTTTTGAACGTAAAATTATACAATCTATTCCGAACTTCTGTCTGACATACAGGCCGGTAAATCCGATCAGAATGATCGACGAGCAGCCGGTTGTACAGACGAACGTTAATGTATCGCGTTTATATCCAGGATTATAATAGAACTTGACTGAGCGAGTGCACATGGTGAAAGTTCACCGGACCCGACAGACGTCGATGATTATTCTCGAATTTTCGTCGGTCTTAACGGTTTTATTTTTAACTCGTTTCTTGACCGGCGAATAATGTAAATGGTTCCTTTCAGTCCCTGTGCTAAATTCAATATTCACTTTCAGAATAAAGAGAATAAAATCTGGCAGGGAAAAATGACGATGAAAAAAGATAATGCGTGGGTTCGTATGTTTTTGTCACGGTTGTACCACGTCATCATCGATAAAAATCCATATTTCTTGGAATTCTAAAATAAGTTTATCGAAAAATTGATAGAACGTTCAAAGTACAAAAAGAATTTGTATATAAAATGTATATAAATTGTATATGAATTTTAATTCAAATTATAATACAACATTGTATACAAATTTAAATTCAAATTGTAATACAAAATATGCGATAAATTTTAATTTATATTGTGTACAATATTAATACAAATTTAAATTCAAAGACAAAAGTACGAATAATAAAGATAATTCTGTCCGGGGAGTCGCTGTTTGCGGAAGTTAAATATCTCTTGCTCATGGTAGCCGAGATGAACGACCAGGGAGCATGGATATTTGTCCGGCGAGGGAGAAATACGTGACCGCGAGAGTTCGGTACAGGCTTTATGGGCAACCGATATGTGGCGTATAAAACATATAGACCGAGGAAGGAGATGAAGAACCCACGGTAGGTGGCCACAGGTCGACCGCACCGTGTATCGACTCGATCCACGGGGATTCCACCTCGTCGTTCGTCGTCCTAAACATTTTTTTTATTTTACTTCTCGTGTCTTTTATTTTCTTTTTTTTTTTTTTTTTCTTTTCTCTCGTTTTAATCCAGACCCGTGTCTCACGCTTTGCATCTTTGCCCGACGGCTCGGCTCGTTCGAAAACGAACGAGAGCCACGACTCTCGCGTGTTGCACCTTCGGGCCTCGCGCATCGTAGGTGTAGAATATAGTCCCACATGGGGCGTAGGTAATCCGCCGTTCCTATCGTCGTGAGTAAGTGAAGTAAGAGGAAGAATCACGCTCACCGTCTCCTACGATAGCATATATAATACCGGTTTCCTAGGGCACACCGCGCTCTCTCCACGATCTTTCTTATTCTCGGTTTCTTCTTCGTCCCCTTTTTCTTTTCTTTTTTTTCTTCTTCTTCTTCTTCTTCTTCTCGAGGACGAATGCATCGACGAAGGCCCTTCGTGCTTTATATCGATGCTCCAATGGCTCGTTTATTCTCGACGAAACGATCTTTCGTTTATTTCTGTATTATAATTGTTCTTTGATAATTTAACAAAAATTCTTGATAACTTTTTTATCAAATTTATTTAATTTTAATTAATTCGAATATGATGATAAAAACCATCGTTTTCCAGAATTATTTTAAAAAGTCGATAAGTTTCGCCATTTTCGTGTTTTTCCGAAAGTCTAAGATTTACAAAAACAAAACAAAAATACGAAAAATAATTCCATTGGTTTTTTGGCTCGTGGCCAGGATCTTGGTGAACCGAAGGATCCCGAAGAGTCCGAAGAAGACGGAGGAGCAGGGTAGAGAGATAGATACGAAACGGCAATAAGAAGCCGAAGAACACGAGGAAGACGAGAGTAAGAGACGTCTCGAATGAATTTTGTTTTTCTCCTGGTGTATAAACGTCTGGTGATGCGTGCCGACTATAACGTCTCGAATCTTTGTGTATAACCGGTGTAAAATATATACGCAAGCTTCTTTGGTTTGGAAGAGGACCGCGACGACGTGAACCGCGGGTATGGAGAAGCGAGATGCGAGCTTTCGGGTTAAATTTATCCTTCGTGGAGCTTCGTGGACCAAGAGAGCAAAAGTGAGAAAGAGAGAGAGAGGGAGAGGGAGAAAGCTTATATGGTCGAGCTTATATACATCGTTTCGTCTTCACCGTCTTGGTACAAGCTCTCTCTCTCCACCCAGAATCTCACTTGCTTTCTGACTCGGTTGCCTGGATCTCCTCGCAACGAGCGAGAGAGAAAAGACTCTCGGAAATAGCTTATGGACTCGAGAGACGATGTGCCCCGAAATAACACCACAACCGAGATCCAGTAGCGGATGCATGACTCGAAATCTGCGACTCTATACCATCGGATCGTTCCCTCTGGACTCTCGAGAGTCCAGCAGCCCGGGTCCAGTTCGATTTCCTAACGCGCCTGCTTACCAACTCCCTTGGGGCCAATAATTTTTAGATACGATCTATTCCCATTCGAAATTCATTGAACAAGCAAGCCAGATTCACCACTTTGGTCGATGATTCATCCGTTTTAACGTTATTTGATTATTTTTGTACTCGCACAGGAGGCTGTACTGATTTTTCATGAAATAAATGAATAAATTGATTAATTATTAGATTAAATTTTTTCCCGATGAATCAAACGACCCGATGTCAATCGATCGATTAATTTATTAATAATTCTATCGAACTTGTTTGAGAGATCGTCGTTGGAATTTCATAAATTTGTTATGAAAAAGAATAAAGAATGATCTCTCATCCAGCGATGGGTGGGACGAGATCGAAAGCGCGCTTAACGAGTCTTGGGTCGATCTCGGTACACGACACGGCGAAGCGAGTGGCCCAATTTCGCCTGAGCCGAATATGGAGAACGAGAGACTGGTACCGGTCTTCGAGGTGCAATAAACCTCTTTGCTTCTCTTCGTGCTCGTGGCCATCGGGAACGTATGTTTGTGTCTGTAAGAGACCGAGAGAGAGAGAGAGAGAGAGTTCAGGCAAACTCGCGGAGGATGTAATATTGCCTATTCCAACACGTTGTTAAGTCCTCCCCTCGGCTCACGGAACCGGCACAAATGGCTAGCCAGTTTAAGGCGAATGAAGTACTACACCGTATAAGAGTCCCGAGAAATATCGTATAAGGCGAAGACGAGAATCCTCGTGGCACGTGAGCATCAGCTACGAACGTCGCGAAACGAGTGGCACAGTCGTTGGTCACTTAGTGCACTAAAAATAAAAACGAAATATTACTTTTTTATCAAATCATCATTAAATTTATCACGAAACATTATTCATTACGAAATTTACATGAAATGTAAATAATTTTTTATTATTTTCATATTTTTACATTTTTCTTTATCGTGATAAAAAAGTAACTGCGTTTTTTCCGTATAGATTTACATAGACGACCGTGCATTAAAAACGCAGTGACTTCTTGGCCAATCTAATACTTAATTTTTATCGTTATTATTGTCATTTTTTCATAATAATTCGATCGATTCGCCTCGACAATTTTAATACATATTCTTCCATCGATCGATGTTACATAAAAGATATTATTTTGTTTAATGCGAAACAAAAAAAAATTCAAACTTGCTAATAACGGCGAGTGGCCAATGACTGTATTCTCGTTGCGTAAATCCACCACACTCGCGATCTCGACGCACCGATAAAGTCCACACAGGTACTCGGGGGGTAACACATAACCGGTGGGGTCATGTGCAAGCGTACTCGCTCGAATCCATCGTGTGTCAGGACTTTAGCCGGATCGCGCTTGCATCGTGTATGCAGCCTCGTCACTTTCACTCGGTCCAGAGACGAAGACGAAGAAGAAGAGAATTTCCCGTTGTCTGTACGAGTGTATGTGTATATATATATATATATATATATATCTGTGTATATTCTCTCGTATCGGCCAGCACCCACACCGACACCACACGGTGAATATCGATACGGGCTACGCCCCGATGACTCTCGCAAGGCCGCCTCGATCTTTCACAATGTTTTACCAAACATCTCGCCACTTCCGTTTTCGAACCCCGTATTATTTATGACATCATTTATATCTATTTCCTCTTTTTTTTATCATTCTTTTTTGTTCTCTCTTTTTACCATATTTTCTCCTCCCACGCAACTAGCTCTTTTTTACCAACGAGAAACACGTGTGATACCCGAAAATTTTAAACATACGAGAGAAATAGAATTAGCATGGGTGCCAGACGTCGATCGAAATTCGCCTCTCGGCGCCGTTTCGGGCCGAGACTCGAAGTTTTTTGTCTCTCTTTTTACGAGACCAAACAAACGCCTCGTTCGCCCGCGAGAAGAATTAGGGAGAATTATAAATTTATGAGCTTACGTTTTTATTGCGAATTTTTTTTTCGTTTTTTTCGTTTTTTTTTTTTTTTTTTTTTTTTACGAGATCTGAAATATTTTCTATATATAAGCGTGCGTTCGTTAAGAAATAATGTGAAGTTTTTATCTGCGATTCGTTACGCTGTGGGATCGCTGGAGTAATTTCACGAGGTATAACGAAGACATAAGCGTCCCGGAAAGCATTTCGCGCGAGCATGAGGAAGCGAGGTCTTCTTACCTCAGCGTTAAAATGGCCAAATAATCGTAGCTGCCATGTCGGACGAATGCTTTCGTCGGGCACGGCTATGCTCTCTCTCTCTCTCTCTTTCTCTCTTTTGGTGTACGGGAAATCCAATGGGCAAAACTGTTCGGGGTAGACGCAAGAAATCGTTTGGCGACTCGCCAATCTTGAAAATGGAAGCATATCTTCCGCTACGGGGTTCAACGCACTCCGAGAGAGATTTCGCGTGTAGCTTTCGCTTCATTTTCTTTCTTTTCTCTCTCTCTCTCTTCTCCTTTCTGCCGACCGCGACGAGTGCCTCGGCTCATTTCGCGAACATTTTTTCGGGCTTTGTGTTTTTTGTGTGTTTTTTTCGAAGTTTTCGAGAAGACTACCCTCGAAAAAGTCAAAGAGCTTTGAAGAAAAAAATGATCTATGGGCGCATCTGCTTTTTATTCACCGCTCCTGGAGAATTAAATAAAAACATGAAACGTATTCTGTAAAAATGGAACGAAAGAAAATATTAAAAAAATTAATGAATAATAAAAAAAATATATTTGTGTATAAATATCTTTTTTAAGTATGCTTTTAATTAATTTTTTGCTCACGCTCGTCATCGCTGATTATTGATCGTGTGATGTCCATTTTATTTTTCATCTCGCTTTCGACAGAGTGGAGAATGGCTCAGGCTGAAAGTATTGGAAGTTCGACCGGAATTGACGAGACTCGGTGCGACGGTCGAGGAAGCTGCGAAACTCTCGACCGCCCACGACGAGGTGCTCTTACGTCTACGAAGCAAGCAGAGCCCGGTTGAAGAGTTGCTCAAGCAAGCCGATCAACTGATCTCGACCCAACGTCCACGAGCCGAGGTTTACGCCGCTATGGCCGAGACCCTTGGGCAAGCCTGGCGCGACGTTAACTCGCTTCTGGAACTACGTAAACAGATTCTCGATCATAACGTCCGTTTTCAATGGTAACGAAAAATAAAATTGACAAACAAGTAATTTAATTTAAAAAATTGAATTAAATGATTAAATTAATAAAATTAATTATTTAAAAAATTGATTAATCGATTATCGCAGCCGAGCCGAAGAATGCCGAGCGAGTACGAAGGACTTGGAAAGCGCGTGCAACGATACTCTGCTGCCGATCGAGATCGAGGCTGTAAAATCGTTTTTAAATAAAATTCACGATTTACGAAAAACGATGCTTTCCGGTCTCATGGGCGCTCTGCAGGAAGGAAAAGCTCTGCTCGATCGTTTGAAGGAAATTGCGAACGAGGGCACTCTGGACTCGAGACCGGATAGAATTCGAGCCGATGCCGATCATGGTAAAGAATTTTCTTTCTTTATTTTTTAGCAAAAATACAAAAAATAAATTTACCTGAAAATCGTCTGTAAAATCATATTTTTCTTGGGAAATCGGCAGCTGTTCTTCAAGTAGAAAAGTGGTTAGAAGAACTTCACGATCACAGACGCCTCATCGAGATTTCCTTCAGCAGTAGAAAAACCCAATTGGAACAGTGTCTCGCTCTCGCTCTCCTTGCCACCGATCTTCGAGATTTGGAGGAGATTCTCACCGATAGGATATCGGCACTGGCGAGTAGCAGCGATCAGCTCGGTGATTCTTCGTCGAGCGCCGAGATTCTCCTGTTCGAGCTGAAGAAATTGCAGATCGAGGCTAAGGTCGGCCCCATTCACTTTATTTTCATCCTTGAGACAAAAAGCGTCGAGTCAATAACGATCTATTTTTCGTTTTATCTCAGGAATTTCAGGACAGATCGATCAAGATAACAAAATCGACGGAGAGATTGGTAACGTCGGGACATTTCGCGGGTGAACAAGCTACCGAACAGGCCTACGCGATATTAGAAACAGCCGCGGATTACATTAACGATTTGGATCAGTACGAGAGTCTCTTGAATCGTGCAAAATCGTTCTTCGAATCGGCAAGATCGGTAAGTTTTATCAAAAAAATTGCAATTTTCCTTTTTTCTTTTAATTTATTTTTTTTAAATCAAATTGTCTTCTATTTTATGTCACAGGCTTTCACGAAACTGGATCAACTCGAGATTCAGCTAGCAACGACGGAACATCCCGAGCACTCGGTTCAACTGGCTCGTTTCCACGCCCAGGCGGCAACGACGCTTACCGACGTAACGTCGAGTCCATTGAGCGAAGGATACGCTCTGCTCGACATAACGGGAAGAGGAGCGCCCGGCGCCGAGGTTGATGAAATAATTGCATTATTATATCATTAGGCGTCTCATACGCTCGTACGGATACAATATTCGTCGCACCCATTGAATTTTTAACACCTTGCACGCGTCCCCTCTCTAAAATTTTTCATTTAAAAAATGCGATTTTTTATGTCTTTCATTGTTGTTTTATAACTGTAAACTGTCGTTGTCGACGAGCAGGGCGTGAAGCGAGCGGTCGAGGAGCTCGAGAATCGCAAGATAAATCTGATGGAACGTTGCACGGCGCATAAGGAAGAAAGTCTGAGAATATCGAGAGGATTAGCCGCATTTTTCGAGAAATACGACGAGCTACGTTCGTGGCTGGCTGGAATAGCCGATGCATTTTTACGCGGTCATCAGGACATGGGAAGCGATTTTCCCATGGCGAACGATTTTTACAAAATTCATCGTCGTCTCCTCGACGACTTGGGAAAACGGGGTGTCGAGATCGACGAGGCGCTCGCCGTGTTGTCCGGGACGATATTACAAATTTCCGACGAAAGACAGAGAGCCGTGAAGAAACAGGATGTCGAGGAAAGGGTCGAAGCTTTGAGAGATTCTTGGCTCGATTTACGTAACGCGGTCGAGTTCAGAGTCAAGCTCGCCTCACTTTACGTCGAATTTCACGAGGCTGCCGATCGTCTCGGTGACGAGGTCGACAATCTCGAGGCTGAGTTTAAGAGAAACGCCGAAAATCATGACGAGGAAAAGATTCGTGAACTGGAAACTCGATGGAAGGAGCTGCAACCGTTGTACGTTAAATTGACCAACTCTGGCGCCAAGTTTATCGAGGAAGCGGATCGGGTGAGTGTGGCTCGTTTTTCTCTGTCTCTCCCTCTCTTTTATATCGCACTGGATTAAAAGTTCTCAGCTCGCTGACTCGGGACATTCGTTTTAACAGTGTAACGACGCTTATCTCGACGTTGCCCGAGCGAAACTCTGCGTCCAGACGATCCTCGAGCGTTTCGCGAATCGACAATTTACCGTCACGGAATCTTGGGAAAACTGGCAGACCACGGTCGTTATCGTCAGAGAAAGAAGAATCGAGCAGGAACGTAGAGTCGAGGAAAGCACGAGAGTGAGCAACGATTCCTAATTAAACAAAAACAATGACGAAAGAAAAAAATCAAATACAAAATTTGAATATTTTTTCTTGTTTTCTTTTTTCAGACACTCGAATGGGTTTCGAAGTTCGGTGAACAACTCTATCCGATTCTCACGTCCGACTCGACGAACCCATCCACGTTACTACAAGATCTCGAAAGTTCGCTGATCGGAATTCTTCCGGAATTGAAGAAAGCTGTGACGGAACTCGATGCGAGGATAAAAAGCGTGGAAAGTTTTCCACGCGGTGGCGAGGATCGAGCCGGGGAAAGAATAAGGCTTCAGCTTTCTCGCGTCTACGAGCATCTACGAACCACCGCTTCGGATTATCAAATATTGCTGGAATCGCTGATCAGCGTTTTTCGTGGTTTGGTCGAGGTAAATAAATCGTTCGTCATTTGAAAGACAACGTCTTTTAAAATACGAAAGTACAAATAAATGTATTTTAAAGTAGGAAAACAAAAATTCGCTTGATTTTCTTTTAAATTAATTTATCGTGATTTTCTATTTTTCTCGAGGTGGAGGAAAAAGTTCTCGATACGAAGCAAACGCGTCATGAGCTCGAGAGATCAGCCGCTTCCGGTTTCCTCGGTGAATCCGCCCGCAAAGAGCTGAGATCGAGATCCGAGAAGCACGAGACGACGCGTCGTTCGATCACCGAGACCTTGAAAAGTCTTCACACCGAGATCGAGAATGTTATCGAGAGAGTCGAGAAGCAAGAGCCACCGGAAGCTGCGAAACAAGAGATCGATAGATTGAGACGCGCCTTGGCTCACACCTCAGCCGATTGGGAGAATTCCTGGCAGGAAACGAAAATACGTCTCGACGGTGGTATTCGTTATTGCGATTTCGCCGACGATCTCGATCTGATCGATGCCGATCTTCGTCGATTGGCTAATCAGTTGGAGGTTTCCGGTTCTCGCTTCACCGGCGATAGCTTGCCATCGGCGGAATCGGGCTCGCAGGCATTCCTGCAATTCGAAAAAACGATTACGGTAATTAATTAAAACAACAGAAAGCTAAATAGATAAATAAAAATATGAGTTTTTTTCAAAATTGTATTCGAACAATAATTTCAGACTCTGGAAGAACGAATAACGACCTTCGTGAGAACAACGGAGGAAAACGTGGCACTGAGCTCGCCGGATTCGCCTCTGACGATTCATCGTGAGTTATCCGGTCTCAAGGACCGATGGACCGAGTTGAAGAGACTCGCGCAAGAATCGAGAAAACGCATCGATCTCAGTATCGAGTATTTCCGACTATTGGAGGAAGCGAAGAATTGGTACAGAGATGGCAATAAATTGTTGATCGTGATAGCGAGAAAAGCGACCGCTGCGAAGGTGCCTGAAGAAGCGGCGGAATTACTCAAGGACGTTGATGCGTATCTGAAACCAGGAGAGGAACGACAGGAGGAAAGGATCGAGAGAATTCGTGAATTGTCCACCAGGATCTTCGGTGAGTTTGTCAATAAACAAAAAAAAATAAAGAAAAAGGAAAACTAGAATTAGGAAAAAAATTGAAATTCACTTAATGAGTTTTTTGAAAATGTTTTATAGGCACAGACAGACTGCCACAGTTCAATGACGTGGTGGTGGAAAATCGCGAGACCCTCGACTCCTTCGCGGTGATAACGTCCGAGCTACGTACCCTCGAGCAGAATCTCGAGAGTTCGTTGATCGAGCAAGAGGACAAACTGAGGGAAAAGCAACGCGAGGAAAACGAGCTTAGAGAGCTTGAAGCTGCTCGGGCTCAAGCACGTGCCGCTTACGAGGCTGAAATTGCGAAGAAGGTTGAAATACCCATCGTACACGAAGAACCGAAAAAATCTATGGCGATTACGGAACCTTCTATGACCAAGGAAACATCGATCGTCGAGCGGAACGAAGAAAAAGTCGTCGAGGAAACGATAACTTCGGCTGTGACGAGGAAAGAAATTCACATACTGCAAACGGTAAGTATCGAATAAAATAATGTTTAATTCGATTAACGAATTATTCGAATAACGCGAGAATGTATTTTACAATAGACGGAAATAACGGAGGAAGTGCCAGTTCTCACGGCACCGTTACCATCGATCCAAGCCCAAGACCTTTCGGAAAAGACTCGCGAGGAAAAAACCACGAAACCGGAAGTGAGTGAAGAAATCTACGAACCCGGCGAGCCTGTGCGTTTCATCGTAGCTCTAAACGACACGACGATCGAGGAGGGTGAACGTTTGACGTTGCAATGCACGTTGATCGGTCGACCTGTACCGGAAGTCGTTTGGTACAAGGATGGTATTTCGATTCTTAACAATCCCGACTATAGAACGAGCTTCGACGATGTCACAGGTTCCTGCACTCTCACGATCGAGGAAACGTTCGCCGAGGATTCGGCGAAATTCACCTGCAAGGCTTTCAACAATCTCGGTATGGCGGAAACCTCGGCGAACCTCACCGTTAAAGGTAAAGACTGCAAAAAAATGAAAGAGAAAGAGAATGCAATAAACGAAAAGTCGAACGAATACGCTAGAACGGTCGAGTAGGAGAAAATCCTATTTTTCTTTCATTCGACGCATTCACATTTCTCCTGGGTGACTGTCGTTATCGTTTCTACGAATAGAAAACCCATGTCGGAAATAGAAAAGAAAATACAAACGTTTTACAGAAACAGCGCCGGAACATCAGCTGAGCCCGCCCATTTTCATCAAGGAATTAGTACCGTCGCGAGCTAAGAAAGGCGAGTCTCATAGACTCGAGTGCACCGTGAAGGGCAATCCTCTGCCGACCGTGCAATGGTACAAGAACGAAACGAATATCGACGATTCGCCCGATTACACGATAACGTACAACAATGGGGAGGCTGTGCTGAAATTTTTCGAAATTGTTCCCGATGATCGTGCCAGTTATACCTGCAAAGCTACTAATCGATTGGGTCATAGCTCGACGACCGCCGGTCTCGAGGTCGAAGTACCTGAAGAAAGCCAGCCGGAAGTGACGGTCGCACCGATCTTGGAGAACGGTCTGAGCGTCACACCAGAGCCGAATGTGGAGAGCGAGATTCGAGAGATTTGCGAGAGTCATCGAAACGAGACGATCGAGGAAAAAATTATTCGAGAGTCGAAACTAGTCACGGTGAGTATCTTTTTTTAAATATCGAAATACATGGAAGAAAAGTTTGGGAAACGTTGTTTTCTTATGATGTTTTGTGCCTGGTGTCAGATCGAAACGAGCAGCGAGGAGATGGGTGGTGGATCGAGTCACGTGATTCATAAGGAAGAGAAGACGGAGGTCGAGATACCGGAAGTGGCGATACCCCTTAAGGTGGAAGACAGCTCCGACGCTCCTTCGGTTCTTCAGGAAGAAAAATCGACCCAGGATCTCGTCGAGCCTAGCGTTCAAGTGCAACTCAAGAATACTCAGGTATTTGAGGGACGTACAGCAAAGTTGGATTGCGTGATCGTTGGACAACCGGAACCAGAGGTGAATAATAAATTAATTATCTCCTCAACAATAAATTATTCTTATTCTAAAAATGTATCTATTCTTCTTCTCGTTCAGGTGATTTGGTATCACGACGATCAGCCTGTGAAAGAATCAGCCGATTTCCAACTTTTGTTCCAAGGCGACAGATGTTCGCTGGTAATTCACGAGGCGTTCCTCGATGACGCCGGCAAGTATCGAGTCGTGGCGATAAATTCGCGCGGCGAGGCGTCCAGCGAGTGCGTTCTGTCGGTCGTTCGTGAGTGCGATAATATTTCCCAATAGTCCTAAAGAATCGAATCGAGACAGGGTTCTTTGGAACGCTTGCCAATAATCACGAGAGTATACGACGGGTTTTTTTATCTCCTTAGCAGCCTCCGATTCGGCCGATCGACTAACGACCGGGAGCGTGCCCCAGTTCGTAAGACTGATGACTGACGCTCTTGTCGACGAGGGTGAGGACACCACGTTCGAGTGCCAAGTCAGCGGTGAACCACGCCCGGATCTAAGATGGATCTTCAATAACGTAGAAATAGACGTGCTCGACGAGAGAATGAAAATAACGCAAGACGAGAATGGCAATTGCACCCTGACGATATCTCGAACAACCCTCGAGGACAAGGGCAATTACGTGGCAAAGGCGACGAATCTTCACGGTGCCGCCAAAGCCATAGCTCGTCTCGTCGTGAAGCAAACGATGAATTCTCCGGTGAAAGTCGAGACAACGGTTCGAATGGTGAAAAAGCTCGTACCTCCAACTTTCGAGGAAGTTTTCGCGGACAGAAACATCCAGGAGGGTTCAACGACGAAATTCGAGTGTATCGTACATGGAACTCCTACACCGAAGGTGTGTTATTTCAATTTTTCCGTTTAGACGAGAAAACAGTCTCAAAATAAAAGGTCGTCGATGAAATCGTTTCTCAAGGTTCGACAATTTCGTAAATGCCAAGTGAAAACGATGAAAGTGTCATCGGTGATAGAGAGGAAAATGCAGAAAGAGAGAGACAGAGAGAGAGAGAGAGAGGGATATAAATTATTTGGCTCTCGTTCGTCGATCGAACCAAGACTCGGGACTTTGTCTCTGTCAGCGTCGACAGAATTTCGTTGACGATGCCAAAAAGAACACGCAAGAATATAGAGACGAGTAGCGGGTTGTTCTCTTATCCCATATTCCTATTAGAATCGATTCTAACTCGCTTTATATCCCACGGTATGCATCTTCTTGCCAACAAGATCCTCGCAGTGTCGTTCGTTGGTTTGCCCGAAACATATGTGGCTGATCGTGTTCATTCTTTCTCTCATAGTCGTAAGTCTGTTTCGTGCCTGTTGATCTTCGATCGCAAGAATGCAGAAGGCTGTATCGCTTATTTCACGCCCGACGGGAAAAATAAATTTTGCAAATCTCGCCCACGATTTTTGGACGCGTCGACCAAGCGTTCGAGTGAAAAATCATTTCCGCAGTTTTCATCACGAATTTATCGAGACGATCGACGTGTCTCGAGCTTTCGTTCGTCGAGAGTGACAATTAATTTACCGATCGCGAGAGTTCAACCAGACGTGACGTGGTCTGGCAGCTTCGATCCGCAACTCGAGTCGGCTATCGCAATGAGAAAAGAATTCAAAGACGGTTTACTTTATAAAGGATGCTCGAGGGTGCGAGGGACGGTGATGAGAGTTGAATCGGGACTAGTGCACTTTTTCGCTTCGTTGCAATAGAAGATAGAAGGTGGGGATGAAAAAGGATCGACGGGCAACGAAGCGAAAAATATAATTAGAGACAAACGGGACGTTGATATATGAACTTGGTTTGGCTATAATTAATCAACGATACGTGTACGAGCAACCACGAGGATCGCGAAGGTCGATTGACGGATAACGTCTCGGAACACTGACACGATTTTACGATAGGTCTAACGCAAGGGGGCGCGTTTTTATTCCACAATAAAGCGAATTTAATTTGTTATCAGAATTTCGTGGGGTACTTAAAAATTTTCTTATAAAACGAATAATTACTTTTAATTAACATTTATTTCTCGAATTATAGATTCAATGGCTCTTCAACGAGCGACCTGTCCACGGCAAGGGATTTTTGCTATCGGTGAGCGGAGAACGTCAGGTGCTCACGGTACCGGAAGCTGGAGTCGAGCATGAAGGAACGATATCTTGCGTGGCGGAAAATACCGCTGGAAAAGCTACATGCACGGCCAATCTCGAAGTTATCGGTGAGTGCAACAAAAACAAGACAAAATTAAACAGCTGTTCTTGAAATATCTCACGAACAATTAGGCGAGATTGAAGACTTAGATAAGCCTCTCGATGATTTGTTTTTTGTCTCCGGCTGTAATGAAAGTAGGTTGCGTTGGTTCGCGCCGAGCTAAAATAACGAGGACAACGACGACGAAGTCTGTGGGCAATGGTGCCGAGTCGAGTTATTAATATACCTTACTTCCGACCGAAACTTCATTCACTCCAGGGTCGTCATGTCCGATGCGATATAATAGAAAATTTAACGTACCAAAGCATATTTTCATCAAAGTGCTTTTCTCGAATTTCGATTACGCCACGACGTGTAGTCAAGTTTTTTCGTTGATTTGGCAGAATATCAATTTTTCAAATCGAATTCGTTTTTACGAAAATTAAGTAAAATGTTTTTGGTGGAACAAACGTTCTGGAATACTTGGGCAAAGCTCGTGACTCTTGCTGATATTGTGTTACAATCTGTTATGAGCCTTGACACGCGAGATTCGAGCTCGGTTAACCGATACACACAAAAGCTGCGTCACGATGCAGAGCATATTGTATTTTTAACCTTCGTGACTCTTGAACCAAACAGAAATTTCTCTCGCACATATACACACACATACATACATACACACATTAATCGTCGCTACTTCTCGATTTCTTTCGCAGTCAAAAAGTTTACGACCAGTCAGTACCTAATATTAGACCACGATCTTATGAATTCGGTGATTCTTTTCTTTTTTTGAAATTCGAGGAACGATGAAATCGAGAAGTTAAGAGTTCGAGCTTGCAGCAGAGGGTGTGCAGCGAGCGGTAAAGAAATTTTATGAGAAAAGATTGGACGTGCCTCGAAGATGAAAGAAGCGACTCGTTCTTTTGAGCTTTTCGGAGCTTTCGCTCTTCTTATGAAATCGCAGGAATTCTAGCGTTTGAGTATTTACGTTCTCGAACAGTTTGTCTCTTTGATCCGAGATGATAATTCATTTTTATAAAAATTGTTCCGAAAGCCAGCTTTTTAATTTTAGGGACGAATTATAAAAAATCCAGTCTTATTATTTTTTCCCACGATTCGATAAAAAGCTCGTCGGTTACTTTAGACACTCGGTCCATCGGATCGATCGACGTTTCAAGTCTTTGGGTCAATTCGGTCGAAAAAGAGAAAGAGAGAAAGATAAGCGTAGGAAAGAGTCGCAGGCTCTCTCGCCATTCCGTGAGATCGACCCGGCTCGACGCACGCAGAATTCGCGTTATTTTCGTCGGCACGAATACCCCGGACTCGAGGCGTCGTCGTGCCCTCCCGAGTTTCAGCGTTAGCGAAGAGGGAAGCCAAGGCATCGGGAGGTGATGCTGCATCGGAGTTTTGTGCCGGTCGCAAGTTGAGAAGAGGACGCGGGACGTGAACGAGACGGGGAAAACGTCGAGCGGAAGAGATAGCGGAGGAGAAAGGAAAAGGTGGTCAGCTTTGGCATCGTTACTGCTTTTGCAGAGTCGACCGGTCGGTTCGACGATCCCGACGTCGTTTTCCACGGTTACGTGCGAGTTTCTGTTTTTTTTTCAATTTTTTTTTCTCTCTTTTAGTCCAACGAACGAAATAACGCGAACGAGATAACAACTGCCGATAAGGATTAACGATAGATAAATCTGAAAAGGAGACAAGGATTACAAAAAACAAAAGAATTTTAAACTCAAAGTGCAACTGTGATCCGGAAGTGGTTGGAGTTCGAGAAGCGAGAGAGCGAGAGAGAGAGAGAGGGGGAATAAGAGAGGTCGGTGGTTCCTGATTATCGCGTCACTTATAATCATCATTTGTTAAGTATACGACTATGAGACACGTGTCATCCTTCGCTAATGCGCTGTAACTGGTACCATAGCGGTTTTGCCTTTCGTTCGTTCCATTCGTTCCGGGGATGCTGAACGTATGTGATCCGAGAGACGACCAGGAAGAAGACGGACAGCTGCTTCTAAATTTGTATTGGACCGAAGAAGTTTCTCTACTTGTACCACTTGTGTGTGTGTTTTTCCCACTAACTGCGATAGAACCGAAATAGAGAGCTCTTCTCTCTCCCCTTCGTTCTCCTCGCTGATGACTCTTTGCACCCGTCGTTCAACGATACTTTCTCGAAGAAAAACAAAAAAGGTGTCGATTTCACGCAACGAATCGGTCGCGTCGATCGAAATTCGATCGTTCATCGATTTTTTCAGATTCTATACGCGACGCAACTCGCCCACTTGGCAAATTCCAAACTGGACTCGTCGACTCGTTGCAACGAGGGCAGTGGGCTTGAATTTCTCGTATCCAAAAACACTTCTGCTAGGCGTTTCGTGAATCTCTCGATTTATCTTAATTTATTTTCACGATATATTTTTGGTATCTCGCCAAATCTCGAGTCCAGCAGTCACGTAGGATTCTCTTGAAAATACGTTTCGCACTCTCTGGAGTTTTATTCGTGGGGTAAACTGACTGACGTGAAATTGTTTGTAAAGACTCGTTCTGATTTGTTTTTTTGTTGTTTTTTTTTCTTTTCCAATATTACACCAGACACGTTCATTCTCAGCCTCTGTTTCTTCTCGCCCTCGTCCTCCTCGGGGCTTCGCAGCTATGAGCGAGTCTCAAGCTCGCACGAGCATTTCGTAGCGATAGATCGTTGCGACAGCCACCGAATTCCATTCATCAGGTGCGATCAGTCGCGGTTCGATTAATCGGGACGACTATTAATAGTGTCATGATTCAAGGAAAATGATTCTATAACAGATCCAATGTGTTTGCGTTTGGTAGGATGATTGTTGATAGATATTTTAGTAGTACGAGTTAGCGATGCCTTCGTAATCTGGAAGATAAAATATTCGATTAATTTTCCAATTTTTATACGATAAAAAAAGTTCTCTCGAAACGAAGTACAAAATTTCTATCGCACTGTTATACATATCACACCGAGTCGCTCGATACAACATTTGTCTCGTACTCATTGTCATCGAGCTCTTGACTCCTCGTCAAAGAATAAAAGAAGTCCAAGGTATTCATCGATGCGTGACTGCGAGATTACGAAGATAGCGCGCTACAGTTATAGAGATTAGCATGCGAGAACGGAGACTGACACTGCGACAGGACCGCGACAGATCGGTGTTCAATTGCCAAAATAGATGATTGCCACAATCTATTGATAACCCGATTAATCATATCGATCTATAGGTGGCAAGAGGAACGAGACGGGTGAGACGAAAGACGCGGGTGAATTGGTGATCATCGAAAGCGAAATGCATCCGTCGAGCAGTAGCGACAGGCACTTCACGTCGGAAAGAAAGACCACGACCGGCGAAGGGGAAGTCCCCGGTGGTAATCAAGTTTTCACGAAAATGTCGTCCTCAATGACACAATCGTCGTCGAGTCATACTTCGTGCGTCAAGGAATACAAATCGTCGACCTCGAGTTTCCTCGAGCCTTTCCAGACCCGTGCACCCTCGCCGGGAAACGTCGTTACGAAAACTACGATCGAGAGCAGCGAATTTTCGTCTCAGAGAAATGGTGGCCCACCGGTTGTCCAGGTGAAGCATGAAAGAAGAGAACGGAGATAAAGAATTTTTTATTCGTTGGTGTGCAGCGACGTTAATTGAGTTTTTTCGTTTCGCGAATCGGTACAGAGCCACAAGGTGGAGGAATTTCAACGTATCGTTCAGGACATACCGGGGGAGATCAGACAGGAGAAGACTGTCGTCATCACCGAGGGACGTGTACCAGCTAAAAAGCCTACGAGAAAAACGACCGCGCCGAGATTCGTGTCACCGGTGACGGGAATGATCATCGATCAGGGCAGCGACGTTGTCCTCGAGGGGGCTATAGATGGTGAGTAATTGATTTTTTTCTTGATTAAATTGAAAAGCAATAAATAAGAAGTCAACTGTACAAAAGAATAAAAATTGTCATATGCGTAAAATTGCTAAGCGTTAGAAAGTTTGAAAAACTTGGCAGGTTTCTTGTGGTCGTTCATCCCACGGGGCAGAGAACTCAAAATTCTCATTGCCTGTACAGTGTAAAATAATCAACGCTCGCGCGCCGAGTCTCTCTCCCAGCGTGTAAAATAAGTTGCCAAACGGTACATCATCTCGGTCGTAATCTTGGCAGTACACACGAGATACACAAAACCGCGAGAAATGTTTTTTACGACGGCCCTCGATAAGCGAAGTGTTTTCTCTTCGCAGGTTTTCCACAGCCTACCATAAGCTGGTCCAAAAATGGTCAACAGCTGAAAGAAAGTGTTAAAACAACCTACGCGCACAATCACGTGCGTCTCGAACTCAAGAACGTAAACGTCAAGGACGCTGGTCGTTACACGTGCACGGCGATAAACGAAGCTGGTAGTGCTAGCAGCACCGCCGATCTCGTCGTTAAAAGTACGCGAAGGAATTATTTCTTCAGCTTTTTTTCTCGCCTTTTCTTTTTTTACGACGTTTTATAAATGGATTTTTGCGACTTCGCAGAAACGATATTCCCACCGGTATTTGGCAAGAGGCTCCAGGCACAGGTTGTCAAAAGAGGCGCGAGAGTCGTAATGGAGGTTGAAATAACTGGAACACCCGAGCCTACCGTCACTTGGTACAAGGACGATGTGCCGCTTAGGGAAAGACCACCGGAGATCAGAATGAGACAGCTTGGAACTTCTTACATACTCGTTATAGAGAAAGGTATGCTTGTTTCTCCAGATTAATTATTTTTTTCTCGTGTCCTAATTGTTCGTAAATAAATTGGTATCTTTAAAATATGTTGATTTTTTGTTCATAGCTGAGAAAGAGCACGCTGGTAAATACATGGTAAACGCGGCGAACGCCGGTGGCGAGGCTCAGAGTATCGCTGATTTCGCTGTTTTCGAGCCAACTCCTGACACCATGGTGGAAGTTCACAAAACGATCGTATACGAGAACGTGCAGGACAGGAATATCGTTCAGGTGAGTCGAACGCTCGGGACGAGGGAATAATTCTTTTTGATTCAAGATTCGTGTCTCTTTGTTATTTGATTTTATTTATATTTATCTAATTTTGTTTATTTAGAGAAAAATTGTTTATAGAGTCAGCGAATTTACGAATATTTTTTGTTATCGTTCCTATTATCGGTATGATCGTATAGCCCGATGGAAAGAAGACTGAAATACCTGCTGCGAATTTGACTGCCGAGCACATTGCAACGACGGTTATACAACCGAGCTCGACTCTGAAAACCTTAGTCCCAACCCCGATAACCGGTTCCTCGGATTCCATTAGAACGATTCAGCTCGTAGAGAACAAAGTAGATGGCGCTGGGCATGGCCCGACGGTGGAAAAAGCATCGCGTTCCGAATATATCTCGTCAACGACGGAATCGCACCAGACGGAAACGAAATCCGAGCAAAAGTTCCACATGAAGCTGCAGCATCAGGCAGCGCCGTTATTCGGCGACGAGAAACCGGAAGCCGGTCCGAAGATAACGATGACGAAAACGACCAAGACGAGCACACAGGAGACAAACGTCGGCAACGAGCCGATATCGACGAAAACGACCGAGTACATCGAAACGAAGAAAACCGAGTTACCGAGTAATGAGGATACGGCGACGGTCGAGGAAAATGAGAACGTCGAAACTTCGACGATAGCGAAGAAAGACGCGCTCAGTTTCTTCGAGTCGATGTCGAAGGAGAGCGAGACAACGCCGCGCGGTCCGAAAGCCATGATAAAACTGACCCAGGACACCGAGGATGGCAATTACGACGTCAAAGTCGACAAGCTGACCAAGAACTACGAGCGTTCGACGAGATTCGAGGAGAACTACAAACCCGAGCGTCCCGCCGTTGAAACGTCCAAAAGAGCGTCTCAAGATGTTTTCGAAAAATTGGAAAAGGGCGGAAGTTCGCGCGGCCTTGACAACACGATGATAGAATTTCCTTACGAGGATTTCAAACTTCCTCAACTGAACGTGCAGCGAACGATACTGGAGGACACGACAGCCTCGGGCTCGCCGATTCACGGCACTCTGACGATTTCGAAGCTTCAAGCACAGTCCGAGAGCGCCGAGGCGATGATGTCCGGTTTCAATCTAGTCCCCGAGCCACCACCGGAAATCGGCTATATGCCAAAACCCGGTGAAGATTCCGCGAAGAAACGTCCAGACGGTATCTCGGTCAAGGCCAAACAATTGCAGGAATCGCATAAAAATTTAGGTTATGGAGACGCTCCTATAGGTGGAGTGAAAATCTTTCCAACTTCCGCTCCAAAGCCAACGGTTAGTCCAGCTCCCGCGAAGGAACCTCCTCGGCCCAAAATGACTTCGATCCCTCCACCCTTCGAGTTGGATTCTAAGAGCGACGCTTACGAGTGCAAACGCGAAGTGTGCGAGGAGGTTTGCGTGAAAAAGGACGCTCGTCAGGAGAAAAAAATCGAGGAAATGAAAACAACGTCTCAGAGCTACAGTCCACCGAAACAGGTGCCCAGGCCAGCAGAGAATGTTTCCGAGAAGTGGTGGTCATCGACCTCGGACTTGGAGACTCGTTCTCACGTATCGACGGATCTATCCGAGTACAGGTGCCAGTCGGCAGCTTCATCGAGTCAGATAGATGGACGTCCCTCTTCGCCGAAGGCTTCGGCCGATGGAATAGCCATGGAAAAGTCCTGGGCGAAGAAAGCGACTACGGATACGAATAGAAAATCGTGGCCACCCCAAGGTGGCAAGGAGAACACGAAGGCTTTTACGAAACGCGAGGAATTTCAAGAACCGGAATACAAAACTTCGTCCAAGGAAAGCAGACAGGAGATCGAGGAGACACCGGGTGGTGGGTTAAAGAAAACTAGCGTACAGTCGGAAACGACGCTGGAAAGTCGCTCGTGGAGCTCGCGCGAGAATCGAACCGAGGAGACAGTAATTGAGAAACCGCCTTCGCCACCACCGAAGCCCGTTATAATGTACAACGCTGAAACTATAAAGGTCGATCATACCGTAAACGCCGTTGAGGAAAAGTCGGTGGTGGAAAAATATCAGACCGAGTGCGACGTTCATCGTAAAGAAACGACCGAGAAAATGATTTATGAAGAGCTGAGAGCGCCTGGACTAGTAAAAAGCGCGGCCCCACCACCGAAATGTCCTGTGGTTCAACTTTATCACGCGACCGACAGTACTCCAGCTCCAGAAGCAGCGAAACCTTGTCCGAGCGAGCCCTGTATCTTTAAGGGCACCATGGCAACAGCTCCAAGGCGTACGACCGCTCAGTATCAATCGACCACCGCATCCCATCAAGAGTCACAGATGATTCTCGAGCCTGGTCCACCACCCGAGATCGGTTACGTTCCAACCCCGATGGTGTGCGAAAAAAAAGTCCAACGAATCGAGAGAACGATAGAAAGAGCGGTGGAGCCACCGGTGAAGATTGCACCACCCACGGTAAGGACGACTTTCAAAAAGAGGGAGGAATACGTCTCGTCGGCACCTCCGATACCGCCGAAGGATGCGAGGGTGACGCCACCACCGTTACCAGCGAAGAACGTCACCGAGACAATCCAATCGTATCAGAGCTGTCAGACACGCTCGACAGCACCTACGACACCCACGAAATTTGCCAAGGGAACTTTCGTGGAGAGCGACTATGAGTCGGATTTCGAGTGTCGCTCGAAGTGGCGTCCTTACGAGAGCGACAACGAGGAGCCGCGTTATCGAAGAGTTCAAGCGCCTACGACGAGACAATCAGCCAGGCCAAAGTCGACCGAGCCCGAGCCTCTTCCACCCTCGAGCTTTGAAGTTCCACCACCCGAGCTCACTGGTCCACCCAGACCCGTCGTTACCAGAGATTATCTAGATGAATCATCGGCTCCAATCTCTACCAAGAAAACTACGTCCACGATGATGACGCGACACGAGAGAAACGTCAAGCAACAACAGAATTATCAAACTTCGAGTTCTCAATGTTACACGCAGACCGAGCAGTCCTTGCCCAAGCCTGGCTCGCCACCGATCTACGTTCAGTCACCGAAACCTACCCTCGCACCCAGATCGCCACCTGCTAAAACTGGAAAGCCGGAATCACCCAAGTTCAAGACGAGAATCTTCCAGCAAGAGAGCGGCTACATGGCCGACACCGACGAGCCTTTCCAGCAGAGAGGCAGCAGCGGCTTTTCGCAGAGAACTTTAGGAAAGCACGAAGGCTCGACGACCTCGTCGACTTCGCACTCGGAATCACGAACCGCTTTCTCGGAGTCTCGCTCGCAGCTCATCGAGAGTCAGACCTTTACGAGCTCGAATCAAAGAAAAGAAACGTGCCAAAGCTCGACCTCGGCTTTCGCTTCTACCGCTCCCAATCAATGTCCTTCCCAACCGAAACCTCAGTTCCAAAGGACCTCGTTCATCGAAAAATCATACGGAACATCGACGCAACCCGTGACTTGCCGATCTAAGCCTGCCAAGGTTCGAAAATATGAAGCGTATAGTGTGTGCTCGTTTGCATCCTCGTTTTATTGTTTTCGATCATGTTTGTTTTATCGTTGTATTCTTTTTTTTTAATAATGTAAATTATTTCAGGAATGCGCTCCGTTCTGCTTGTGATGATGATTTTTGTGATTTGCATTTTGATGCCGGTTTTTTTTGTCAATTTTCTTGTTGGAAAATGTGAGAAATTCACGAAGTAAATTTTCGTCCCTGTCGCAGATGGAAACTTTCTCCTCGGTCTCGCAATCGTCGGTGCAACGCAGCACCGATACGAAGAAATTTCCGACAGCTCCTAGTCCATCCAAATTCGCACGTGGCGAATTTCGCGAGAGCGACTACGAGAGCGATTACGAAGGAAGAATTCCGCCGTTGTGGAAGCCGCGTGGTGGCTCGGACGTCGAGGATTATTCGTTCAAGCCGGTCAAGCCAAATTTCGTAAACACAGGTAGAACACATCACGATTGAGGCTCTATCCTTCTTCTTCTCTTCTTCTTCTTCTTCTAAGGGCCACAAAATTGCTTCGAGATATAACTCGTTCTATTTTAAACGCAAACTAAAAAAAAAGCATTACAGCAGCTCACCGACTAACGATGCAACCGCTATGTTATTTCGATGCATTATTAGAATTATTATTAGTAAATTAATCCACTGTTGTACGAAAACTTGGAGCTTTGCTTATACATCGATTATTGCACGAATGTCCCTTTCCTCGCTTAAGTTTCTTTATTTTTTTCTTCTCACGCATTTGATCGATCGCTTTCTTTCATCGTCTATACGCATCTTATTATTTCTAATAAAACCGCACGCTCGCTCGTATCATCTCGTCTTCATGATTTCTTTCATTATATCGTTCAAAGGAAAATGATCGAATTTTTTGCAAAATTATTAATTCGTTATGCTAAAATTATGTAAATATGACGGAAATATTTAAATACAAGCTAAATAACGAACTAAACAACAAAATTGGATCATTTCCGAAATCGCTTTCGTCGCATTTGCCGATATTTTATTTTATTTTTTCGCAAAAAATTCCCTCCACAATGTCCTCTCACCGAATATACATAAATATTGCATCGCCGCTGTTGCACCGCACTCTGTGACGTTCGCCTGCGTACGTAAAAAAGCTTCGAACGTAGATGCCTATCGCGCACGCTCTCATTTATTGGCCGTACACGAAGTGATAATCGAGGAATCACGAGGATCATCCCGGTGTATGTTTCAACGTAGGAAAATCGGTACGTCCTGCATCAGTAGCAGTGCCATCGATACCTGAATTCAAAACTCAGCGTTCGATGGAATCTACGGAAAAGAAGAGCATTCGCGAGACCGCGTCCGAGGTCAAGGTCGAAGAGAAGAAGAGTCCTATACGTCCAGCACCGGAAATCCCGAGACCAACCCCCGTCAGACAAAAATCCGTTCTGCTTCCTGGCTCGCCACCGGAATTGGCTTATGCGCCCCCTAGACCGCAATCCTACTACGAAGGACGCTCGGGCATGCCTTTTCACAATGCCATTGGTACGGAGCAGAAGAAGACGGTTCGCATGGACGAGTCGACTGAAAATTCACGAAGAATCGTCACGGTAGAGCAGACTAGTCGCGTCATCAAATTCGGCGAGAATAGAGGTTCGTCTCAGGAACAGTTTCAATCTCAGCAGCAGCAGCAACAACAACAACAGCGACATACACCGAAATTCAACGTTCCCAAGCCGAAGAAATTCGTTCAAGGTCAATTTCGCGAATCAGATTACGAAAGTGACGCCGACGTTGGAAGAATACGACCCAAATGGGCACCAGCTGACAGTGATACGGAAGATCCTCAATACAGAAAAGTTCAACCACCTCGATTCTTCAGATCATCGAGTCTACCGCCACCGATGGATTCTGGCGAACGAGTCGTCACCCCCATGGAATTCGACTCCGGACCACCATCTATGCCGGCGCATTCGACGAGCTTCGAGGAACATCTTCGTTATCTGAACGAGGAGAGCGATAAATTACGAAGAAGCCAGGAAGTGAAAAAACGTCACGATTCGCTTCCGGAGCCTGGAACGCCACCACAATTCGGATACATGTCGAGCAGCAACTTCAAGAAAGCCGTCAATCGTAAGGATCGACATATAATTTCCGACAGGATTTTTAGTTTTTATACTTTTCTTTCTCCAATGCGCTTTCGTCATTTTGTACAATTTATTTTCGACTCTTTTCTCGGATATTAGCGAAAAATCGGTTTCTTCTTTCTTCTCGCTATTTTTTTGTTCATGTTTCTTGTCGTTGAGAAAATCGTGTAATATCCCCAGACGTAGCTACGAAGCACATGAATGAGATGACGAACACCTTTAAGGCGAAGACGGAAAAGTTCGCCAGCGATATTCAGTCGGATTTGAAACATAGTAAGCCTATATTGAAACATCCAACGGTGGAGAGCCGGGCCAGCGACGGCGACGAGTCGCAGGCTTATCGCGAGGGGTCTAGAATAGCTGAATACGGTAAAACAATGCAACGTTATTCGGTCGATTTGCAGGTTCACTGTTCGAGTGTAATGGAAAAAGAAGATGGTAAACAATTAAATAAGTAAATGATTTAAAAAAATGTATTTTTCACAAGTAGGTATCTTTTCTTAATTTTTGACACGAAATAACAATGAACCTGTGAAAATTCCGAGTATCTACGTAAACGCTACTCTTTCTATGCTTGATAAACAAAGCGACAAAAAAAAAATATATATATCGAACGAAAATTGGAAACGACGTGACGATTACCAGGCACGAAGCACATAGATCCGGACACCGGATTGATATACTTCAAGTACGACTTTGGCTACGAGTTCGGAATCATATTGCCGGGCGAGGGTAAGAGAACCGTCACCAGCAGCAGCAAAACATATCAGGGACAGCGTCGTGCCAGCGACATTGAAGTGCCCGTAGTACGCGAATATCCGGATCGTCGTGAGAATGGATTTGCGAAAACGAGTCCAACCTGGCAGCAGCAACAGTCGAAAGCGACACCGGGCAAGACCGAAAACGGATCAAGCAAATTCACAGCGCCGTCAAAGAGCGTTAAGTGGGAACCGACGTCGGAAAGTGAATTTTCCGAGGCTGAAGATTCGACGAGAAAAAGGGGTGGGAAGAATGGTAATCTTATGCCACCGCCACCCTGTCTCGTTATTCCGCAGTCACCAACATCACCAAGATGGGACCCGACCACCCCCAGTCCCATGTCACTGAGCCCGAGTTTACCGAGTTTTTCACCGAGACACAGCAGCATGACTGGACCACCGAGCAACGTGGATTCCACCGCAGGTATAAAATACAACGACGTGCCCGTGTCTTATAAGACACGACAATTCAATTAAAAAAAAAAACAACAATTTTCGTACGACCAGCGAGCTTTTATCTCCGAGCTGTATCGCAAAATTCATTATCGAATCATTATCATTACATCGTATCATTCGTATCATTGACATGATTTTAACTTTTACCCTCACCCTTGAAAACAAAAAAAAACAAAAAGAAACAAATTAATCCGTGAATGATGAATTAACTCTTGCTGCAACTTCCTAGCCGGCGTTGATCGAACATGGTGTAAGTGTCTCGATTTGAAAATTTTATCTTCTTTAATTCGATGAACAAGGTCTGCGAATTTTGAAGCGAATGATTATTGATTTGAGATAATTCACGATTTGCAGAATCACCGTGGCCAAGTAGCAACGGAGTTGCCAACACCAAAGAAATTATTCAGCCTTATCTCGACGTTCAGCCGAAGAAAGCACCCCTGTTTATCACAGTCAGTAGATTTTTTATCGATGATATTCCGTTTTTCATTTGGAGGATAATGGTTACAATTTTATAATTAATTTTCGACAGCCCCTGCGAGATATCGCGGCATTGATGGGTCAACCAGCAAGATTCGAATGTATCGTACAGGCCGAACCACAGCCAAATATAATTTGGTCGAGAAACGGAAGGATCATCGAAAATTCGTCCGACTACGAGATTCATTACAGAAACGGAGTCTGTCGTCTCGTTATTCCGAGAGCGTACGACGGTAGGTGGATTTAATTAAAAAAATAACTTTTAAAATATTTAAAGTGATAAATTTTTAACGTATCGCTACGTTTCTTAGACGACGCTGGCACTTGGGTGTGCACAGCGACCAACGCCCTCGGCTCAACGGGAACATCCGCGCTTCTACAGGTGACAACAGGTAATAGACGCTCAATATTCTCGCCTAAAAAATAAACAACAATGAAAAATAAAAACAAAAAAATCCTAGAATGTAACGTAGTTGGCAGAGGGAAATCGCTAAAATCGCCAGAACTAAACGCAAAAGGTGGTGGAAATTCTGTGGCTTTTTTTTCATGATGGGTGAAAAACCGGATAGGATGTTTTTTTTTGTCGCGCGGGAGGATGTTCCTGTGGTTCAGTGAGCATCGAGATTCGTTGCTTGGAGCTGAGATATATAATACAATAGACGCGATTATTTTATTCTGCTTATCGTTATTATTTTTATTTTCTCTTCCTTCTTGCGTCAAGAGACGAATTCTTGAATGCATTTTATCGCGAAATATATTCTAACCCATTCGTCCATCCTGTGGTTATTGCCTCGTTGATAAAGTTCGGCACGCGAAACTTTCTAGTCACACAACAACAAAACATAAAAGAACAAAACGGGAGGTACGATAGATTTAGAGATATACTTTTCTATTTAAAACAAACAAACAAAACAAATAAATGAAAGAATTAAACTTTCGTTCGAGAACTCGAATATTCGATGACGATGGGAGATATTTCAGACCACGTTGCGCGCGACGATCGTCGCGCGTATCGAGGATAACTAATAGATAACTCGAGCCCAATTTGTAGATGCTTTGCGGGATCGTAGCAACGCTTGTTCGAATTATCACAAACTATTTATGTATTTTAATGGCTGGTGAAAATGTGGAGAAAAGTAAAAAAAAAAAACAAATAAGGAAAAAGGAAATACTTTGGCTAACTACGATCGACGAAACCTGATCTTCGATTCTCTTCGTAATTATCTGCTGTTACGATGATCTAGATCGATTTCGTGATAGATCATCATCAAATTCATTTATTGTTATGTAAATAAACGTGTGCTTCCTCTGCAAAGGAAAAACTTGGGAACATGGTGTAACATATTTATTCATTACCTTTGCGTATCTTCGATCTACACTTTCATTTCCTGCCTCTTTCTCTCTCTCTCTCTCCCCTTAACGAATAGTTAACATTCTTTTAGAATCAAGGTGACAGAAGGGCTTGCACGTAGTGGGAAGCTTGTTGCTAAATATATTTGCATTGGTAAGTACAAATTAGAAGTAGCAAAACTTCGAGTAAGTTAAGTCATCCGACACGTCCGTCTATTAGTACTAGAAACTATTTAGAGATGGAGCCACTGTGACTCTTTCTCGAAGAGCGATTTCAACAAAATTTCGACAGATAGCGCGACGAATTTTCCGAAAGTTCAAAATTTTCGAAATATTACGAAATATTGCGATATGTTCTCGACGATTCCTCGCGGGTGAATCAGCTTATTTATGTATCTCTATCGTCACGGAAAAATAGAATTTCACGCTATTATTTTCAAAATTGAAACGAACCTACGACGTAAATATAAATTTTTTTTAATGAGGTCAACTAGAAAGAAAGCGTGTAAATAGATTTTTCTCGAGCTATTTTTAACGTGATGAAACATACGGAGAAAATAGTCAACGAATCACTAGACTCTCGTTGATTTTATAAAGAACGTTCTATCTCATTTAAAAATGTCGAGAATTAGAAGTTGATGTTTTTTTTTGTTTTAATCAATGCAAATCAAAGTGTGCAAAATCGAGATTTAAGCTTTTGGCTGGTTCGAGAACAGAGCGAAGGCGGTTCCCAAGTACATGGGCCAGGGAACGCGAGGAAGGTGGTTGAGGGGGTGAACTATTTTAAAATAGATCGTAAGGTAATCTCGGAATGCGTATAGGATAATGTGAGTCGGTGTTCCAAAAATAAGTGGAAAAATAACAAGCTCTCTGTCGCTCTCCTCTCAACGTGTGATGTTTTCGCGGAGATTGCGATAGATATGAGAATTTCGGCGATGCCGTGCTATTATACATGCTATTCATCGCGAGAAGTTGTAATCTTCGCGGCTTGTATCATGTTGAGTTCGAGGACCGAGAGAGAGAAACCGAATGAGATGAAATGAGAACCCTAGTCTCTTTCTTCTTCTTCTTCGCTCTCTCTCTCTCTCTCTCTCTCTCTCTCTCTCTCTCTTTCTCTCTCTTGCGGGTCATCTAGTTTTGCGTCTCAAGCACACATGGTACGTGTTCTATAACGACGATCTAAACACTTCGAGAGTTGCGGATGTTTCACGAGTGACCTAGACAATAAATAGAGAATCTCTATCACGGCCATTGAGGGTGAAGGCCGCACCCAGTGGTAAATTCGGTGTGACATATTGTCACGTTTATCCAAAAAATCATATCTAATATTTAAAAAAAATTATTATTTCTTAATAATCGAATTAATTTTGATAGATTTGTTATAAACAATTGTTAGAAATAATGCGGAAAGGAAGAAAGGCAGCAAGGGCTGCTGGACTTTTCTTCGAGATTTTGTCGCTCGATCGTATGGTCAAGAACTTTGATCGCCGAGTCCGAGTCGTCGATCAAAATTTCTTTGGCTAGTCGGATCGTTGCATATGCGAAAGTTTGGTGCAAACTCTCGGCAAACGATTACGGATCTTGCTAGGAGGTCTCGGGGAGTCGCGAGATGGAAGTTATGCGGGGGTCGACAGAAATAGCGTTCCATCGAAATGGTTTGAGAATCTCTCGGCGAACTCCGGGGGGAACATGTCGGGGGTGCCGCCTACCGTCTCGACTACCGAGTACTTGTTGACTTTTTATTGGTAAAAATATCTGTCAAAGCTGCATAGATTGTAAATTATCGCGATTCGACCGTTGCAGGTCTCACGGAGGAAGAAAGTAGAGAAACTGAGTTAAGACTCGGGGAATCCCCGGACGGTACGTCGAAATTCGTCGCACTGAAAGATCTTTTTCTCTCTTCACAAAATCCGTTGAAAATTCGTTCCTACTCTTACGAGGCCGACGAAGAAGAAGAGGAGGAACGAAAAGAAAATGTTTACTTAGAGAGAGATTCCAGTGTTGCCGATGTTAGGTAATTCTTCTTTATATTTTTTAAAAACCAAGATTTCGTTGAGAATGAAAAAGAAAAAGAAATTGAATGGTCGAACGATTTTTTTTTCTTATCAGGGTATTGTCCGATAATTATGAAAATAGATTTTGGGAAGAAAATTGTGAAAATCCGAGCGAGTCTTATACCGAGGATGACAGCAACGACGATAGAGAATCTCACGGACGATATTACGAGGACATAACGCGACGTCTCGAGTCGTATTCGGAAATGGATTATCACGTGTCCGAATTTTACGCCTCCGAGGGAAATTCCTCGAGGTATACGAGCAGCCCGGAGAGCCGAAACAATTCTGCGCTGTGGATTCGCGAGATGGAGAGAAATTCTAAATCACCCGGTGAGTATTGAATTACTTTCGACTCATTCCCGCTCAAAATTACACCTGAATCATGAAATCTCGCGTGCTTCGCGAAAAATAAACATGTTACGCGATTTACAAAAATAAACTCATGATCATTCTTCTTTCGACTATTTTACAAGGTGTGTCTCATCGGCGGCGAAGGTATCGCTCTTATTATCGTTTCTTCCTACTGTCACGAAGCAACGAGTAGATGATGTAAATTAATCTAAATATATCATTCTCCCGTTTGGGTTTTACGATTTGCCAGTCAAACGTCAAATGCCTGAAATTTTCAATTTTTCCACGCTGGCTCAAAACTAAAAATTCATTGTTTTATTACACTGATGGTAACTTCTATTTTGACAGCAATTGATATTTGAAATTATTTTAAGTGATTCGTTCAAACTTTAATTTGAAGCTAGGATTATACGACATACATCATTTTTTTATATTTGAAAATTTTCAAGTGAAAAGTCGATAAAACGTGAAATTTCACAATATTTTCGGGATTTCGTCTATTAATTTTCAACTATCGAAGGAATAACCACGCTCTTCATGATGCACGGAGAATTTCCAATGAAAACATGCCCTTTTAAAATTATTTAAAAAAAAAGAAATTTCCATCCCTTAAGGTTATTTTTTTTAAGTCCAATATAACGGGCCCAGTTGCAATATTCGTATATTTCCCGATGAAAACAACCAAAAACTGTAAATTTCTATTATTTCCAACCGTTGTCCGGGAATTTCCCAAGAAAACTCACGACGTTCAGCAAGATTACGCGTGGCAGCGCGTTGAACAAACATAATATCAACCCAAAAAAATACGCGGGTTACGAAATCTTCGAAGAGTGAATCATTTTTCACAAAATATAATTCGGTATTGTTAGATATGGAGATTGAACCGAGTACTGGTGGGGGTTGCCTTGAACGTCGCACGGGTAAGATGTTCGGTTACGATAAATCTATCGTTCAGTCTTCGACGATAGCTCGAGGCGAGCATCTCGTGCTAGTGATTGGCAATTTTATAGAAGGACGACCCCGATGAACGATCATACACGAGGAGTTTTCTAGAATAGAAACTCTCGTTTCCCAGGTGGCGCAGATTTTCTCGACCTATATATACATACAATATAATATGCACATATATAATATATGTACATGTATAATATATTTACGTATATGAATAACACTATCCGCGTAAAAATTCATCGAAAGGCCTTGCAAACGATTTCTCCCCACTTAGCTCGAAGGCTCTTTCGTATCGAACATAGGGTTAGTAGAGTGTCGTGACGAACGGTTGAATCATTCTCATACAGACCGTCGAAATGAAAAGCCGCCTTGGCGATGTTCGAAAGAGAATCCCACGAAACCGAAATAGGTCGTCGTCGCTAGGCAAAGAGATTGCTACCTTGAATACTCGTCTCTATAGCGTAAGGTGATTCATCTCGGCACCTTACCGTAAATCCCGAGCGAATAATCTCGACCGTTTCGCCGGAAGCTGCGACTCGTAGATCACCCCTAATTGATATCGATAAAATCAACGTGACACTTCAGTCGGTTTCGTACTTAAGCTCGTTTTAAACCGTATCCTCGATTAATCAACGGGGTATGCGAGTGTAAAACATAGAGATAACGTTGTCTACCGGATTGTGCAACAATCCGAGAGAGAGCTGGCTTGAAGAAGCGTTAATGCAAAAGCTCTGTGCGTAACGTAACGCGAAACCGAGCATTGTGTACCATTGGCTCGCGAGTCTAGATTACGCGGCCGTGCACACTCGCTCGAATTCGACCTACTGACGCTACTGCTTTCGTTCACACGTCAGTGTGTCGTACGAGGGTGTTTTTTTTTAAATAAAAGTTTACATTCTCATCGCTGATATAAGATGAAGAACGGTCGATCGTACGATTTTCAACCTCTTAGGAAAAACAATTCGCGTTTATTATGAATTTGTATTAAATACATCGTTTTATAATATTATATTGTCATTAGGAGAATGGTAACAATTTCAAAAGAGAAAGAAATCTAGCCAAGACCCTCTCGGCATTTATCACATGGACTCGCAGCACTGAGTGGGTAATTCCTCGTACCGTAAACCGCACAGCACGAAGAACAGCGTATGGCTACCAACAGTGCGTTTAATTACCCTGATAATTGTGCGCGGATCACGTAATTGGACTGGACATTGTTTTTTCTACAATTCCTCGAACCGATCTCGAAAGCCTGACGATTTCGTGAAGCTTGTCATTGTCAAGAAGGAAAAATGTAACTTTTGAAAAATACATCGATGGATGAGAAAATTCTTCCGGATCGTGATTTAATCCGGTCGGAAGTCGATATGGGAAATTTGAATGAATAAAAGTGGAGAATTCCCTCGAGGTAGAACAACGGTATCGAGAATGAACGGAACAGAGCCATAAGCACGCGGTTTTAACGTAGGCGTATGTGAAATAAACGAGCGTACCCGTACGCGTTCATGCAAGCATGCACGCAATGCAGGCCGAGGAAGAGAGAGAGAAAGAGAGAGATCTCGCTCTGTCGCTCTCTCTTTCTCTCTCTCTCTCTCTCTCTCTCTCTCTCTCTCTCTCTCTTCGTCTCTATCTCTCCCTGTACATAGCACTTCCTCCGCAATGAAGAATCAACGAGGCAACGAGGTTTACTCGCTGCCGAGATGGATGGCCCAGTCATTGACCACAACTTTATGGCCGATATAGTAAATATCGCAATTCTATCTAAACAAAAAAATGCAATTAATTTTCTTTTTAAAGCTGTAATTATTTTAATAAAAACTTGAACTGTTAAAAGTTAAGTCGATGGCCTATTTATCATTGATCATAGCTTTTTTTAATGAAACGAAACCATAAACATTGAATCGAAATAATTCATGCGATGAATAACTTTACGAGAAAGTAAGTGACACGATGATTCGTTGTTTCTCGCACGTTTCGAGTTCGCGAGATTTATCGATGCATTAATTGGAACTCGAAGTAGTTGTTAACGTGTCAACCACTGGGACATCGAAATCGAGATCGAGCGAGAGAAGCGAGCCCGAGACGAGAAAAACAAGCGAGCTATCTCGTACGTGAGATTTCTCAGCACGCACCGTAGTAGTGGGAAGAATAAAAAGAATTGAAACGGAAGAGAGCAGTACAGGCCAAGAAGAGATAGTACAACCAGCCAGACAGAGAGAGAGAGAGAGAGAAAGAGAGAGAGAGAGAGAGAGAGAGAGAGAGAGAGAGAGAGAGAGTGAGAGAGAGAGAGAGAGAGAGAAGAAACTGGGGTGACAACTGCGGATCGAGAGAGAATTGCGGCAAAAAGGAAGGTGCTTGTGCGTGGGCGCTTGTCATCGAGAAGGCCCACGGTACACGTCGCGCAAGAAGTTTTCGCACGAAACGGAAGGCGATGGCGGGGACCGTGTCTGGCCAAGATCGAAAGAGAGAAATCGAGATCGGTTGGAGCGCTCTCTCGACAAGAGGAAATAATATCCCTCGAGCGCGTGGCGATGGAACCGGCTTAACGGAACTCTCTACCGCGTCTCTTTCCCAAGCTTTTCTCTCTCTCTCTCTCTCTCTTCCTCTCGCTTACTCATGCATCTGAAAGAGAGAACGCGTGTACCGAGACCTATCATCCTCAATGAGAGAGAGGGCAACGTCGACGTTTCTTACGATGATTACTCGGATCTATGCAGCAAGAAGAAGATTCATGGATCGATGGATGACGAGTCATCGAGCTCTTCGCGTTCTCCATCGAGATGTCGACAAGCTTTTCCTTTTTTTCTCGTTTTTTTTAAGTCTATATCAAGTCGTATGCCTTGAACCTGCCTATTAGCAGCTATACGCTTGTGTAACGATAAGATCGCGATTATGTTTATTGGCTTATTGGAAATTTGCATTTTGTAAATAAAATCAGCGAGGGAGGATTGTTATCGTCGAGAGCGGTGACAGGCGTCGAGTGACGAAGACGAAGAAGTAGAGGAGCAGAAGAAAACGAGGAGTGGAAGAAGAAGGAGGAGAAGCCGAAGAAGTAGGAGAAGATGATGTAGAAGTAGGAGAATGATACGGAGCCGAGAAGGGGCACGTGCAAGATATTTCCGTCCGTTCTACCGCGCGCATAGAGGAACATAAAAACGTATATACATACGTCCAGGAGTTTCCCCACCTCGTCTCAGCCCCGCGATGAATTTCTTCGCTGTTGGCGCTCTTCGGGGTCCGTACAATACGAGAAGACGACAACGACGACAACGACGGCGGAGCTAAGCAACGAAAACCTAGCACCCCACCCCGACCAAGTCTGTGTGTGTGACTTATTTCGTTTTTCTTCTTCTCCCCTCCATCCGTGAAAAAGCCCCGCCAAGAAGATTTCCGTGGTGGAAGAGAGGATCGGCTTCGTCGGTGCCGAGGATACCGCTACCGGCTTACTCGCGCAATTCGCATTCGATCGACGTCTTGGTTTAAAGTGTCTCGGGGAAACGCTTTTAGTTTTTTTTTCACACATATATCATGACTTGAAAAATACTGCTTACCGAGAGCAGGCCGTGTCAGGCAACGAGCAACGATTTATATATGTATTGCGTATATACATGTGTATGCAACAAAAAAGAATTAGTTATTGCGAATTAAACGTCAAAACGAAAGAAGATATATATTTTTTAAATAATACGAACGCGATAAAATCGACGAACTAGACATTAGTAAATCGCGATTCAGTTGTTCGAGGATCTCGGTTGTTCCAAGTCAAACGAAAAAAAGGTATACAAATATTCAACGAAAAAAAAGTGTTTTTTTTTTCAAGTTCTCAATCATCTTTTTTTTTGTCAACTGTGCTCGTGCGTGCTCATCGAAAAAATTCAACCCTGAATAATTGTAGGAAGAGGATTTGTCAGTGAACTTCCGGTGCTCTGCTTGTTCCCTCCAAACTTGGATATCGCTCCGATACCAAGATGAAGCGACAGCAGCAGCCTAATCAGCCGCAACAGCAGCAACAACAACAACAGAGTGAGCAACGTCAGCAGACGACGATGCAACAACAGTACTCGACTCAGCAGAGGACCGAACGACAGATTACGCGTCAAGAGATCACCAGCCAGCAGAGAGGTCTGTCTCTGCGATCGGATATTTACGAATCGAGTGCACTTTTCCTTTTTTGAGATGAAAAAAAAAACAATTTCATTATTTTTCATTTTTTTTAGCCGAGTTAACGTATCGTTATTTTTTTGCTTTTTTCTGCATGGACGATTATTTCGGAAATTTTAATGAAATAACGAATCGTGCGTGTTGCCGAAAAAATAGTTAAATTTTCGATTGGCCAAAGTTTAACCGCCCTCGGTTTCTCAAGACAAATTGAGCCGCGTCTCGTCGCGGAGACCAGCAGCAGAGAATATTCTATTTTCGTACGAGATCTCATCGCGTCAACGTCGGTGCGAGCACCCGAGTACGTCTTATAACTAAAGATAGACGGCTCGTTTCGCCCGTTAACGTTACAAAATTCCTATTGGGGCACGCACATTTTATCTTAGGGCGACGATTTTCTCTCCCTCGTCAAAACATTTTCCTGGATTCTTCGCTCGACGGACGAAGCGAAGGGGCCCGGAAAAATCTTGGGGCACGCGCTGTCGCAGCTGTCAGACAGACTTCCGATGTTTTTTTTGCCTGCCCCATTTCCTCCACGTGTCTCGAAAAAATGCCGGGGCAACTCGCGTTTTCGATGAAAGGCGAGAAAAATTTCAGAGAGTAATTATCGCCTTTATATGTTTTTTGTTTAGTTTTTTTTTATTATTTATTCCGTTCGATCGGGCGTTTATTGAAACTGCCGAATGTTGATTATAGCAGATGTCACAATATTATGCTCTGGCACGAAGTTTCTGCCAAGTGCGATATTCGCTTCGTGCCAAGAAAAAATTTGTCGATAATATTCTTAACAACGTCGATTTTCCGCTTACGACGTAAAACAGATTTACGCTGACTCGTAAATTCTTAGCGGGCGGTAAGCGGACACGTCTCGCGCACGACGAGCAAGGTCGGTCGTTGTGTCGAGCAGTAAATTTTCTTCCTGTAAAAAATTCGGCAAAACAAAAAATAATTTAAAAAAGGAGGAATAATTTGTTGACAAAAAATCCAAAAGCGTTAAAAATGTTCATAATTTATGCAAATGATAAAACATATTGTCTCACTCAGGACCACTTTGGTCCCGTTCCATGGCATTTTGAAAATTCTCGACGACAAATCACGTTTGAAAATGTACAAAACTGCTGTCCAACGAGAAACAACCACCAACAGCTGATCGAAAGACCCGCTGGCAGCGGTACCCGAATTTTCTTGCGTCAATGGCAATACGAATATAAGAGAGACAGTAGCTGTTGATGTTAACGCGACGTTGAAGTTGGCGCGAGGGTGAGAGCGATGAGGATAAAAAGAGGATGAAGAAGAAGCAAAAATAAAGAAGAAGAAGAAGAAGAAGAAGAAGAAGAAGAAACACCAGAGTCGGTCACTCGGGTTTTCAACGCGCAACCCCCGTAAGACGATCGTTATATTTTCGTCGGAGTGACTGGATTTGCGTAACGCGATCAGCGACGACGATGATGAAGAAGAATTCGAGTAGTTCTCGCCCCCTTGTTTCGTCGATTCTTTTTCTCGCATGAGATTCAACGCGAAGGCGAAACACGCGACGGACGTGCTCTACTCCGGTCGTCTAGGCGAAAAACACGGACCAGAGGGCGAAGTTGGAACCGATGGACCAGTAAACTCGAATTCGAGAGTCATAGGCTGAGATGAAGAAGAAGAAGAAGAAGAAGAAGAAGAAGAAGAAGAAGAAGAGAGAGAGAGAGGGGGCGAGAGAGAAAAGAGCTGAGACGAAACACCAGGGCGATTTAGCAGCGTTGCTCGCCGCTCTTCTGGGCGCCGTGTAAAGATAGTTGCTCCTAAAATGGGTCCCGGTAACGCGATCTCGCCCCGTACAAAAATAGGATTCTGGTCACCCCGCACCATCCCCTTCGCTTCATCTTGCACGAGAGAGAAAGACTCTTGATATATACATGTATAGCTCGTGTGTTCTAGAGACTGTTGGTTATACAAAACTAAGATGATCATCGGTGAAATATGCTGCATTTATGCTCGCCCACTTGCTTTTTCCACACTCCCGATTCCTCCGATTCTACTGTCACCGTTAATTATCCCTTCGCTCCGTCGCGTATTTTATGTCGAACCCCGTGTACACGATATTTCGTCGCCAAATAATTTTGGCACAAATTCCGTACGTGTCGTTGGCGATAACGGACGAGATGTACCGTTTATGGAATTTTTGTTAGCGCAAAAATGGAGAAACAAATACGCATGTTTTGCCGTAAACAATATTTTTTTATTGATTTTATAAATAGTATTTTTATTGTATTTTTTAAGAAAATTTCTATTGATTCGATGAAGCTTGGTGCGGTTTTTCTTTGAAAATAGTTTGAAAATGCCTCGTAACTCGAATTAAAGATATTTTTCTTGTTTTTTAGTACATGGGGAGCTCGTGATGCAAACAACTCCGACTATACCAGTGTGAGTTGTAGCACTTAGCTTTTTCTTCTTTTCTTGTTATTCTTCTTTTTTTCTTCCTTTACGCTCTTTGATCTCGCGGGAATTTCATATTAATGGACCGACAGGTTCACCGGAAGACCGGGAGATCCATCACCACCGGTTTTCGAGCAGATTTTCAAGAACGCCAGACTAGCACAGGGCGGCAATGCCATTTTCGAGGGTCGCGTTAGGGGAAATCCTAAACCGACCGTATCTTGGACCCACAAGGGTGCGCCTTTGAAGGAATCTCAGAAGATCAGAATGTCGTACGATGATCGTACCGGCACTGTGACGCTGCAGATCAATCAGATCGGCCCAGGGGATGAGGGAGAATACACCTGCAACGTTCGAAATCAATATGGTAACATTTATGAAAATCATTAAATCATTAATCAATCTATTATTTGTTGTGATTCTTTTTGTGATTGAGCTTGAACAGATTATAGAAATATTTCTTATCGATCGCACGATATCGATAACTGATGAAAATTGTTATTGTTGTCGCAGGCAACGCCGTTTGCTCGGTTTACATACAGCCGGAAGGCTTCGGTCCACCACCGCAACAGCAACTGGGTGGCTACAAGAAGGACGTCTCTCAGAGCTTCCAGTCAACTGAGCAGAAAAACGGCACTCAGAGCTTTCAGCGTAGCGAACAACGAAGCTATCAGCAGACGGTCGATAAACGTTTCCTCAATGGCTCAACCACCACCACCACCGTTACGGAAGACTTCAAGGTCTGTGACAATCATCCCCCGTTTCAACAAAATTTCGACGCAATTCACAAAAATGCAATGATTTTTGTATTTTAGGTTGATACATTTGAGTACCGATTGTTACGCGAGACCGAATTTCGCGAATCGATAACCCGCCGTACAGTTGGCGAAACGGACTCTCAGATATCGACCGTGATCGATCGCAGTCTTGGACCTGTGGCGCCTCCGCAGATTGGCCAAAAGCCGAGAAATTCGAAACTCATCGAGGGCTCGGACGCTGTCTTTACCGCTAAAGTGTCGGGAAATCCGAAAGGAAGGGTGAGAAAGCGTTCATTGAGAGAAATAAAAAACGATAAATAACCAAGAATTTTGATTTTGTATTTCTCTATCCGCTAAAGTGGCGTCGATGCTGATTATGCTTCTTGCTGCAATTTCAGATGACATGGTTCAAGAACGGCCAAAGAATTCGTGATTCCCATCGCGTCGAATCGACTCACTCGAACCAGCAGGCAACCATTAAGATCCGAAGTGCCACGACCGACGACAGCGGTCATTACACCCTCCTGGCAGAAAATCCCCAAGGCTGCACTGTGAGCTCGGCTTATCTCGCGATCGAGTCCAGCAGCGATCAGGTCGATCAATCGCCTCAGTACGTTCAACAACGCGAAACCCTGCGAACCTTGCAAACCGAGCAAACATCAGCCGGCACGACTACCGAAGGTCCCGACGCCGGAAAAGCTCTACCGCCGAATTTCGTGCGTACGTGCACCGATCGCGAGGTGACGGAGGGAAAAATGACGCGATTCGATTGTCGCGTTACCGGACGTCCTTACCCCGAGGTGACGTGGTATGTGAACGGTTATCAAGTAGTAAACGACGCTACTCACAAAATCCTCGTCAACGAGTCTGGCAATAATTCACTGATGATCACCAACGTGACACGTTCCGACGCTGGAGTCGTCACGTGCGTCGCTCGAAACAAAGCCGGCGAAACTTCCTTACAGTGCAATCTTCAAGTTATCGAGAAGGAACAAGTCGTAGCACCGAAATTCGTCGAACGTTTCGTTACGATGAATGTCAAGGAGGGTGAACCGGTGGTTTTCGCAGCACGTGCAGTTGGCACACCGATACCCCGAATTAGCTGGCAAAAGGTGAGTGGCAATTTTTTTTCGTTTTCTTTCTGTCTTCGTTAGAATCGCGCCCGTTGAAATATTTTCGAGGACTCGTCGGCGCGTCGCGAATTCTTGAACTTGGTGCAACGATTGTTGACGAATCTCGTTGCGTAGGATGGCGTGCCGATAGCGCCCGGCCCCGACGTGCGCATATCGACGGACGGCAGTGGAGCTTCGACCCTTGACATACCATACGCAAAGTTCAATGACGCTGCCTGGTATCAATGCACAGCTCAAAATGTCGCTGGCTCTACCGCCACCCGTGCACGTCTATTCGTCGAGACACCGAAAGGAACGACCCCCGAACCAAGACGCCTGAATTTACCCCGACCGACTAGAGTCATCGAACCTGAGTTAGTACAATTTTTTTTATTCATCGATATTGAATCATTTTTTATATTGATCGGTTTGTGCTTTCATCAGACCCGCACCTGGACCCGAAGTGATTTATCTTCGACACGTCGAGCGCGCCAAGCCCTATCTACCTCCTCAAGAGGAAGATAGGATTTATCCACCTCCGCGCTTCATCGTACCGCTGGGAGACGTTCATCAAATCGAAGGTGGACGCATTCATTTCGAGGCCAGGATCGAACCGGTGGGCGACCCCACTATGAGGGTGGAGTGGTATGTCAATGGCAGACCATTGGAAGCAAGTGAGTTATTTACTGATTAATTATATAAACATTAATTTGGGTTCGTTTTGTTAAAAAAGAGAAATTGTTAATTTTTTTATTCGTTCCTCAGGTTCTCGTGCCAATGCCCTCTTCCGATTCGGCTTTATCTCGCTGGATTTACTCAGCGTAGTTCTCCAGGACAGCGGCGAGTACGTCTGCCGCGTTGTAAGCTCGACTGGAGTTGCCGAATCTCGAGCCACCCTCGGCGTTACCCGTAAGGAACTTTTCTACTAAGTTTTATTTAACGAATTTAAAAAAGAAGATTTATTTATGTAATAAAATGTATTCATTTGTCATTCAGTACGCGCAACGATTGAGCAAACGAGCCAACATCCCGATAGCCTACGTTACATTCAACAGCTCGAGGATTATTCAAAGTATCAAAGGCAGGAGAGCGCTGAAGATCTTGCCTCCCAACGTCCGGTATTCATCCGTCCGCTCCAGGAACTCGGTGAGCTGCAGGAGGGCAGAAATGCTCATTTCGAGGCTCAACTGACTCCTGTCAGTGATCCCACCATGAAAGTGGAGTGGTACAAGGATGGAAGACCCATCACAGCAAGCTCAAGAATCACGACAATCTTCAACTTCGGCTACGTCTCACTTAATATAATGCACCTACGAGGTGAAGATGCCGGTTCTTACACGGTTAGAGCTGTGAACCGTTTGGGTGAAGCGATCAGCTCTGCTTCACTCCATGTCTTTGGTAAGTCGACGATCATCCGTTCGATATCAAAATTGTTTCAGATAATTGTAATGTACGAATCAATTGAAGATTATGTACGACCGATCGTCAAAATATTGTTTAGCACGCACGAGCGTGACCACCGATCTTGGTATACCCGAGCAACAGAAGTACATCGAGGCTGCCGAGGAATTGGAAGCCTATCAGCAGGCAATGCATCAAAAGTACACCAGGGAACAGCCAGAACCAACGAGCCCACCGGAATTCAAGTCACCGATCAAGAATCAGAGTAACATACGAGAGGGCGGTTTCGCTCATTTCGAGGCCCGCCTCGAACCCGTCGGAGACTCTGAATTGAGAGTAGAATGGCTCAAAGACGGACGCCCTGTAGAAGCTAGTGAGTCAAAAAAACCGTTTAACCAGAATGTCCTAGGAATTGAAAATTCATTAATTAATTTTCTAATTTCTTGTCTCCTCCTCAGGCTCTAGAATAACAACCTTCTTCAACTTCGGATACGTCGCGTTGACATTGAAATACGTGACGATCCACGACGTCGGCGTATACACTTGCCGTGCCTACAATCGCGTCGGCGAGGCACAAACGACTGCTCAATTGAGCGTAATAAGCAAGAACGATATAATCTACGACAGTCAGCATCCCTCTGGTTTACAAAAGATTCAAAGTCTAGAGGATTCGACTCGTTACTCCCGTCAAGTTCAGGAGGAGACTCAGGTCACTCAAGCTCCGCGATTCCTCGGTCCCCTCAAGGGTACGAATAAAATCGTTGAGGGCCAACGCGCCCATTTCGAGGCGCGAGTCGAACCCCAGAGCGATCTGACCATGAAAATCGAGTGGTATCACAATGGAAAACCCATCACCGCTGCGAATAGAATACAAACTTATCACGATTTTGGCTACGTTTCTATCGACATACTTCAGGTTCGTCCTGAAGACGCTGGTACTTATACAGTCATAGCTAGAAATGCACTTGGCGAGGCACGCCTGGATTCTACCATGATAGTCGAAAGTGAGTATAAAACAAAATGTCGTGTGAGTAGAAACTGTTTTTTTTCCTGTGACATAAATTATAACATTCCCCTGATTTTTCTCTGCAGCACGTTCGAGCATCGACACGAGCAGCATGCATCGTGGACTGTACGAGAAGACTCAACGTCTCGAGGACTCGAAATTCGTCGAGCCTCACTATCACATCGAGGAGATCTCGAAATCAAAGCCAATATTCGTACAACCCTTGAGCGACCCCAAGCCGATGAGCGAGGGCAAGAATATTCATCTCGAGTGTCGTTTGGAACCCATGGGTGATCCGACGATGCGAGTCGAGTGGTTCCAGAACGGTCGTCCAGTCACCGTTGGCTCGAGATTCCGGACTTATTATGATTTCGGATTCGTCGCTTTGGATATTGTTCACGCTACTGCCATCGACTCCGGCGAGTATACGGTACGCGCCACGAACCATCTCGGCACCGCTCACACATCGGCTTGCGTCAGGGTCATCGGTAGATCGGACGTTGTGACTGATACGCAGAACGAGCAGTCGCTCGAACAGATTCAGATGCTCGAGGATTCCTCGAAGTATCGCAGAACACAGCAGGAAGACGTGACCGTGGTGCAAGCCCCGCAATTTACTCGACCTCTTCACAATATCGAGACCGTCGAATTGACGAACGTTCATCTTGAGTGCCGCCTTCAACCTGTCGGCGACTCGAGCATGCGAGTCGACTGGTACGTCAACGGACGTCCCGTTACTACAGGACATCGTTTCCGTCCATCGTACGAATTTGACTACGTCGCTCTCGATATCCTTGGCGTTTATCCCGAAGATTCGGGCGTTTATACTTGCCAAGCCAGAAATCAACTAGGCGAGGCCGTCACCTCGTGCTCAGTCCGCGTACACGCCAAGAAGGATCTTCTTCTCGAGAGTCAACATCCAGAGGGTCTCGAGAGAATTCAGTTTCTCGAGGATGCTTCGCGATATAAGAGAAACGAGCTCGTCGACGAGGTTGTCAATGTCAAGCCGAAATTCGTAACTGTGCCGAAGAATCAGGAAAATCTCAGGGAAGGACAGCATGCTCACTTCGAGTGCAAGCTCGAACCGGTTACTGACTCGAACCTGAAGGTCGAGTGGTTCAAGAACGGTCGTCCGGTAACCATAGGTAAGAATCGATGAATCGACTTATTTGATTGGTTGAAAAATTTACCGATAACTAACCGAGTACATTTTTTTTATGAACTTTGTTCAGGACACCGCTTCCGTCCCATTCACGATTTCGGCTACGTCGCCCTCGACGTCATCGACCTTATAGCAGAAGATTCCGGCACTTACACCTGTCGTGCCGTAAATTTCGTCGGAAGCGACGAAGTTAGCTGCACACTGGGTTGTCGCTTGACAGCGCAAATTCTCACCGATACGCAGAATGAGAGTGGCCTTGAGCAAATTCATTATCTCGAGGACAGATCGAAGTATCACAGACACGAGGTGGCAGAGGAGACCACGACACAGGCACCGATCTTCACTACGTCTTTGAAGAGCGTGGAGATCAAAGAAGGACAAAGAGCTCACTTCGAGTGCCGTTTGATCCCCGTGTCCGATGCAACCATGAAGGTCGAATGGTTCCACAACAATACACCTGTTAAGGCTGGCTCTCGTTTCGTCGAGACCAACAGCTTTGGTTTCGTCGCTCTTGACATCATGTACGCGTATCCTGAAGATTCTGGCACTTACACCTGCAGAGCCAGAAATGCGATCGGCGAGGCAATCACCTCAGCAAGTGCAGTCGTACACTGTAAGGAAATTATTTACAGTCGATATTGAGCTCTATCAATTGATAGAATATCATTTGATTCAATAATTATTTTTGTTTTTAACTAGCCAAAAAATCCATCTACATGGAATCTCAGCGCGAGGAAGTCCTTCAACGTCTTCGTCACCTTGAAGACTCATCCAGATATCAGCGCAAGGCTGTTCAGGAAGAGACAGTGAGTCAAGCTCCGGTCTTCACAATGCCCATCAAGGATCTTCGCGTTGCTGAAAATCAAGCAGCTCATTTTGAAGCTCGGGTCATCCCTGTTGGTGATTCCAAGCTCAAAGTTGAATGGCTTCGCAATGGCGTGCCGATCGAAGCTTGTAAGTTTGAATTCATCTTGAGAAAAATGATTTATTTGTAGAAATCGAATGATTGAATTTGCCCGTTCATTTTGTTTCAGCTAATCGAGTCACCACCATGCACGATTTTGGTTACGTTGCTCTGAACATGAAGTACGTCAACCCTGAAGACTCTGGTACTTATACCTGCCGAGCTGTGAACGATCTTGGCGAGGCAGTTACATCGGCTACCCTCTTTGTACAGTGTAAGTATTACCACTCGAGAACAACCGAGACTCTTTCATTATTTCTGTTACAGAAGCTTGTGGTTTTTTCCGCATCTTCCAAAAAAAAGCAAATAATTGCTTCGATAATTGTTATCGAACGAAAGAAAAAGTGTACAACGCATTTAAATTTCTGTGATGTTTGATCGTTGTTGTTGTCGATGTTTCGAGCAGCCAAGGCTGCTCTGCAATTCGAGTCGCAGCACGAGAGCTCGCTGGCAAAGTTGCAAGCACTCGAGGACACGAGCAAGTATCAGCGTCGCGAGGAGGAGGACTTTGTCGTCAAGGACAAGCCCTCTTTTACCGTAAAACTTAACGGCCCGACCAACTTGGTCGAGGGACAAAGCGCACATTATGAGTGTCGTATCGAGCCCTATCCCGATCCAAACATGAAAGTCGAATGGTTCCACAATGGAAAGCCACTGTCAACTGGTCACAGATACAGAACAGCCTGTGACTTTGGTTTCGCTTCTCTCGACGTTTTGAGCGTTTATGCCGAAGATTCAGGCACTTACATGTGTCAAGCTACGAATAAAATTGGCTCGGCACAAAGCTCAATTCAGCTTAATGTGAAATGTGAGTAAAGCGAAAGTGTATATCGCTCCGTTTATATAGAGTAAGGGATGATTAGTGAAAAAGGTCAATGGTAGTCAGACATCCCCCATTTGGTATTTTCTTAAATTCATTTCTTGTATTATTTTTTTTTTGTACAGCTCGCGCATCGATCATTCGCGAGACTCAGCACGAAGGTGCTCTGAAAAAGATCCAATACCTCGAGGATGATTCTCGTTACAAACGTACGGATGAGGAAGACGTGATTGTCGCTGAAAAGCCCAAGTTCGGTAGACCTTTGAAGAACATTGAACATTTGCCCGAAGGCAAGAACGCTCATCTCGAGGCTACTCTAACTCCAGTCAATGATCCAACCATGGTCGTCGAATGGTACAGAGATGGAAGACCAATTCCTCAGGGTCATAAGTTTAAGACCACCTACGATTTTGGATATGTCGCTTTGGATATTCTGTACGCTTATCCCGAAGATTCTGGCACTTACATGTGCAAAGCGAGAAACGCTGTTGGCGAGGCTGTCACCACTTGCGTAATTACCGTTGATTGTAAGTTTTGCTTTTTAATTCTATAATAAGTTGAACATTTCGCGATTATCAATAATGAATTGTGAGAAAAAAATCAGTCAGTTTGAACACATGACAGTGCAGCTTTGTCTCCTGTCAGTGTCAAATTCATTCAGCTCCTAAACCAAGAAATTGAACGTATCTTTTTTCTATCTTTAATTCAAAGCCAAGCAAGGTTTGTATCTCGATACTTTGGATGCACAACGTCTGGAGAAGATTCGTCAGTTGGAGACGGTCGAGATTAAGGAAGTGGCGGAGAAGGAGGTAGTTCATCAGAAGCCCGTGTTCCTTACACCTTTGAGCAACCTGGATCACCTGAAGGAAGGGGAACATGCCCATCTTGAGTGTCGTGTTGAGCCGATTAACGATCCAAACTTGAAGATCGAATGGTGAGTTCTTACGATTTTTATTTCTATGTGGAGCAATTGAATTTATTATTTCAAAAATGTATATATATATTGTATGTCGGATTTTTCAGGTTCGTAAATGGCGTTGCGATCAAAACTGGTCATCGCTTCCGCACGACCCACGATTTCGGCTATGTCGCTCTGGACATATTATACGCGTATTCCGAAGATTCGGGAACATACATGTGCAAGGCAACGAATCTCGCTGGCGAAGCTGTCAACACTTGCACCATAAGAGTCGGCTGTAAGTATTTCAATATTTTACCAATCGTTGGAATGCTTCGATTTCATGCAATTTCTTATCGCCTCCGAAATATCAGCCAAAGATGAAAAACGCCCATCCATCCAGTCTCGTTCTATATCCGTGCCTGACTCTCAACTTCCCCAGTCTATCAGTATTGATAAAAGTCCTGACGAGGCTACCCAGTTAGAAATCGAGGAGAAAAAAAATAGCGCAGAAATTTCCGATGAACCGGAGAGGCTGGAAATAAAAGAACGCAGGAAAATGTCACGATTTATGAAAGCGGATAATTTAGTCTCACCAAGAATATGCATTCGTAAAGATGATCCTGATGAAGTCAGATTTAAGGATGGCAGTGGCTGTTCCTATGAAAAACATTCAAATCGACGAGTCTCGTTTTGTGACCCGCCACTATATCGCAAAAAATCTCGTTCGGAATCATTCAAAAATTGTAAAAATGATTGTTCATATCACGGCGAGAGTAGAAGAGCGCGTTCTAAAAGACGTTGATCCATTTATTTTCTGTTCAAGTAAAACAAAAATCATTGAGACTTTCATCATATTTTTGTTCAAGTATGATTTCAATTAAAATAATTCTCACGTTCGTTCCTCAGCTCGTCGTAGTATACTTCTGGACACTCAGCATCCCGATGGCTTGGAGAAGATTCGTGAGCTCGAGGCGCAGGGACATCCTGCACGTCTCGAGGTAGAAGAGCCACCGGCGACGCCTCCACGATTCGTGACAGAACTCAGGGTAGGTTGCGAGCAAAAAGTGTAATCAGCCTTAAAATTAAATTAATTAAAAAAATGTTTTCGTGCTAAAAAATCATGTTTTTCAGGGCACAACGGAGATCTACGAAGGACAGACGGCTCACTTTGAATGTCAGGTCGAGCCTCTTCACGACGCTAATTTAAGAATCGAGTTCTATCACAATGGCAAGCCTCTCCCATCAGCCTCGCGTTTCCATGTTACATTCGATTTCGGCTACGTTGCTCTGGACATCGGTCACGCCGTTCCTGAAGACGCGGGAGAATATTCCGTCCGTGCGATTAACGCTCTTGGTCAATGCACCTCGAAAATTAATCTGAAGGTGATTCCTCGCGACAACATTATCCTGGACTCTCAGCGTCCTGAGGGAATGGACAAGATTCGCGAGCTTGAGTCGCAACAGCCCTGGAAACGTCCCGACGTTGCCGAGCCACAGACTCGACAACGTCCGGTATTTACGCAACCCCTTCAGAACATCGACGCAGCACCCGAAGGTACGACAGCTCACTTCGAGTGTCGTCTCATCCCCGTTGGAGATCCGACCCTCAAGGTCGAATGGTTCAGAAACGAGAAACCTCTGGAGGACAGTTCTCGCATCACGAAAGTTCACGACTTTGGTTTCGTCTCGCTCGACATAACACACATTCGCGACGAGGACGAGGGTGTTTACATGTGTCGTGCTTCGAACGCTCTTGGCGAGGCTGTCACCACTGCTTCTATGAGAATACGTACAAAGGCAAGTATCCAACTGGATACTCAACATCCAGAAGCTCAGAAGAGAATCGCTCAATTGGAAGCTGGCAAGGGACCGAGCCGCCCTGATGAACCCGATAAGACTTTCGACAAGCCAATTTTCACTCAACTCTTGACCGGACCTACCGAGCTCTGGGAAGGTCAAGTGGCTCATTACGAGTGTCGTGTAGTACCGGTCGGTGATGCCAGTCTGCGTTTCGAATGGTACGTTAATGGCGTTGAGCTCAAGATGGGTTCACGTTTCCACGTCAGTCACGATTTCGGTTTCGTCACTCTCGATATCATCAAAGTAATCTCCGAAGATTCTGGTGTCTATTCCTGCAAAGCCATTAACAATGCCGGTGAGGCTGTGTCTTCGATATCACTCAAGGTCAAGGCACGCTCCGCCATCGAAAAGGATGCGATTCAACCCGATGCCTGGCAGAAGATTCAGCTGAAGGAAGCTGAAATGAACAAAGTGCCAGAAATGTTCGTTGACACGACACCCCAGCAAGCTCCTGTCTTCACCACCCATCTGAAGAGCTTCGACAAGCTTCAAGAAGGCCAGCACGTCTATCTCGAGGCTCAAGTCGAACCTAGAGCCGATCCTAATCTCCGGGTAGAATGGTTCAAGAATGGAGTGTCTTTGCAGACTGGAACGAGACTGCGAAGTACTTTTGACTTTGGTCTCGTGACCTTGTCGATCAATGGCCTCAGAGCTGACGATTCAGCAATTTACACCTGTAAAGCCACGAATCTTCTTGGTGAGGCTGTTTCAACGAGCAGCCTGAAGATCGACGATCGGCACTGGCTTTTGGGTGACACGCTTCACCCTGATGCACTACCGAAAATCGATGCGCTCGAACAACCTCATGTCAGCAGCGCCGAATTGCCTGAGGCGACGTACGAAGAGCCAGTGTTCATAACTCACTTAAATAACGTTGAGTGCACAGAGGGCGACAATGTTCACTTCGAGTGCAACGTCGAACCATCCAAAGATCCGACCATGAAGATCGAGTGGTTCATGAATGGTAAACCTCTGCCGAGCGGAGCACGGTACAAGTCAACTTACGATTTCGGCTATGTTGCTCTTGATATAAATCACGCGTACGAAGAAGATTCAGGAATGGTCACCGTCAAAGCGACGAACTCGAAGGGTTCTGCGCAAACAACTGGAACCCTTAAATGTACCAGCAAACAAAGCATATATCTGCAGACTCAGCACCCTCAGGGAGAAGCTGGTCTCGAAAAGGTCAAAGAAGCTGAAGACGCTTTTCTGTCGAAATCTCGAAGACCCGAGGATGGGCCCGACCAACAATTCGCAAAACCAATCTGGACCGTTCCTCTTCAGCCAGAATTCAAGCTTGGTGAGGCTGAACCACTTCATCTCGAGGGCCAGGTAGAACCCAAAGACGATCCTAATCTTAAGATCGAGTGGTACTTCAATGGCAAAGCCTTGGAGCACGGAGCACGTTTCAAGATGACCAGTGACTTCGGTTTCGTCACATTAGATCTGACGGACGTTTACGATCGCGATTCCGGAATTTACACGTGCAAAGCTTACAACAAATCTGGCGAGGCTTTTACTTCGACTACGGTCTACTGCTCCACAAAGGAAAATGTCATCGAACGTTCTCAACATCCAAAGGGCAAGGAGGGTCTCGAAGCTATTCAAGATCTTGAAGAATCTCTGAAACGAGCCGATGGAAAAGCTCCGGACAGCGACGAGGGACACCCACCGGTATTTACATCGCAATTCGAAAATCTTACCAATTTGTCGGAGGGTGAAATTGCTCATTTCGAGGCCTCTCTGACACCGACCGGTGATCAGACAATGGTGGTCGAGTGGTTCTACAATGGAAAAGCACTCGAAGCCAGTCATCGTACAAGAACGGTATACGCTTTTGGAATGGTCGTTCTTGAAGTACTCGGAACTAAGATCGAAGATTCAGGCAATTATTCCTGCAGAGCCACGAACAAATGGGGCAAAGCCGAGATCAGCGTCGAGCTCGAGTGCGTTGATAAGTCAAAGGGACAGAAACCCAAATTCACCACCCACATTCAGAGTCTCGAAGGCTTGAAAGACGGACAATCCGTTCACTTCGAGTGTACGCTGATCCCAGTTGGCGATCCTCACATGAAGGTCGAATGGTTCCACAATGGAAAACCCCTTCGTCATTCCTCTCGTTTCAAGATGGTATCGGACTTTGGCTTCGTCGTTATGGATATCGCCGGTGTAATGTCACACGATACCGGCGAGTACGTCTGTAAAGCCAGCAACAAATATGGCGAAGATTTCACGAAGGCTACAATCAAATGTTTCGGCAAGAGCGGAGTTTATCTCGATTCTCTTCAGCCCGATTCTCTCGCGAGGATTCGAGAGCTCGAGAGCTTCGGAGGTGACAAGCCGACGACACCAACATCGCCGGTAGGAGGACCACCGAAATTCATCACTCAGATAACGGACATAACGAGACTCGTCGAGGGACAGTCCGCTCATTTCGAGGCCAGACTCACCCCCGTTACCGATCCTGACCTCACCGTCGAATGGTACTACAACGGCAAGAAATTGCCTCACGGACATCGCTACAGAACCTTCCATGATTTTGGAATAGTAATTCTCGATATTCTCTACTGCTACGAGGAAAACTCAGGCGTTTATGAATGCCGCGCGGTCAATAAGTACGGCGAGGATTCTACCAAAGCCACCCTTAAATGTCTTTCGAAGGCGAATCTCATACTCGAATCCCAACTTCCCAAGGGTATGGAAGGTGGCCTAGAAAAGATTCAGACACTAGAAGACGCAATGATAAGGACCAAGGACGAGAAGACCGTTGAAGAGCGAGGTAAAGCTCCAGTCTTCACCGTACCTTTGAGTAATATCGATGGACTTCGCGAGGGTGAGAGTTCTCACTTCGAGGCGAGATTGACGCCAACCGATGATCCCAAGCTCAAGGTTGAATGGTTCTGGAACGGTAAGCCACTTCGTACCGGCTCTCGTTTCCGTACATTCTGCGATTTTGGCTTTACCATACTGGAAATATCGCCCATTTACCCTGAAGACTCCGGTGAGTACAGCTGTCGCGCCTCCAACGATTACGGCGAAGCTGTCACCACTTGCACGATGAAGTGTACGGGCAAACGCAACATCATATTGGAATCTCAGTTGCCCAAGGGCATGGAGGGCACGATCGACAAAATCGCCGAGCTCGAAGGTCTTGGTGGTGAGCCAGGACAAATTATTCCTGACGACGATACCGGAAAACCGCCGGAATTCATCACGACCCCTTCAGATTTAACCTTGACTGAGAATTCTCTCGCTCACTTCGAGTGTCGACTTCTTCCGGTCAATGATTCTAGCATGAGGGTTGAGTGGTTCCACAATGGAAAGCCACTCTCCGCAGGTTCACGTATCAAGACCATTCACGACTTTGGCTTCGTTATTCTTGAAGTGGCCAACTGTTATCAACGCGATTCTGGACTGTACACCTGCAAAGCGACAAATCGTCACGGTGAGGCGACCGTATCCTGCAAGCTCCAAGTGCGAGGACGTCAAGGAATAATTCTCGAGCCTCAGTTGCCAACGAACTTCAAGACCGGCACTGAAAGTATTCAAAAACTCGAAGAGGCTTTACACAAGCGCGAAGAAATTCTTACTGATGAGGAGAAACCAAACCCACCGAAATTCACCGTCGAGCTCAAGGACATCCAGGTCGAGGAAGCAGGACCGAGTCACTTTGACTGTCGGGTCGAGCCTAGCGCCGATTCGACCATGAGGATCGATTGGTTCCACAATGGTAGACCATTCGCCACCGGTTCTCGCGTTCACCAGATCAACGATTTTGGCTTCATATCTCTTGATCTTTCCTACACTTATGCCAGGGACAGCGGCGAATACGTTTGTCGTGCTACGAACAAATGGGGCTCGTGTACCACAAAAGCAACAATAACTTGCACGTCGAAGAAGACTGTTGATTTCGATTCGCAGCTACCAAGTGGTATGAGCGGTGAGAAGTTGAAGGAACTCGAGCGTGGACCGATTTCCGAACCACCACCACAGGAAGACATCCCTCGTGGGCCACCACACTTCGTGACTCAAATTAAATCGTTCACAGTCGAAGAATCCGAGCCTGTGAGATTCGAGTGTCGCGTTGAGCCAAAGGAAGATCCTCGCTTGAGGATCGAATGGTGGAGAAACGGAAAACCGATACCAGCTGGTCACAGATACCGCGCGGTTTACGATATGGGCTTCGTTTCCATGGACATCCTTTACGTTTACCCCGAAGACTCCGGCGAATATGTTTGTCGCGCAGTCAATGACTACGGTGAAGATTCAACCAAAGCATCGGTATCGTGCAAAACGTTGCCAAGCATCATACTCCAGAATCAAGTGCCAAAGGGAATGAAAAAATCCGAGGCTCTGATGCAAATGGAAGCCACCATAAAAAAATACACGTCCGAGGTACATTTGACTGAGGACGATCTCTACGATGCTGAAAAGAGACAACCCCCGAGATTCGTTACTCAGATACAAGATCAAACGGAATTGGTCGAGATGAACAGCACCAAATTCGAGTGTCAGCTCGCCCCTGTCGGCGATCCTAACATGAAGGTCGAATGGTTCTTCAACGGCAAAGCTTTGCCTCATAAAAACAGATTTTCGCCAATTTACGATTTTGGCTACGTCGCCATGAACTTTGGCTGGGTCTATCCCGAGGACAGCGGCGAGTATCTCTGCCGTGCTACCAATCTTTACGGTATGGATGAGACACGTGCTGTCATCAGGACTTCCGGTAAGCCTGGAATCATCTACGAATCTCAGCTTCCTAAGGGCATGAAGAGTATCGAAAAGATCAGAGAGATGGAGGCTGCTTGGCAAGTGTGAGTAAAATGGAAATTGAGTAAATGCATTTTCCCAAATTTCTTGCAAAGTTTCCTACACGTTTTACTTTATAAATTATAGTGTACCGGAAGAGGAAGTTGAAGAGGAAAAAGTACGGTCAGCTCCGGTATTCGTGAGCAAACCAGAGCCCTGTGAAATCGAGGAAGGCGATTGCTCGAGATTCTGCTGTCGCGTTACTGGATATCCAAGACCTCGTGTCATGTGGATTATTAATGGACACACCGCTGTCAATGTAAGTTTGAATAAAATTAAATCACCCGTAGATGTTTTTTTTTATGTTGATAAGGGATGAAACATTAATATTAATCTCTTTCGTTTATTTTTTCTTCTTTAACAGGGTGCACGTTACAAACTCACCTACGATGGCATGTATCATCTTGACATCCCCAAGACTCGCCAGTACGACAATGGCAAGGTCGAGGTCATAGCGAGAAGTTCAGTAGGCGAGACACGTTGCGAAACGACATTGACGGTCAAGCCACGCAGCGATGATTATCGTGGCGTACTGAAAAATTCACCGAGGCGTAAGTACACTAGCCCATGGGGACAGGGTCATTGGAATATGAAGAACTTGGTGCATCCTCCGAATTTTTTCGAATTTACCGCTGACGCTGAAGTTTCTAACACGGCTCATCAAGTCGATGAAAGAGAATGGATAAAAACGCGAAAATATTTAAGCTCATTGTTGACAAATACGGAGAATGCAACGAGTAAAGTATCAAACGCTCGTATCGATTCGACATTATACAAGAGTTATCTGACATTGGCACAAGTCGAACACAAATCAATGAATACGCCAAATTTATCCGAGATATCACTCAATAATTCGAGCATCCAGCATACATTTTCGATGAGACACAAACAGTCCATTGGCCAACGGTCGATGAATTCAGTAAACAATTGTTCAACAACAGTACCTATGAAACAAATTTCGCACATGACAAGACAATCCGATATTATCGTCCCACGACAGTTGTGCACCTGTTCCCACAAATCTCCCACAAATATTCCACTGATAACGCACATGGCAGCCTCCTACGACGATTCGATCATCGAGATTCGCCATATTCACGAGAATAAAAATCTACCGGTGCGAACTGACTGTCAATACAATGAGGCAATTAGTTTCACGCATACCGCGAGGAAAGACCTGCTTCAGGTATGGGACGCTACGAAGATCGTACGTTAATACGATCAATGATCCCGGTAAACGTATATTGCATAAATTTCTCAATTTATTTTGATGTTTATGTTGACTGTCACGTTTCCTTCTACGTTAAATAATTTCGCAACGTGCCCAGATGCCGTTTTTTTTCGTTCTATCTAATCACCCAACTACTGGTCGAACAATCGAGAGAAGGGAACTCTCCGAAGTACAGCATTTTGAAGGCATTGCCGGAAGTTGATCATGTGAACTAACCATGTCATATCCTTATCCTCAATTTTACAATCCGAACTGGTTTTTTTTCTAACGTACGTGACTCCTACGTCCCGCGATTGGGAAAGATGACGAAACGAAAGAAATCCTTGATTATATCAGTCCCATTGTCGTTGTATGGCGAATGAAGTACTGTGTCGTATCATTGTCGTCGTTATCGCAAAATCTCAATCTTTGATCCATTCGACTATTCGTTTATATGTTTTTTTTAAACGTTAGATACGTATTTCAAAAAAATGTGTGTATCTATCGTTGGAATTTTTTTTAAATGTCATAACGCACCGAGAATGTTGTTGGGCATGCATCTTCGACGAGCCGATGATAGCTCGTCCTTTTCGAAACGCACGGTTTCCGTGTGAGAATTTTGTCGTGTCTAACATGAGTTTCATCCCAGCGTGGTACGATTACGGCCTGACGCAATACCAGTCGGAGCGTCAGGATACAGAACTGGAGCGCGTCTTCGACGAGCGTCACCAAACGGTCTCGCAGGGCATTGACATTGCCACTGAACATCTTGGACAAAAGGTCTTCAAGCCTGCTGAAGCAGATTGGCAGAAAACCGTCAAGACGAAGAAGAACGAGGATTATTACACGAAGCTTATGAGCCTCGAAGAGGATCAGGTGCTGAAGGAAGCGAGACTGAGAGAGTCGAGCCATCAGTTCGCCATACCTGGTGACACGGTCGTTGCTAATTCCATGGCCAAGGGAATGGCACAGAAGTACCAAGAGAGCATGTGAGTACTTTTCGAGTGAATTTTTTGTATCCATATTTGCTAATCGAACAAACAATGATTAAACTGTGATATAAACTTCCAACAATTATTTTAGTGAAACACAACCTCTAGAGGCAGCAGAACCACCACCAAAGGTCGTGAGAACGACTCACACTACCGAGATCGACATAGATAAGGAAAAAACATCTGGAAAATATCTACCGGAAGCAGCGCAGACGGGGGTTCACGCACGCGAAGTTCACGTTGCGAAGCAGAAACAGACGCAAAAAGAAGTTAAGGGTGATACGGAGATAACGAGGAAGATCACCGCTACGGAGACGACGGAGGTCGAGCACAAGGCCAAAACTCAAGAACGTATTGTACAAGGCCAAGTGAAACCAGCCAAGCCACCGGTATTCACGAAGAAAATTCAACCCTGCCGAGCTTTCGAGCAGGAACAAGCGAGATTCGAGGTCGAATTTGACGGTGATCCACTGCCGACCATCAAGTGGTATCGCGAAGATTTCCCCATACAAAATTCATCGGATCTTCAGATCTACACGTTCAGTACAAAATCCGTATTGATCGTTCGTCAAGTCTTCATGGAAGACTCAGGCGTCTTCTCCGTTATTGCTGAAAATCGCGGTGGCAAAGCCAAATGCAGCGCCAATCTCGTTGTCGAAGAGAGAAGGAGACAACCTGGCAGAGGCGGAGTTATACCACCGAGCTTCATTTCCACAATTCAGAGCTCTTCGGTCACAACAGGACAATTGGCGAGGTTCGATGCCAAGGTCGCTGGTACTAAACCGCTCGACGTTTACTGGCTTAAGGTGACAATAAATGTTGATCGATATTTAACTGATATATCTTGAAGAATGTTTTTTTTACATAGCTAATAGGTTGAGTACAAATATTCAAATCAATTTTTCTTTTGAATTTGCAGAATGGCAAAAAAGTGTCTCCGGACATTCGCTACAAGACCCTGGAGGAGGACAACACTTATACACTTCTGATATTGGAAACCGTGCCCGAGGATACCGGAAAGTACGAGTGCGTCGCTCTCAATAGTGCTGGTGAGGCACGTTGCGAGGCTGATTGTACCGTTCGTGGACCACAATCGCCCACGGCAAAACCAAGCAAGCCCTCTACACCTGGTGTCGAAAAAGCTCCAGCGGTTGTTGAACCGCTAAAAGATCAAACCATTAAGGAAGGCACCTCCGTGGCTTTCGCTTGCAAGATCACAGGCAAACCGGTACCCACGATTCAATGGAAGAAGGGCGACAATGTACGACGACATTTACAAAACAAATTCTATCCTTAATTGTGCCAGGAGTTGGGAAACTTATCGGTGTCCATTTTGCAATTTGTTCTAGGTCATCAAACCATCAAAATATTTCCAAATGCAAAAGGAGGGTGATCGATGCACTCTTAGGATTTCCGAGGCTTTCCCCGAGGACGAAGGTGTCTACAAGTGCATAGCTAGGAATCCGGCTGGTGAAGTGACTACCTCGGCAAATCTACGAGTGCTAGGTAAATTGATTGGATGGGTTCTATTTTTATTTTGCAGAAAATATTGTCATCGGGAATTTCGTTTAATTATTTATTTTTTACTTCAGCACCTGATAGCACGGACGTTTTGCCAAAACTCTCGCCCCTGAAGGACCAAATAGTCCTGGAGGGACAGCCGGCCCAGTTTAAGACACAAGTTAGTCCACCAAAATCAAAACCAACCATTCAATGGTACAGAGATGGTGCGCTTATACCTCAGTCGCCAGATTTTCAGGTAAATACACAAGTTTTTGAAAAAAAAAAGTTATTTATTCGTATATTTTTTTACAAAGATGGATCGAACCTTTCTACTATGTTCGTAATCTGTTCGCAGATGATACACGAGGGCAACAACGCCGTTCTTCTGATAGCGACGACCTACGAGGAAGATTCTGGTACCTTCACCTGTCGCGCAACGACTTCGGCTGGCACTGTGGAGACCTCAGCGAAGCTCATCGTCAAAAGTAAGAACTAAAACCCTAAAAGAAACGAAAAAAAAACAAAAATCAAACGATCTACAATTAATGTCTAACCCACGGTGTGATAAAACAAAAAAACGGGATACTTTTCGTTACGTAACGCGTTCTTGCTCCTCGCTCATTCGCAATTCTCGAGATCCGAGGAAAGAGTAATCAGAAATGTAGAGGGTGAGAATGACAAAAGTCTCAAAATGGTCGTACCTCATCGAGATTCGACGAGGTTTAAGACGAGTCATGAACTTTTCGAGACTCGGCCAGTATCTCCAACAGCTGCCCCATTTTCCCCTCGAGATAATAATCGTTCGACAAACGAAAAATATATATCACCCTTTATTCTCGAGTTTGTCTCCTCGTACTGCTTATCTGCTCTACTTCAATGACTCGGTAGACGGAATGAATACGAAAGAGAAAAGTTTTTTTTAAACGAACGAAAAAAGGAAAAAATAGAAAGTATTTCGATACTTTGTAGCCGTAGTCGTTTCATTCTAATCACATGTGCGAGAACCGGGAAAGTTTTGATTTATTCGCTACTAACCACCTCGTTCATGAATTTACAAGGACGTTGAACAGGAATACTTGTGTGAGAATCACTGTGAATAATAAAAGTAGTTGATAATGAGATCATCGCAGTAAACGATGACGCTCCTGGCAGCTTGGGTGGTCCAATTTGAACAAAAAAATGAACCCTAACGGCAAGTCGACTGTGAATCCTTATACGATTTTCGTTTCGTCTAACAGAGGCGTAGTGGCAAAGGTGCAATTCAACAACCAGACGAATGATAACGTCGTAGGATTAAAAGAGTTTTAGCAGTCGACTTAAGGGGATGTCTGTCGTTAAATGGACAGCTCGTCTTCCTTCTCAACGAGCTGTGAGATTTTTATTTATTTCATTTCGAAAATAATGACCCAGAGAGAAAGAGCAAGTCGAGTCCGGGAATGAATAATGAAAAGAGAGAGCTACCTATACTGTACACGTAAGCGCTACTATTTAATACTTCTTCGTAGCCCCTCATTATACATATATACATATTACTTGATTATTATTCTATAAATGGTACTAGTTCTCGTGAAAAAGTTCATAGATTAAAATTTAAAAAAAATACACACACCGATCGCAGTCGCAATGTATTTCTAACATTGAACTAATTATTTATTACTGTACAATGGAAAGTCTAATAAAAATGATGCTTTGAGTACGAGAAAGAAAGAAAAATATGTCAATATTGTTCGATGACGATCGTTCTAGTAATTGTATTAAGACTTAAGATTTTCCACACGGTACTCGAAACAAAAAAAAACGAAGTAGACGCGAAGAAAAAACAAACCAAACCAAAAACACGCTAGAGGAATTCTCTCATTACGTTTTAGAGGCTTGCGTTTGTTAGAACATTGGAAAGAGTCCAAAATACGTAGGAATTTTTTTTTCACTCGTCGTTATAAACGAGCTTCGAGCGTGAGAGAAGTGGACTACGTGTGAATACGTAAAATAAGCGCGTAGAAAAAGAAACTGGTGAAGCAACGAGCGATCCCGGTGGTGGGGTGCCGAAAAAAAATAAAAATAAATTCAAGAGGCGAAAAAAACCGGTGGGATAAGTTTCAAACGAGGCTCGAGTACTCGGAATTACCACTTTCGGGTTACCGAATATGGCAAGATCGTACATGTCGTAAAATATTCAAATTTAAATTCGCATCTTCGATCGTTCAATTTCGGATGACCTAATCGTTCGCTTCACGAACGTATGCTCGTGCGAGATATTTGCCTCCGGTAAATAAGCATCGGTTTGAGTTGGGAAGTATATTATAAGCTTTATAAACCGAAATTTTCCTTGATGCTCCTATCGCGAGTACACAAAGATTGCGTTAGCTAAACTCTCTTGAGAAAACGGAGTAACGCGCTCGGGGGGCCTCGGTCGTATATCTTACGTGCCGTGTGCACTCGGATGGCTAGGGCTTCTTAAGCTATTTCTGCTCTGCGTGACGTGTATTACATTACCCGTCTATATTTGGCGCGGTCTGAGACATCATGCCGAGGATGAGAGAGCGCGCGCGAGAGAGAGAGAGAGAGAGAGAGAGAGAGAGAGAGGAGAGAAAATGCTGACGGGGGCCTACACAGCTTTCCACAATACGGAACGAAAAATCATAATTCCCTTATACCGAACAGAATATATACGCGCAGTTCTTTGACTGACCGAGATTTCCCTGGTAACGGGTCGGCGCCTCCGCGCGTTCTCCTTTTCTCAAACCTACGATGCCCCGTATCTCACGTGTCTCGTAACGGATCTCGTCAAGAAAAACAAGAAGAAGACGGAGAAGAAGAAAAATCGAGCGCGCTTTCGCTCGGATGACCCGGACGGCGATTCGACCGTCCGTGTGCCTGGCATTGCGAACCTATGGTAATAAAAAGAAACTAGAAAAAGAGGAGAAGAGGAAGAAGAAAAATAAATGACGAATAAGCGACTATCCGACAAAATTAGAAACTATGGTAGAGCTTGCACGCTGATCTCGTGCCAGGGATAATGAATTAATCTTAGGACAAGAGGATTCGTCCGATTCTCGTTTATCTTAAGAAATTTTCGCAGCGTGCCTATGAGCACAGTTTCGTTTTTTTTTTTCATTGTATCGTCGTCATCCTACGTGTAGCTTGATAGATGAGCGACGTGTGATTCTTCATGGTCGAATTGAGAGAAGTCCGTCATTGTGCGACCTTGAGAAACGACCACCTGACCCAAGTCGACTGTCCCGAAGAATTCGAAACCGAGCCAAGCCCGAGCTCTCGTCGTTGTTGTGGAGACTCTCGCTCGATGACTCGATGTATTTAAAAACAACACTCTGATTCATCGAATCCCGATGACACGCAACATTTCCTCCTCGTTTCGTCTCCGATGATTTTGTTTCTGGCGAGCTCTACGTATGGGCCTCCCCCGCGAAAATGCCATCGAGATGATGGTGGGAAGAGATTAGAGACCTTCGTGTACAACGAGAAATTCTAGCGGCAAGCCTATTTCGACGAACCCAGCCATCGGTGATTCAGCATGCCAGAAATAATCGGACGCATGTCAGCGTACTCTGGAAAGCGGGAAGACAACGTAAGAGAGGTGTATATTCTCGTCTCGGGGTTCCTCTCGTCAACCACAAGTTCTTCAGGCTGATGAGAAGGTCTCGTCTTCCTCGAGTCGTTCCATCTTACCGGATTAAAATTTTGCGATCACCTATGGTACAGTCTGATGGACGAGAGACGTCGAAGAGACGCGAGAGTGGCGAGAGTGGCACGGGACGTCAACGATCTTGTCGAGCGATCATCGGTCGCATCCAACCTGCTAGAACACCGCACAAAAAATATGAAAATCAATCGTCGACGTAGGAGACGATAGGAACAACAAATATTTTACGCGGGAAAAAAGAAACGTGCAACTGTTGACGCAGGGAGAAATCTTTATTTACGACACCAGTCGCGTGTACAGATTATTCGACAAAGCTTGACATCAAATAAATATATTAAAAGCACATGGAAAATTGTAATTTCTTTGTAAATCGAATATCGTTGAATATATTCGCTGATCATCCTTGTATAATGTTAAGATTCAACGTTATATCGGAAAAATAATTCTATCGTACTATATATATATATATATATTTGTTTATATTCTGGTTTGTCGCGGCTCGATTGAGATAGTATCGTGCGAGATCCGAGATAGTTTTGTCCAAGGCGTCTGGCAAGACTCTCTCTCTTTAGCATATTGTAACGGTAACGTGGAATTACGGGACCCTTGGAAAAACTCGTTTTCTTATCTCGCACGATATACCCCCTCGATCAGCACTCTAGGTGTATTTTATAGTCCGTAATCACTGACTCGACTTGCCGAAGAGATTTAATAACAAAAAAATAAACAAATAGTATTTGGACCCCGCTTGCACTCGATTGTTCGACGACAGTGTCACGAGTGTCCTGTTCAATTAGGGCCGCGCTTCGATTGAACTCGTTCAAAAAAATCCAAATTAACAGCTTGACCATTCGATTGGAAATTTTTTCGAAGAACTCGATCGAAGGCGGCTTAAAAAACACCGAAGGTTCATAACTAGTTCACAAACTGTCAAACACACGCACTAGTCACACTCGCGTTTTGAAAAGACAAATATGCGAAAATCCATCAGAAGAAAAATCGAGAAACGATGGCGCGAATGCGATCGGCAGGAGATCCTCGCGAAAACCGGTTATTTCTTCCCTCGCTCACGAGTGTGGAAAACGCGACTCGGCTGTTAACGATGTTTCGAGAGAGAGAGAGAGAGAGAGAGAGAGAAAGCAAGAGGAACAAAAGAGCGGGATTCGAAATCCAACGATTCGGAGTACCGAGGGGATGCTGCTCACTTGTCGACTTCCAGAAGCGTACTGACGAGTGTGTCTGTTAGAAACGACGGGAGATCTCGCGTGTGAAGAAATTCAGGAGGGAAGTGCGAGAGAGTGCGGTGCGTCACGCACACTGTAATAAATATTTGAGAGTGTGCGACCCCACCACGTAGTCGGTGGTACGAGCTTGAAAGAGAGAGAGAGAGAGGAAGTCAGAAGTTCCCCCGGGTCGGGTGTATGCATCATTGCTCGCTGCCACAGAAACTCCCCCACCAAAGTTAAACCCTTTTTTATTCTCTCATAGCTTTGCCCACATAGCGAGATACGTGCCACGAAGAATAACGCGAATTGCGAAGACGTGGGGGCAACCGGACCCCGAGATAGGAAACCTTTGCTTCTGAATTGGAATATTATTTTGAATTCTGAGGGCAGTCCAATTGTTGAATTTTTAATTTTTCAACGAGATACTTATTGTTTAATGAAATTAAATTGCAATTATTTTTTAAGTTGATGATCGAATCTTGTGAGATCAGACTTAGTGGCATTGATCCCGAGGAAATGTCGATGATCTGTGATTCGGTTCGAAACGTACACAGACGATCGATCAAATAATCATTGACCACTATTCAAGGTTAGCTTAGGGAAGCGTAAACACAGACGTCGAGAGGGAAAGATGTCTGGCGAGTATGTTGCCCCGACGGAATGACCGATCGGTTCTGGCTCTGCATTTCTTCTTCTTTTCTTAAGAATCGTCGACGGGATGTCTATTTTTGCGAATATTTAACCCTGATGCGCCCGGTGGGTGATACATAAAAATAGGATTAGCACCCAGAGGGAGCTTACACGAGTGTTAACGCGTTGCTTTGCTGCTGTTTATTCGGTGCGGGAGGTTAAAGAATAAAACGCTCGTTGCCAATTGATAGCGCGTACGAAAACGCGGGGGAAAACCTCTCAATCTCTGCCAGGGACGCGAATTTTAAAGGCTAAGGATAAAATTCGGTGCCACACGTGCGATTTTCTTCACGACCCCCGAAAACATTGACGCACGCTCACAGTTCGTTCTCTAATTATTTACAAGCATTTATCTGGTTTCTCGGAGCTTTGCGAATCGAAAGGGACTGTGCCTATAGAGAATGGAAGTCGAAGGCTTTGCCAAAAATCACGAAATATTGGCTCGTTGCCACATTTCTCACACTCATTTTACAAAACATAAATTTCAAAAGTGATCATTACCAGTCTCGAGCTGACCAATATATTATTAAAAAGAAAGCCAGATAGAGAGGGTAGATCGAAGTAGTACGCGCTCATAAATTTTCACCCGATAACGATCCACGAGCACTAATTTTACACCGTCCGAGGCGACGAGTTTGAAAATCTGTGCGAAAGTTAATTAATATCCAGGAGAGTGAGGCCTTGTTACGTTACAACAGAGCGAACGAATTAGACCTCATCTAAATATACGAATATATTATCTGATTTGTACACCTGCCACATTTTGCCTCTCACCCTCCTTCGAGATTTTGCATTTGGCAAAGAGAGATCCGAGTCTTACCAATGTGATTTTGATACTAACAACATTGATAATCTAGATTTGTGGCCAAAAGGTAAAATTGCGTTAAACTTGGATTACCTTGGTACACTTCCATTTTATGAAAAGATGATTCTATGCTCATCCTAGTTATTATCGAGACCTTGACATCAAATTCACTGCTGGTATCTAAAATATTAAATACGAAGATGTTCTAACTATCTGTGGCAATTGGCTATTCTAGTTTGTAGCCAAACAGGAAAGCACAGAAACTTTGAATTACCTTATAAACCTAGATTTGTATTTAAAAATGATTTAGCAATCCGGCATGCCATCTGAGTTTGCAGCAATCTTGATGCTGGTGTTTGAAACATAAAATGAAAGAATTTTTTACATTATCGAGTTAATGGAAAATTTTCAGAACGAAAAGGTGTTTACTACGAGACCGTAGTGCCGGATGGTACTGCACCTACCGGTCCAGGAAGCAAAACAGGAGAAAAACCGACTAAGGGTCGTTCAGTTGGAGGTTTGGAGCACGTGGGAAAGAAAAATGGAGTTCCCCTTGAAGAGACGATATTGCTGGACGAAGAGGGTCACCCTCTCGATACTCCTCTTCAGCCGGGTGATGAAACGTTGCCCTGGCGAAGAGGAAGAGTTGTTCATCGAGCTAGACCTACCAACGTGATGCCATGGCGAAAAGCAAAGCCACGGTCTCGAGACACTTCACTGGATAAACTCGATCAGGCGAGACTGCTCGCACAAACAGAAGTAAAACCATGGACGGATGAAGAAGTCGTCCTGAAAAAGGCTCCTCAGGTAATTCGCGAAATTTCGCGAGAAAAACTTGAGGAGGTCGAGCTGAAGAAATCAAGAGTGGAGAAGAAGGAGATAAGAAAATCTAGTTTGGAGTATGTCGAATTGAGACCTGTGCAAAAGGACAGTACGGTCGAAGAGAGGAAGCTTGAGAGCCTTCTAGCTGATGACAAAATAACGTCGAGCGAATACCTGGAGGAAGAAGACGCTTCTTTGTTAGAAATTTCTAGGAGGGAAAGAGTCGATGTAACGACAGGGCGGCCGGATCAACCGAAACCATGGACGGAGGAAAAAATATCATTGAAAAAGTCAAAACCCGCGAGGAAAGAAATTCCGAAAGAAACTTTGGAAGAGGTACAGTTGAAACCTGCCAAGCCAGAGAGGAAAGAACCAGAGAAACCCACTCTCGAATCTGTTGATCTCAAACCGATTCCAAGAAAAGATTCTATCGTTACGACTATTACGAAGAAAACAACAGAAACTGGTGAATACACGGAGGAAGAGGACACGACGTTGTTGGACATTTCTCGAGTAGAAAAGGTCCAGATAACGACGGGTAAACCAGAAGGACCTAAGCCATGGACGGAAGAGAAAATTGAATTGAAAAAGTCTAAGCCGGTTCAAAAAGAAATTCCCAAGGAGACTATTCAGCCTGTGGAGCTCAAGCCATCCAAGCCGGAGAGACGTGAGATTAGAAAACCGAGCATAGAACGTGTCGATCTTAAGCCCGTGACCAAGGAGGTCATGATAGACGAGAGAAGGACAAGCACCAGCGAATATGTCGAAGAAGTGACAGAAGTATCCGAATCGAGAGAATTTCCAAAGGCAAAGCGACCTTCTCGTTCGGAAATTATTTTTGAACGTCCCGATCAGCCGAAGCCATGGACCGAGGAGAAAATATCTCTCAAAAAGTCCAAGCCGGTTAGAAAAGAACTTCCCAAGGAGACTTTGGAGACTGTCGAGCTCAAGCCCGCGAAGCCTGAGAAGAAAGAAGTCAGGAGAGCGAGCATCGAGCCGGTGGAACTGAAACCTGTGACGAAAGAGAGCGAGACCATTCGAAGAGAAAGCGTAACAACGACATCCGAGTACATCGAGGAAGACGATACGACTTTGCTGGACTCTTCTAAGACGGAGAGGACGGAGATTAAAACAGGAAAGCCGGAAGTACCCAAGCCGTGGACTGAGGAGAAAATATCTCTGAAAAAGTCCAAGCCGGTACAGAAAGAAGTTGCTAAAGAAACTGTTGAAACTGTTGAATTAAAACGTGCAAAACCAGAGAAGAAGGAAGTCAGGAAAATGAGTATTGAACAAGTGGAGCTGAAACCTGTGACAAAAGTCACTGAAACGATCCGAAGAGAAAGTGTAACCACCACTTCTGAGTACATCGAAGAAGATGATTCAACTTTGCTGGATGTTTCCAGGACAGAGAGGATCGAGCTTAAAACAGGCAAATCTGAACAACCTAAGCCATGGACCGAGGAGAAAATATCTCTGAAAAAGGCCAAGCCAGTGCAAAAGGAACTTCCCAAAGAAACGGTGGAAACTGTTGAACTAAAACGAGCAAAGCCAGAAAAGAAGGAAATCAGGAAGATGAGTATTGAACAAGTCGATCTCAAGTCTGTGTCAAAGGAAGTTGTGACAGTGGAGAAAACGACAGTTTCTAAGGACGTGTCGTCGACTTACGTCGAAGAGGATGACACAACTCTGATGCAGGTAACAAGGAAAGAAGAACAAGAAGAAATCGAGGAACAAAAGACCCACGAGACAGCAGTTTCCTGGCGAAGAAGCAAGAAGAAGCCAAATGAAAAAATTCCTTATGTTGAAGTGGAGGACATAAGTCTTCTCGAAGTCAAAAAGAGGGAGGAAATCATCGAGCAACGTCCGGAGGAAGCGGCTGTGCCTTGGCTGAGAGGTCAGAAAAAACCAAAGAAAGCTGAAGCGGTAAAGCCAGAAGAGGTTAAACCGGAAGAGGTTAAGCCTGAAGAGGTGAAACCTGAAGAGGAAACACCTGCTGAAATTTCGCAACTACCTTGGCAACGCCAAAAGAAAGAGCGACGAGTAATCGAAAAGAAAGAGGAGCAGATTGAGGATATAAGATCGGTGACCTTGAAGCCAACGAGGCGTACGCAGAAACTCGAAGAGCGTGAAGACCGGGAGGAGATCATATTGAAACCGGTCAAACGCACGACCAAGGTGACGGAAACGGGTGAAGAAATCTATCAAGAGGAAGAAGACAAGAATATCCTAGAAGTCAAGAAAGTCGAAGAAGTGAAGAAAGAAACTGAGGAAGTAGCCGTTCCTTGGGCACGAGGCAAGAAGAAACCAAAAGAGAAAGAATTGGTACCAGAGAAAGTTCCTCAGGACGAAGTGAAGCCTGAGGAGGAGAAGGTCGAGGAAACTGCAGTCAGCTGGCGCAGGGAGAAAAAGAAACCTAAGGAAAAGACACCGTATGCTGAAGAAGAAGACGTAAGTCTCCGAGAAGTTAAAAAGACCGAGGAAATTATTGAAAAACGTCCGGAGGAAGTAGCTATACCTTGGGTGCGGGGTAAGAAACCCAAGCCCAAGAAACCTGAAGAAGTACAGGTCGTTGCGAAAATTAAGCCTGAAGAAGTTGTTCTTGAAGAACAACCAGAAGAAGAGAAGCCTGAAGAAATTTCCCAATTTCCCTGGATGCGTGGCAAGAAAGGACAGACTCGGCGAGTAATCGAAAAACAGGAAGAAGAAGTTCAGGATATAAAATCCGTGGCCTTGAAACCTGTCAGACGCACCCAGCAACCAGAAGAGCGCGAGGACAACGAAGAGATCGTCTTGAAGCCGGTAAAACGTGCTCCGAAGGAAGAAGAGTCTAGTGAGGAGATTAAACTCAAGCCTGTGCCGAAGCCTGAAGAACTCAAGGCTGAGAAAGTCTCAGTGAAGCCTGAAGAGGACGAAAAACTAACAGAAAATTCCGAAGCACCGTGGCGTCGTGGTCCTAAGCCCAAGACAGTCACAAAGCCTGTTCCTAAAGAAGAACAACCTGAAGAGATACCTGAAATGGTTCCTAAAGAGACACCACGATTGGTAGATGACAAAAAAGAAGTTGAACAAGTGAAAATACAAAGGGTTGTGAAGGAACAAGAAAAAATCGAGGACATAAAATCCGTTACCCTGAAACCTGTGAGGCGTGGCCAGAGACCAGAAGAGCGTGAAGCTCGCGAGGAAATAACGCTGAAACCTGTGAAACGTCTTCCCAAGGATGAAGAGGTAGAAGAGGAAATTAAGCTCAAGCCTGTCATTAAGGAAAAACTAGAGGAAGAAAAACCAGGTCCTCTCCAGCTCAAGCCGTTCAAAAAAGATGAAAAGATCGAGGAGACCAATGAGGAAATTATTCTGAAACTAGGAAAGAAAAAGAAACGGCCAGTATCTGAAAAAGAAGTCGCGATAGAAGATGTTCCCAAGGAACTCAAGCCAGAAGTTGTTCCAGAGCAACCTGAAGAAGAAAAGCCAAAGGAAGAAGTTGAAATGCCTTGGCGACGTGGAAAGAAAACACCTAAGGTCACTGTTCCAGAAAAACCTGAAGAGCAGCCCGTCGAACAGGTCAGCATCGTTGAAACTAAAGAAAAGAAAGTTTCTGAAGTGAAAATAAACGAAGTCGAGGACTTTACGTCGGTGATGTTGAAGCCAGGCAAACGCCGTCCAAAGCCAGAAGAACGCGAGGACAAGGAAGAGGTTGTATTGAAACCTGTGAAGCGTCTCTCGCAGGACGAAGAGGTACAAGAGGAAATAAAACTGAAGCCAGTGCGTAAGGAAAAGGTGGAAGAGAAACCGCAGGAAGTTGTTTTAAAACCTGTCAAGCGAGGGCAAAAGCCAGAAAAGGAAGAAGAACGGGAGGAAGTTACTTTGAGGCCTTTTAAGAGAATACCGAAGGAAAAAGAAGTTCCTGAAGAGATAAAGCTGAAACCCGTGCCAAAGGAGAAAGTTGAGGAACAACTTAAACCAGAAAAAGTCCCCAAAATTCCTGAGATTACGGAGAAGGAAATTCCTGAAGAGAAAACTGATTTGCCTTGGAGACGTGAAAAGAAAAAGCCAGTAGCGGAAGTTAAGGAGGTAGAGATACCGGAGAAGGTTGTGGAACAAGAGAAGCCTATCGAAGAGGTGCAGGAAGTTTCAGAGGTTTCATGGCGCAAACAGAAGAAGGAGAAGATACCTGAGAAACGTGAAGAACAAGAGACCATTACACTAAAACCTGTTAAGCGTTTGCCGAAGGAAGAAGGAACGGAAGAGCAGATCCGTTTAAAGCCTGTCCACCGTCCAAAACCCGAGGAAGAAAAGCCTGAAGAAGTCAAGCTCAAGCCAGTCAGACGTGTAAAGCCTGAAGAGGAGAAACCAGAGGAAGTCGTGCTCAAGCCTTTCAAGCAAAAAAAGCCTGAAGAGGAGAAACCTGAAGAGGTCAAACTTAAGCCAGTAAGACGTGCAAAACCTGAAGAGGAGAAACCAGAGGAAATCGTGCTCAAGCCTTTCAAGCAAAAAAAGCCTGAAGAGGAGAAACCTGAAGAGGTCAAACTTAAGCCAGTAAGACGTGCAAAACCTGAAGAGGAGAAACCAGAGGAAGTCGTGCTCAAACCATTCAAACGAGAAAAGCCTGAAGAGGAAAAACCAGAAGAAGTGAAACTCAAGCCTGTAAGGCGAGAAAAGCCTGCAGAGGAAAATCCAGAAGAGGTAAAGCTCAAACCAATTCCCAAAAAAACAGTGCCAGAAGAAGTACAACCTGAAAAAGTTGAGTTAAAGCCTACTCCTAAGAAGCCCGAGGAAAAACGAGTGCCTTTGGTGCCAGAAAAAGTCGAGGAAAAGATCGAAGAAGAAGAGGTGGCCGAGAAAACAGAGACGCCTTGGAGACGTGGCAAGAAACCAAAGAAACTCGTTTTCCCGAAAGAAGAAGCTCCGAAAGTTGTTGAAGAAATTGAAGAAGTACCCGAGGAGGTGATCGAAGAGACCGAGACTATGACGACAACTTGGCGCAAGAAGAGGCCAGAAAAAACAACGAAGAAAAAGGTCGTCGAATTTAAGGAAGAAGTTACAGTAGTTCCTATAGATCAGGAACAGGTGATCACCGAGATTTACGAAGAGAAAGTCGTTATCGAACGACCAGAATCTCCTAAGCCAGTGGTACTTCCAGAGGATAAAGTGGAGGAGGTTGTAGAAACAAGCGAAGTATCGTGGCGTAAGACGAAGAAAAAGCCTACGAAGCTAGAAGAAATGAAACCAGAAGTCGTGGCCCTAAAGCCTGTTGAGAGAACCATAGTCGAGGAAGAAAAAGTGGAGGAAAAGGTCACTCTCCAGAAGATAAAGAGAGAGAAGCCAGTGGCAGAGAAATCCGAGCAAGTTGTATTGAAGCCTGTAAAACGTGGCAAAGTACCGGAACTCGAAGAGAAGGATGAAGTACAGTTGAAGCCGATCACGAGAAAGAAACCAGACGAAGAAGTTCCTGAGAAGGTGACCTTGAAACCTATCAAGAGAGAAAAACCTGAAGAAGTACCAGAAGAAAAACTCCAACCTCTCAAGCCCCTCGAGATCATCACGGCAAAGCCAAAGGAAGAAATTCAACCCAAGGTAGCCCTGGCTCGGGAAGAATCGATCGAAGAAGTCATGAAGACGACCGAGCAAGTCAGCATCACGAAGAGGCAGAAGACCATCAAGGTTGACGCAAAACCTGTCGACATCCAGGAAGTAGAAGACGTGGAAAAAATCGCGATCGACATAGTCAGTAAAAAACGCGATAGTATTGTTGAGGAGCAAGTGATCGAGCAAGTCGAGGATCGCACGGAAAAACGAAAACGTCGTCAGCGTACCGAAGTTGATATATCAGTCACTGACAAAGGCAAGAAAATCGCTCCGCGATTCATACAAAAGTTACAGCCAGTTATTGCCGAGCCCGAAAAACCCGCAAAGTTTACTTGTACCATTTTTGGCAATCCATTGCCCGAAATATCGTGGTACAGAAACGAAGTTGAACTTCATGCCAGTGAAAAATACATCATGACCGTTCTCGAGACAACTGCCACCCTCGAAATTCTCAAAGTCCAGGAGGAAGACGTTGGAATGTATTCCTGCAGGGCTTCGAATCCTGCTGGTGTAGCAACGTCTACCGTGAACCTTGTCATATTCGGTAGGACTATAAAACCGTTACGTGTTCGAGTGACGTTTTCGTGTGAAGACCCTAGTTTTGTTTATCCTTCACAGCTTGTACATAGCGATTTTTTAGGATTCCCATATTGTTGTCCGTGTGTGCAATTTTGTTTTTGTATTTTCCCCGAAAATGGGTCAATCCTCAAAATTAATCAAATACGTTAAGCTTTCTGTGTTTCCAGGGTGCACGTATGTTTGTTCAGCGATTAATCTCAACTATAAAATATATTAACGAGTGTTTTCCGATCTATAGAGAAAGAAGAAGAAGGCATAGCTCCGCATTTCGCAACGCCAATCAAACCATTGATGGTCGAGGAGCACAAGCCGGCGACCATGGAATGCATAGTAACCGGCACACCAGCACCAGAAGTAAAATGGTATCGTGGCGAAAAAGAGATTCAGCCAAAAACTGGAACAGAAATGACGTTCAACCCTGAGACGGGCGAGGCTAAATTGACGATTCTGGAACCAACGCCGGAAGACGAAACGATTTATCGTGTTCGTGCTGTCAATAAGTACGGTCGTGCGGAATGCCGAGCGAACTTGCTCGTGAGCAACGTCGCGGTTATTTCAAAACCGGAAGTCCTAAGAGCTCCACGAATTACAAAACCCCTACCAGCTCTCGTTGCGGAACGTGGTAAGAACTAAATATCCATCAAAATTTAATGAGGGATATAATGCACTTTTGATAAATTAAAAAACGTTCATACATGTCACTTGTCAATTATTTCAGGTACACAGTTGGTTCTTACTGCCGACTTCGAGAGCAAACCAAAGCCCGAAATCAAATGGTTCAGAAATGGTATCGAGATAACGCCTTCGGACAAGAAAGTTCTCAAAATATTCGAGAATACCGCCGAGCTCACGATTCCCGATATAACGAAGAAAGATGCTGGAAAGTACGAGATTCGTGTTCGCAATCCAGCTGGGGAGGCAAGAAGCTCGGGTTCCGTAACTGTCAAGGAACACGAGGATGTTGTTACTGAGTCCGAAGACAAACCCAAAGCTCCGTCGTTCGTGGAACCTTTGCAGCCACAAATCGTCTGTCTCGGCGAAGTCGTCATAATGGAAGCAGTCGTAGAATCTTATCCGAAAGCATCGTTCCAGTGGTTCCACGAGAGTAGGCCGCTTGAGGTATATTCTATCGATTTCTTTTTTCGTCAAGCTGTACATGCTATCTTTACATAATTTTGTCATTCTCCAGGCATCTCCAGCTGTCAGAATCGTGACGAAAGAAAATCGTTCGGTTCTGTTAGTGAAAGAGATAACTCCCGAATTTGCTGGAACATACACCTGTCGGGCGGAGAACGTAGCCGGCTCAGTTACGTGCACGGCGTCGGTCAATCTTCTCGAAGAAACTTGGGAAGAAGCTACGGAATTGGTTTCACCGACGTTCGTCAAGAGGCTGTCGCCAGTTCGTGTTATGGACGGCGAGAGCGTCGATCTTACTTGCGTAGTGACGGGAAAACCAATACCCAAAGTACAGTGGTATCACGACGAGAAACCCATCAAAGAAGGAAAGGAGATAACGATTCTTCAAGATTCCGAGGGTGTCTGCAGTCTTGCCATCACTGAAGTATTTCCCGAAGACGCTGGTGAATATACTTGTCAAGCCATTAATCCCGTTGGAGAAGCCATTTGCACCACGTCATTGGTTGTTGAAGGTGAGTTATTAACCACTTCAATTAACGAGCTATTTCCAGGCTAGGAATAAATTCATGGATGTCACTTTTTGTTTTTTAGCTTACGAGTACGTACCGGACTCGGAAATAGCTTCATCGCTCGTTGCAACATCGTTGATTACCGGTCAGAGTGGGTCTGAAGAAGATCTTTTGTCTCCTAAGGTAAATCAATACAAAATTATCGATCTTGCGAATTCTATTTTATCGCTGAAAACCTATAACGCTCTTTTTTCTGTACTTAGGAGACACCCTTGTTCGACACTGACACGGAAGATTTCGCACCGGAAATAGTCAAGAAACTTCCTCAGTTAATTCCCACCAAAGATGGAGAGTTGACTAGGTACTTATTCATTTTCTTCGGACAAGTTGAATAGTAATCGCATAAAAAAAACCACGCGGTAAACTTTTTCTGCGCAGATTGGAAGTTCAAGTCAAGGGTAAGCCAAAGCCACAGAGCAAGTGGTTGAAACAGGGCGTCGAAATAGTATCATCCGAAGAATTCCAAATCGAAGAATTCGAAGATGGCACCTCGGTGCTTACGATCCCGGAAACATATCCGGACGACACGGGTGAGATTGTGTTCGAGGCGCACAATCCACTCGGTGTATCGACGACAACGACCTACCTATCGGTAGAAGGTAAATTTGTTATTATGGATGACGAATCGTCGATCGTCACGTTTTACTTTCCATATTCGCCTACGCTTGATATTAATTTTCCTAATGCCTTTTCTTTTCGAGTTATTTTCAGTCTCGTCGACTTCGTACCGAAAGATCCTTCGTCGTTCCTGAAAATCTATCAGTCCGCACTCACTATTCACATTTCTACACTCGAACACTAAAACAAAATTATTCAACGATAATACTTCTAATCGATTGGTGCAACGATACATTTTTCCCTGTTCGGATCGATTGGTTCTAAGATTATTTTCTGTTTAGGTATCCTTGGAACGAAGGAATACAGAAAACCGTCGTGGGTTACACAGATGGAGGAACTTCAGGAGGCGTTGCGAGGTAAGAGCTCTTATCGCGTCTCGCGTACGAGCATGCTGAGTGTGCGTGGGTATGATTTTTCGAGCGACAGTCTTGACGATCACGCATTGGGGGACGATGGGTCACCCTCGCAACGGGACAGCTCAACACTGGTCAGTGAATTTTCGTCGACGAAAACGTTGATGAACATCGATGATGACGTAACGAAAAGAGTATTCGAGGAAGTTACGAGCGTTCCGAGGGAATTTTATTTATCCAGGAAATATTCGGAGGAATCGATTCGAGTCGAGTCGGATACGGAGACAAAAAAACTTCCCTTAGAATCATCGGACAAAAGCCGTGAAAAAAAAGCCACGGGTACTTCCGGCAATGAAAAAGTGTCGATGGAAGTGGTGAAGAAAATAAAATTGTCCGGAGCAAAAAACAAGATGGAGTCTAAAGAGAAGCAAACTTTGCGAAAACGTACGGTAGAGAATCCGAAAACGGCGGAGAGACAGCCAAGTCCAAGACGAAATGTACGAGCCACCACAACGGAAGAAAAATCTCGTAGCTCGCCAAGTTCGCCATGTTCCAAAAGAAATTCCGCCGGTAACGTTGTAAACATTGCACGATCTTCATCCGCTTCACCACCGAAAAGATCAAAGCATACTGATTCCAAGACTCCAGTGACGACGAAAAGAGACAATCAAAGTTCGTCGCCGACACAAAAGCCAGTGAAAAGTTCGATTCCGCAGTCGCCGTCGCCGACGCGAGCGAAGCGTCCAAGAACCGGAAGTTCGAGGGAAACTTCGCAATCACCGTCACCTACGCGCAGACGACAAGCCTCGAGAACCGAGAGTCCATCGCCGACCGGGCAAAAGAATCGTGGCAGAACTTCGCCAGCAAAAGAGAGTTTCGAAGAACATTCCTTGGATGGAATGAACATCAGAAAGAAGAGAATGAACATTGTCCTCGATTTTGACGAATTTCCACCACCGCAATCCGAGCGTACGATTCGAACGACCTCGGACGATGGCGAGCAGGTCGAAATACAAAAAGGATATTTAGGCTTTGCAGAAGCACCACCTACGTCATTCTATCTCTCGCCCATCGAAGAGAATAGTGAAGCATCGAGCACGAGTAGTCGAAGCAGACTCGATCCACAGTACCCTCGTATAATTACCGATGAGAAAGCGATAAAGCGCGATGTCGTCGATGAAGCCGAAGAATATTATTCGCCAGCTAGGAAATATCATACGTATCCAAAATCACGAATTCCCATTCTTAAGAGATCCGGCGAACGTCGCTTCAAAAATTTAATGGATCCTCGATTGTATCCGCTCGAACCGAGAGAGATCGATCTCGAGGCTTACCAACAGCTTCATAATGCCGATAGCCAGGAAGAGTTGCAGGAATTCCTGCTACTCGAAAGTGAATGCGGTGGATCGCGAAGATTAGCAGGCGATGCGTCTTCATCAGGAATTTATTATTCCAATGAGCCGAGCGACGACGAGCGTGGAACTATGTCAGGTATTTCTTTGGCGTGTTTTAACTAACTCGTGAAACATCTTCTATGGAGATGTATGAAATGGATGGATGTTTTTGTTTAAATTAATTCTGCACGTTTTTGTGTTTGCGTTTGGAATAATCAGATTACTGACTACGGTGTCACGCCAGCCACGCAGTCTCGATAAAGGAAACAAGGTATTTCGTAATTTAATGCAATGATTATATTTAAGAATCGTATGATTAACTAGAACAATGTAATTTGTTTATAGCTACGCAACAAGTACCACGATTTATCCAAGAAATAACGGATGTATACGCCTCGTATCATCAGAAGGTCGTGTTCGAGTGCACCTACTCTGGAAATCCTGCCCCAGGTGAACTATATTAAGAATCTTCATTTTACTGTATTGCAGTTAATGAAATCGATATTTCTTTCGTTCAACACTTACATTCGCTTTCAGATGTCGTTTGGTACAAAAACGATAAGTTAGTCATGAACACTGATAACCTGAAGGTTCGCATATTGGACGATGAAAATAAAACTACATTGACGGTTCTGCGAGCAACACCGGAGGACGTCGCGACTTACGTTTGCAAGGCTACCAGCGATATCGGTTTGGCTATAAGCAAAGCCAAGTTGCATGTGTCTGGTAAGACTAACTCGTTACTTAATTATATACAAAGCATTTACAAAATCACTAAGTTTTCGTTTGTGAACACTTGTTTTTTATATTATCAAACTTTTCTTTGCAAAGATACGCACGATGAAACGATCGAACAACCGGAAGAAGTAGAGGACGAAATCGAGGAGAAACCACACAAGAAGAAGAAGAAGCCCGACACTAAGAAAGCTAAAGAGACAAAGGAAAAGATCAAGGCTTTGAAGGTAAAGGTTGAAAAGAGAAAAGAAGCTCTCAAGGAAAGGGCGTTCCCTACCGAGGAACCCGAAGAAAAGTAAGTCTATTCCTTCTTGTTAATATTAAAAATATAGACGGTTGAAATGATAGTAAGAACTTGCTCGACTTTCAGGAAAATCGTTGACATCGAGGAGACACAAGTTCTCGAGTCTACCGAAGTCATCGAGGAGGAAACTCGAGAGGTGAAATTCGTTAGAAATTAAATTAAATATAAACAAAGAAATATAATTTTTATAATTACAAATGATTTTGTTTCTCGTTTACAGGCAACAACGGCTCGTCGTATAATTCCCGTGCAAGAGCCCGTGGTAACCGAAGCGACCGCATCGTTGAAGAAGATCGATGACAAGACAAGAAAGATTGCACCCCGGGAGGACGAGCGTGCCCGTCCTGTGGTTGAAGAGCAAGAGGGAATCGTTGTCGTATCAGAAATGACGCAACAAGACATAGCACCGTCTTTCGTTGTTGAATCTACGAGTGATCGTGCTCGCGTCACTTCCGAGACCTTCGAGACAGTTTCAGTGTCCGAAGTTCATACGGAAGCCGGTGTCCAAGAGATCAAGCGAACGGAATCGAAGCAGAGACGCGCCAAGAAAACCATGGTGACGAGTCAAGACTCGGGAGTTATCGAGGTGCGCCAGACTCGTGTCGAAGAATTTACTGAAATTGAGGAAAAACCAAAGAGAAAGAGGTCACGACAGCTTCACGAGGTCATCGAGAAATACAGGGAAAACATAGCGCGAGAAGTCGATGATATTATGGAAATGTTGAATGCCAAAGAATTTGGTCCCGGTGAATCGCCACTTCGTGAATTGGCCACTATCGGTTTTCTCGTTCGTCAGGGCGTATCAGTTAATGAGATCAACGAGAGCCTCTACAGAACCGACAACTTCCCGGCTCTGAGAACGCCCGACGCTCAAAACGCTCTCGTACAACTCGTCGAGAGGGAAGGTCACGGGCCCCTCATAACCCAAGTACTGACCGAGGAAACGACCACTGACGAAAGTGTCGTCGCTGCTACCGTTGGTTTCCGAGCATTCATGAGAATGGTCGAATTGATTCATGCTACCGTCGAAGAAGTCATTACGCATTTTGCTCCTGAGGACTTCAGGCCTCGGGCTTGGGAAGTCACCGAAATCACGGAGGTACTTCATTCATATTTCATGCTTTTTACGGGATCAAACAAAAAATTTATCTGCAAAAAAGTTGTAAAAATGATTGGTCATTTGGAGTGACATTCCCATTGTTCCTTGGCAGGTCGAAACAGAAGATCACGCAGTTGAGAGGGTGTCCGTTGTCCAAACGACAGAGGTCCGCGTGATGGGTAAGTCGTGTTTTCTACGTGTGTCGAATAGAATTGAAAAAATTAAATTAAAAAAAACCTGCCTCATAATGTGTCAGGCAAGAAAAGCACTTCGAGTGAGCGCAAATGATATAATGTATGCTTTCGTTTTCATGTGTGTGTGAGCTTGCGTGGTTGACGTGAACTATTCAGTATTTGGTTGTAAATTACATATAAGCATCAATCGTCTTGTAAATGCGTCAGAAAAAGCATGCTATTCTTGTGTTATCAATGTAAATGAACCAATATTCAGATAGCAGTATCATCGTACTGCTGTGCCTAACTAATTTTAATTCTGTAAGTGTAAATTGTGTGATAATAATATATGAAGCAAAAAATAAAACAATTTTTAGAGTGGCATTATTAACAAAATTATTTTCCATATTCTTCGTGTGTGTTTTTTCGATTTCCAACTACCCCATGTCCCGAATTGTGCGTCTCAGCAAAAACCGACACTTCGCATATATTTGATTGCAGAGAGGCGAGACGAGAGAAAAATGATTCAGAAGCAGGATGTTCGAGAAATTAAAGGTTTGATGCTACGAGGCTATGATGCATGGCGAAATTATATTCATGATTTTCCTCTGTCGATACGAGGTCGAAGAATGGGCAATAAGCGCTTTCGTGATCGTTAGATCGAATGTTCTATCAACCAAAAATATAATAAGGACATTCCTTTTTTTAATATATATTCCAAAGACGCTACGAAGAACTTGTTGTTCTTGCACTGCTTCTCCCATGATCTCGTATCCAACGATACAGTGTCTCGATGAATTTATATCCGTCGAAAAATCGTTTGATTTTAATATATTTTTATGATTCTTTCAGATGCATGAAGCTTTCTTGATCGAATTATAGCAGTGCAATTACCGCTTATGCCGCTATGCTTTCCACACGCAGTATCTCCATTAAACAATAGAAAAAAAAATAAAAATAAAAGTAAAACAAAGAGAAAAAAAAATTAGCAATGCTTGTAACATTTCTAAGTACCATTTCGCTCCAGCCTCAAAAACAACGCTTCTGTTCGTGCCGCGCTGCGCAAATCTTTATTTTTATTTCGTAAGTACGAGAGATTGCAATGTACAATTTTTATTTTGAAGATTTTCTTTTTTAAATAATAGTCAAGGAAAGTTCTTCATAATTCGAAGAGACCCTTAGGTCTCGTCTGAACAATTTTCCTCGTACATTATCATTAGACCTTTAGACAATTGTTCAAGTGTGGCTTTCTGTGAATATAATATTATTTCGAGATAAACAAAATGAGAATGTTTGCAACTTGCTTTCTCGTCCAAAGCTCTGTCTGACAGAGATACGTTAAAAACGTCGAATAAATATCAAAAATATATACCTCCCTTAAAATTCCAAGATCTGCACACAGCACCTATGATCTCTGATCTGAAACATAAAAAACACATTCCGTATTATAAAAATATATACGTCTCTCTGTGTTCATGTTGGTTTGACTTCTGTCGAGTACTCTGTTAATTTTAAACATATCACGATCATTTCCCGCCTCTTTATACTCATCACGCAAAAACATTGTTGCCGCATGTTTTTCGTACACATCTTTAAAAACAGTCACACCCACATATGACGCTACACAAAAATTACTCTCCGCAAGTAATCTAGCAACAGTTCACCCGTCAATCACTGTATTTTCATCGTGTCGTCGTCATCACGATTATCGTCGTTCGTAGTTATTACTTTCTTTTTCTTTTGTTATTTGTTTTTTTTTATTTAACGATAATCTAATGAAATAAATTCCGTGTACTTCCGTGTAATATTGTCGACTGTCCTTTTTGAGCTGAATTCTCGTTCTGAGCACGTTGTTTGCAAGATAGCAATGCGCTAATGGGCATTCTTCGTCGCATGAGCTGATCAGGTAGCAGAAGTACGTGATATTATATAGATATAAATAAATAATATGAATATATATGAAGAAGCAATTCCGATGAAGGATGAATAGAAGGAATCGATAGGGAAGAGGGCGCATTCTTAGTCAACACCTACGTATCTCTCACACGAAAATTCTTCACATAATTTCCACAGAATACGAGGACACTCAACAGCAAGTACACACGACACTGAGGAAACACAAAGATATTAAACCGGAGGATCACGGGCCTCAGATCGTGGAACAGACGGACGATGATAGGGAACAGGGTACACTGGTTAAACTCGATAAGAAGAAACGAGATTCCGTGGAGGAAATCGAAGAAGAGATCATTGTTGTCGAGAGAGACTCGAAAGGCAGACTGACTCGAAAGAAACCGGAGAAAAAGAAGAAAGAGATAAAGCATTCGGAATCAGAAGAAATTATAGATGTCGAAGATGTGGAGGAGGAGGAGGAAGTGCGTAAAGTTAAGACGTTAAAACCAAAAAGGTCGAAGACCGGTAAGGACGAGATTGAGCTTGAGGAGCTCGAAGAATTTGAAACGACACAGGAACAGGCTGTTCCTTCGGTGCAAATGCTTAACGTTTCAAGTCAACGACACGAGGTAGTTGCATTGACGAGGAGTGTTGATCAAGCTCCTGGGGTACCGGAAACTGACAGAGCTAAAATAACTTTGGATACGGTCAACGCACTGACCGAGGAGTATCGTTCTATTCAGGAGAGCGAGATCGATCATGTTCACAAAGTGAAAATGGACAGTGGTAAAGCTGTCGTGACAATTTCCCCTGTCGAACCGTATTCGACTACGGAGATCACGGTTCAAGCAACTACCGGGAAGTTCCAAGATAAATTCAAACCGACGACATTCGAAGCTACCCCAAGCGTTGTACCAAAAGAAGGTGTACAGGTTAGCGAGACACTGCCTTCAGAGGCAAAACTATCGAGTCTGATACCGGAACAACCAGGAGCTACGCAGAAAGCAGAGATAACCATGACTCTTCGAGAAGCTACGACGGTGAGCGAAACTACGGTTGAACAGAGTGAGGTGCCGAGCGAAGATTTTGTTAAACCAGCTACCGTCACTGCTGAAGATAGCGTATTGCCTAAAGTAGGTTTATCCATTTATGAGGTGCAAGAGGGGATTTCGGAAGACAAGCTGGAGCCTCTCAAGACTATACCAGCCAGACCAAGAGTAAATATAACGGCAAAGGAGCCTCTCACTATCGAGGTAGTTCAAGCGGAGGACAAACCGGGAAAATATTATCCAGAGTTAATCGTTCCAACTGAAGTAGCCACGGAAACAATGATTTCACAACGTCTTTTAGTGACCGAAGAAACACACGCGCCGGAAAAAGAGGGACAATACACGCCAGATCGCTCGCCAGCAGGACAACGGGCTCAAGTAGGAATTACAGAAGGCGGCGAAGCTCCAGAGATGGGCGATCAACCGATTCAAGAAATGATCGGTGTCTATGTACCTGATCGTAAAATCGACACTTTTGAAGCTGAAAGGAACGTTAGTACACTAGAGAGTTTCTCGGTTTCCACGGTGGATACGCAGCACCAAGAATCCACCTTTGTAGTAGAGGATACTAAGAAAGTTACGGCCGAATTAAATGTAGTTGAGAAGACGTCTGTTACAACGACAGAAACAGTGGCATCTGAGCGTGAAATGGAGTATCATCCGACCGAGAAACCAGTTGGAAAGCTCGCGAGCAGTTCAATACTTCCCCTGGAGATTGGTAGCATCTCGAGCCCGTTTGTCGAAGAGTCCGCTGGTATTCGTGATCAGGACACGAAACCTACAACTGCCATAGCGGAAACATCCCTGAGACCCGAGGAACATGTGATGGTTTCTCAGATACAGACGGGTGATTATCCCTCCGACTTCAAAGATGAACTGAAGTACATTACGGAAAGTGGCGTAGTTAGCATAGAACTGACCGAAGCTAAAATTGTCCAAGAGACTTTGACCCACGACCGCGAGGAGAAGATCGAGACCGAGGCGAAACCAGAAGAACGAATAGTCGAAACAACTTATGATTCTGTGAAGGGAATCGAAATCTTCCAGACAACTTCGGTCGACAAGGAGGGCCAGCTCAAGATTTTCGAACTGCCTGAAAGTCATCGAGGCAAAGCAGTGCCAACGCACCCCGTCGTCTCGTTCCAGATTGAGGAAACTCGCACCGAAGACAATCTCGGTGAGCTGTCTGGACTTGTACCTTCGACAGCTAGAGCAAAGATCGAACGCGACAATCTTCAGGAAACCGTGATTGCTGTCACTGTGCCTGATGAGCTTGTTGGCTTCGTGGAGAAGGATAAAAGACCGGACTCTAAAACGGCAGAGATTGGCATAGACGAAATCGAGGGCGTGAGAACTACGGAAATCGTCGTGCACGAAACCGAGGGTGAATATATCGATGTTTCGAAGGTAGAGAGTTACTTCGCCACAACAGGATTCACGACGAAAATCGCTCTCGAACAACAGGAAGTACGAACTGAATCGCCGACCGGAGATCTTCCGGATGAGGTTTCAGTAACTGGAACAGCTCAAAGTACAACGACGGCGCTTGAAAGCGTGAGTGTCGGTATGCAAGAATTGGCCGAGAAGGAAGGTATTTACAATGACGCGATTAGGCCCGAAGGAAAAATCGCGAATGTCGAACTAACGGAACTTCGGTCGGGTGCGACAATTCTAGAAGTAGTGACGCATGATTTGGAGAACGTCTACTCACCAGATATGAAGCCTAAAGATTATACGGCTCAGAGTATGATAGACAGTCATACGATAGCGTCAAAATCGGAAATAGTAGTCGAGCAGAGTGCAGGAAAGATGGGCGATGAAATACCGAAAGTTGCTAAAGCTTTTGGCACTCAGGAAGCTCTGGAAGAATTGATTATTATCGAAACTAATGTTGGGGAAACCGAGAAGCCTAGACTCGAAGATGCAAAGCCCCTAGAACAAAATGCCGAGGTGGATGTAGCAATAGCAGAAAATATTACGGTTACCGAAATCTTGGCAGTTCAGAAAGAAGAGATTCTTCATCCAGACGAGCTAGCAACAGAACGGAAGATAACTGTCAACCTAAGTTCATCTCACGAAGTCGCGCAGACGCGAGAAACCGTGATTGCCAACAATATAGACGTTCTTGCCAAGGATGTGAAGCCTAAAGAGGAGAGCGCTACGTTGTTGCAGAGTGGCTTGGAAATCGTACAACAGACGGAAACGACGACCTCGGAAAAAGAATCTATTCTCCCGGAAGACTCAAAACCTGAAGCTAAGCGAGTAGGCGTGACTTTCGCGGAAGGCGAAGGTCTCGAGGTCACGATGACTCATCCGGAGGACAAGGAAGGTCCATTGAGTGAAAACGCGAGACCAAAGAGTGTAGAGGCTTCCGTGGACTTTGAAGTACAGGGTGTAGCTTCGAAATTCGAGGTAATCAGTGATTCTGGTGTCACAGATTTTACACCAGAAGTGCCAATGGATGCCAAGCCACTGAGAACGCTGTTGCCCTTCGAGACGGCGATTGCCGAAGAAATCCAAACTAGAGAAACAGAGGCACCATTCACTGAAATTGTACCGGGCGACAGAAAAGCGGAAGTTGCCTTTGACCTTGGTGAGAGCGTTATTGTCTCATCTGTAATAGTCGGAGATACCGAGAAAGTTCTAGAAGAAGCTGTAAAGCCGATCACAAAAACAGCAACCTTTGACCTAACGACGCACGGCGTCGCGCAATCTAGTGAGACAATTCCGGAAGACGGTGCTGGCGAATTCCATCCAGAAGTGGCCTTATCCGCTACCGCTATCACCGAACACGTCACACACAAGAGTCTCGTTACTTTGGAAACATCAACGAGCGACATGGAGGGTGTATTGAGTGAGTTCATGAAGCCTGACGAACAAATACCGGAAGTAGCTTTCGAGGAAGCGAGTGTAGGTCTCAGTGTGACTCAGACAATAACTTCTGATAAAGAAAAGAATTACATTCCAATCGAGTCTCAGAGTGAGCATGCAACTACCAGTTTTGACGCTCATCGTGTTGCCGAGCTCACTGAAGTGACGACTTCATCTGTCACCGACGAATTGACCAGCAAAGCACCCGCTTCGTTTGTTGCAACGAAAGAACATCTCCTGTTTGAGAGCAGCATCATACAAACAGAAGCACTGATATCTGAGAAGGAACAAGAATTCGCGGAAAAACCTATTGTCGCCACTAACACTGCTAGCATAACAATTGGTGATGAGGGTAACGTAACAACCGTGACGGAAGTGATGACTATTGATAGAGAGGAAATCTTAAAGATGCTCGAAAAACCAGCAGAGAAGACAGCAACCGTGGATCTTATTGGACACGTAATCGCAGAAATGACAGAAGTCGAAGTTGATTCTACTACTGGAAAATTGCAAGAACTGAAACCGCAAACTGCCGAAGCTATGCCAACCCAAGTACCCATGGAAAGTATCGTGAGAACCGAGACCCAAGCATCAGAAGCGGAAGGACCTTTGAGCGAGGACAAAAAACCGACCGAAGCATTAGCTGACTTGTCAGTAGTTGAGGGACAAAGTATTCAAGTTACTATGACAGTGATGGAGGATAAAGAAGCGGAATACAAACCTAAAGATCTTCCAGAGGTGAGAACAGCTGAAAAAATACTTTCCGGTGGACATTTGGTCGCTGAAACAACTGAACATGTCATCGATTCAAGTACCAAAGATCTTATGGAGGATAAACCAGTTTTGTCGACTGCGGCCCGCGATCAAATTACATTTAACCCATTGACGAGCTCACAGGTTCTCGTTGGTGAGAGCGAAGATCAATTGCTTCCTGACATAAAACCGGAGGACCAAGTGGCTATCGTGGATGTGGAATCGGGAAGAAATACGGTAACCATTTCTGAAATAACACCTGGTGACAAAGAATCGACGTACATACCGGAAATCTTGCCTGGAGAAAAACTCGCGAGTCTCGGTATTGACTCGACTCACGAAATAGCTGAAACTTCTGACGTGGTAATCGAAGATGCTCTCGGCAACGTGGAACGTACCACATTTAATACAGTTACAGCATCATCTAGTCAGGAAGTCTATAGAAGCGTTATCGTTTCCCAGGACATTACGCAGGATCAAGAAAGACCTTTCGAGGGAACATTCAAGCCACAGACGAGAGATGTTCAAGTTGCGGTTGAAGAAGGCAAACAAGTGACTACTATAACGGAAATAACTACAGAAGATCGTGAAGAAATATTCGCGGAAGAATTGAGACCCACGAAAAGGGAGGCTGTAACGGATGTAGTTGCAGGGCACGAAGTAGCCGAAAAATCAGAAGTCATACCGAGCCACGGAACCGGTGAATTTGATATTCTCAAACCGGTAATTGCCACGGCTGAAGTTGGTCGAAAGCCTTACGAAACTGTTCAATTGATCGAGGAATTCTTGGGTGAGAAGGAAGAAGATAGAATCGAGAAGAAATTGGTAACCACTAAAGCCAGAATAGCGTTGGACGAAGAAAAATCTGTACTTGTCGAAACCACTACTGCCCAAGACACGGAAGTGGAATTATCAGCACCGACTAAACCTCGTGAGGAAATGGCTAAGCCAATTGTAGAGGGTAAAGAAGTTGCACAACAGAGTGAAGTAATGTCAGGACAGGATCTCGGTGAGATGACTATAATGAAGCCTAATACAGCAGAGGCTAAAGAGACTCAGGGAATTTTCGAGAGTGTAAGAGTCACCGAAGCTGTACCGGAAGAGATAGGAACGAACTTTAGTGGAAAATTCAAGCCGGACAAACGCAACGTCCAAGTTACTTTCGTCGAAGGAAAGAGCTTGACCGTAGATGAAGTGATCGCTCAAGATAAGGAAGGAACAGTCACGATTGCGAGCCATACTGAAAGTACTGCTGAATTGATTCTTACGAGAGTCGGCAAGGACGTGGCTGAAAAGACTCAGGTGTTCGTTGATCAGAGTTTAGGTTCAATCGCACCGTTCGAGGCTGACAAGAGAAAGGCACATCCTCAACAAGATACTCTCGAACCTGTGATTGTTGAGGAAGTTCCGGCAGGTGAGAGCGAAGGCTCTTTTGTGGATTATCCAAAATCCATATCCACCAAGGCCGAACCCACTTTCGAAGAAGGTCATGGAGTCACGGTCACTGAAGTCACTTCCGGTGAACTCGAGTCGAACTTGGAAGAGCAGAAAATCGCTGAATTTAGAAAAGCAGAAAGTACTTTGGTCTTCGAAAAGAGCACGATCGAGACGACTGCAGTCGAATCTCAAATTGACGTGCAAACGAAACCGCATGGACCGATTTATGACAAACAGATCGCTATGAGTACTCAAGATACTTTCGAAAGTGTCACTGTAAGTGAAAACTTAGTAGAAGAGGGCGAACAACCTTTCGAGGGAGCGTTTAAACCCGCAGTGCAGAGAGCAATCGTTGATGTCCAGGGTGTCGCATCCGTGGAAATCTCCGAGACTACAATCGAGGATAGAGAAGAGGCGTTTGAGGAAGCACCTAAACGTCGCGAAGTTAAAGCTACGGAAGAGTACAATTTCCATGAATCTGTTCAAAAATCCGAGATTGAAGCTATTCAAAGTATCGGTGAGGTGACGCAAGAAAAGCATATTACTTCGCAAGCTACGCTAACCCAGGCAATGATGGAATCTGTTATTAAAACTGTGACAACGACTGGTGACCGAGAGGACACTTTCGAAGAGAAATTTAAGCCTGAAGAACAAAGAGGTATTCCTCATATGGATGGCCTGAGTACTGTTACGATTGAGGAAATTCTTGCGAATGAAACCGAGAATGTTTTGGCAGAGGACGTAAGGCCTAAAGATCGCAGAGCATTGCCGAATATAACAGGACGAGAAATAGCCGAAACAACCGAGGTCGAGGCAATCGCTGAAGCTGCAGAGTTCGATAAATTCAAGAGACCAGAGGGGCAAAGAGGAACGTCTCATCTTGATGAGCTAACGCCTCTAATAGTTTCACAAACTGTGTCTAACGAGACAGAAGAAGTTCTTGAAAGTCCAGAAGTTCCCAGAGAAAAAAGTCTGCTACCCAATTTAGATGGTAGGGAAATCGCTGAGACAACCGAAGTCGAAATCATCTCGACGGTCGATGCCTTTGCCAAAACCAAAGGACCAGATGAGCAGAAGGGAATCCCAGCTTTGGAAGAACACTCGTCGGTCGTAGTTTTGCAAGTCGTATCCAATGAGACGGAAGAAGATATGGCAAGCCCTGAAGTTCCTGTGACGAAAACAGCACAGCCGAATCTTCTTGGCAGAGAAATTGCGCAAACTTCTCAAGTTGTCGCTATGTCAAGTGCCGAAGAATTGGTGGAATCCGAAAAACCGGAACAACGAAAAGGTCAGCCAGCTCTCGAAGAGTTATCCTCTCTTATCATTTTACAAACGGTATCTAATGAGGTTGAGGAAATTCTGCCTAGCCAAGAAAAGCCGAGCTCGAAAAAGGCTGAACCTAATCTATTAGGTCGCGAAATTGCGGAAACTACACAAATTTTGACTTTGTCGAGCTTCGAGGAACTTACGAAAGATACGAAACCTGAGGAACAGCAGGGTAAGCCAGGATTGGAGGAACACTCATCTATCACTGTTTCGCAAATCATTTCCAACGAGATTGAGGATACTCTAGCGAGTCCAGAAGTTCCTAAGGAAACGACCGCTCAGCCTACCTTGAGTGGAAGAGAAATTGCGGAATCCAGCCAAATTATAACGTTGGCGAGTGTAGAAGATTTTTCAGCTGCGACAGCTCCTGAAGGACAACGAGGAAAACCACAAATGAATGAATTGACAAGTCTAATAGTTTCCCAGACTGTATTCAACGAGGCGGAAGAGAATCTTCCGAGTGCAGAAGCCCCTAGTGAAGTGACAGCCAAGCAGAATCTTCTTGGTAGAGAAACAGCTGAAACTATGCAAATCACTACTGTCACGAATGCCGAAGATTTCACAGCCCCTGCAGTCCTTGAAGAACGTCAGGCAAAACCTCAATTGGATGAGTTACTATCTCTCATCGTATCGCAAGCAGTTTTGAATGAAGCTGAAAATGTTCTACCTAGTCCCGAAGTCCCGAGTGTCAAAACAGCCACGTCTAATCTTTTTGGACGCGAAATAGCCGAGACTAGCCAAGTTATAACCGTATCTAATGTCGAGAAGCTCGTTCAATCTAAAGAGCCTGAAGAACAACGCGGGAAACCACAATTAGACGAATTGACTTCCTTGATCGTATCGCAAACTATTTCTAATGAAGCTGAAGAGAATTTGCCAAGTGTTGAGGTACCCAGTGAGGTAACGGCGAAGTCCAATCTTTTGGGTAGAGAAACGGCTGAAACAATTCAAATAACGACTATGACGAATGCCGAAGAGCTTGCAGCTCGTACAGCACCCGAAGAGCAAAGGGGAACGCCTCGTATAGATGAGTTAACATCCGTCATAGTATCTCAGACATTATCGAATGAAGTTGAAGAAATTTTATCAAGTCCTGAAGTTCCTCGCGTTAAGACAGCAATACCTAATCTTTTCGGACGTGAAATTGCCGAAAAGAGTCAAGTGATGACCTTATCGAACGCCGAGGACCTCGAAAAATCCAAAGAGCCCACAGAACAACGTGGAGTATCTCAAGTGGACGAACTAACGTCCCTGATAGTTTCGCAAACAATCTCTAATGAGAGCGAAGAATTGTTGCCTGGTCAAGAAATTCCGAATGAAAAAACTGCCCAGCCATATTTTTCGGGGCAAGATGTCGCTCAAACCTCGCAAGTACTAACGCTGTCGAGCACAGGAGAATTTATTACGGATAAAAGACCCGAAGTACAGGAAGGCGTACAAAACATCGAAGAATTCTCGTCACTGACAGTTTCACAGGTAGTTTCTAACGAGCAGGAAGAACTTTTGCCAACTCCCGAAGTTCCCAGTCGGAGCACAGCTCAGCCTACGTTATCGGGTCGCCCAGCCGCCGAGACGACTCAAGTTATGCCTCTCTCCAGCGCCGAAGAACTTTCGAAGCCGAAAGCACCCGAAGAACAGACTGGCAAGCCACTTATTGATGAACTAGCTCCTTTGAACGTATTGCAAATAGAAACAAACGAAGTTGAAGATGTCCTACCCAGTTCCGAAGCACCTAAAATAAGAACAGCTCAACCTAATCTGTTTGGCCGAGAAATCGCTGAAAAAAGTGAAGTATTGACCGTAAGGAATGCCGAAGAGATACCAAAGACCGAAACACCCGAAGGACAACGTGGCACAGCGGAAGTAGAGGAAATGAGCACCGTTACAGTATCCGAAGTCGTTTTTAATGAGACGGAGACGGATATGCCAGTTGAAGAAAAACCCAAGCAACGAAAAGCCTTGCCGCACATGTCGAGCATAGAAGTCGTAGAGACTACAGAAATTGTAACCGTGGCTAATACAGAGGATTTGCTGAAACAGACTGTCCCGGATATGCAAAAAGGCAGGCCAAACCTCGAAGAGTTGTCTTCTATTTCCGTTTCCGAGATAACTCATAGCGAAACCGAACAACCACTCGCAACGCCCGACGAACCGACTAAGCAGATTGCTGACACCCATCTGTCAGGCAGACACGTTGCAGAAAAATCACAGGTTCTAACGAACAGAACAACGAAAGAATTGCCCGCTGAAGAGTATCCCACGAGTAGAAACATATTGCCTGAGCAAATACCGTATGAAAGCTTGGAGCAATCTATACCACAATTGCAAGAGAGCGAAACGAGTTTTGTACCCTCCAAGAAAGCACCATCAGGTCAAGCCGAGATCGTTTTCCAGACGTCAGAAAGTCTTAAGGTTTCCGAAGTTACGAATTTTGAGAAAGAATCCAAAGAAGTGATAAAGGGCAAAGCGGATGAAGTGAATGCCCAACCGGATGTGATAGACCGTGGTGTTGCGATAAAAGAGGAAGTTCTATCTGAAACCGTTGCCAAGGAGTTCGACGTTGAGAAACCAGATATGAGGAGAGCTCGGGAGGTGGATGAAGAGAAGCAGAGCATTATTGTTACAGAGCTTCGAACTACCGGGGAACACGAGTCAGAATTGCCAGAGTCCGTTAAGCCTTTCACTAAATTGGCACATGTCTCGTTTGAAACTGAACATCTGCAGCAAATCATCGTCGGTGAGTACACCACAATTAGAACTCCGTGAACTTGACCGCCCCTTTATAACTTTCAACCTTTCGGTTTGAAACATTTTCAAGCGTTTGATACTGAACACTTTAGTACGGAAACGAGCAAAGCTGCATACTGTATGTAGCCTACATAAATAGATTTTATGTCCAGACAGATTTAAGATACAAAATTGGAAATTCCTTGAATATTTTTTCTCGAATGCGAGAAAGAGAACGTGATGTTTGTAATCTGTAAAAAATTCAGTTCCCAATATTAATAAAAAATTAGAATTTACTATTTTTCAATATTTACAATGCTTGGAATTACGTGAAATTGTTCCGAAAATGTATCGACTTAGGAGGGTCCGACAATATTACAATTCAATTTTCGGAGAAAAACTAACTTTCCATTATTTTCGATGAAGGGTGAATTGTAGTAATGATAAGTAGTCTTCAAACTTCTCTGTAGACGTTTATTGTAATTCAGACAAGTATTAATTAACTAATGTTTCGATTAAGTTATCAAACGATTGGAAAAGAAAGTTTGAAAAGGTAATATTGAGAGGTCAAGCTCGCGGAAGTCACAATTAGGGGTAGATAATAGAATTTCGTTGTCGTGCGGCGTGAGTTACGGGCTTCCGAGAGATATAATTGATCGTGGCAGTCGGCTAGCTGTAAGAATCAGGACGCCATTTCTGCACTCAGGTTTTCGTAAGTTATGCATATAATATACGAACTGACTAGATAACTTTCATGTTTCGATTTATAGACGTTATGTTAGGTGGTTCGATTGTTGAGTGTTCTGCAAAGAGATCGCACGTACCATAGTTTCCTTCGACATGATAGATAGTTAAAAATCACAGTTATTTCTCAAACGTATTTGACGAGGTAAGTATGTTGACTACGAGAACCACGCTACGAGTACAACTAGGGGACGTTTTAGACCGCAAACAATAAACATACATAACTTAATAAATATAGTTGCATCGCTGCAGAAACCATCGCGATACACAAACCAAGAGTAATTGACTCTCACATACTTCCATAATTTACAGTACAATATCAACATATTAACAGAAACAGCTGTAACCTGATCATTTTTACCTTGTAGTATTTTACCCTCAGTATAGAGGATGATTCATGATGGAGGTACTTCCTCGGTACTAAGAAACTGTAACAATAAGACGAGTGTTCTGTAAAAACAAAGAGAAACTGTATATTCAATGTTTATTATCTGCAAGTAAACCGTGAGATTGGCATCCAGTAGCTTTTTCAAATTTTATATGTGATACAGTTGTACTTCATCTTTAGTGGACTGCACATCATGAATATTATGAAAATAAATGTGAAAGAGGCAAAGAATGACTGCACAGATCGCTTCCGACGAATAAAGAATTTAATTATGTTCGAGCGGGAGTCACTGTGAATTGTACTCAAACCTTCATTCGATGACTTGCTTGGAGAGGTTTTGCATTTTCAAAGGATCATATAGTTGAGACAGTAGACAAATTAGAATATACTCTTTGGTCATGCCACCTTACCTTGTTCTGGCCAGCGACGCAACGGATTGAGACAACAGTCTTTTCTTTAAAACGCCTTGTAGACATTCAGTGAGTTAACTAAAAAATAAATAAATGTTTCTTGGAATATGCATATATCAACATTAATCCAATGCAATTATCGTACACTATCTACGTTACGATCCCTAATTTTGCGTTAACTAAACCCATATAGATGACGATACATTGGCATAGAAATGATATTTTACAAACAAACAAAAACACACACATTCCTCGGGTTACTTATACTGAGAGAAATGCCTCGATCCTCGATCAGACCTGTGTAGAAGTCAAACCAAAGGCGAAGCAAGCAGCAAACAAAACACACGACACTCTAATCACATCACGACTCTTCTCTAACATTTCAGAAACTACAGAAGCACGTGTGCAACAACATCACAGCACATTAATACACGACACAGAACACGATTTCCCAGATATAGTACAGCAGGTGTCTGAATCGGACACTGAAGTGACAGAAGAATACACCACAAGATTCCGCCGAGGTAGTAAAGATGACGATACATCAGCGATTAAAACCAAGAGAACAATTATTCGCAAAAAGAAACCTACGTCTGCCGATAGAGATAACGTCGTAGTGATCGAAGAAGAATTGGACGATATAAAATCATCGTTACCTACCATACCGAAAAAACAATTTATGTCAATCGAAGAAGTTATTGGTGACTCGGGCTTCGAAGAAATAATACCGTCTAGCATTGAAGAAGTTGAAGAAATTATGCCAGAAGAAGAAACGCCGTTAGAAGAGTGTAATGTGGACTTGAATGTCGTGGATATAACAGAAGATAGACCCAGAAGCCCTATTACTAAAAAACGCGTTATCAAAAAAGTAAAAAAACGTGAAGAAAAAAGTACTGAGCCGCTGGAAGATTCGGAATTCACAAAACGGATAGAACAGGAGACCATTCATGAGGACGTGACGGTAATTCACAAGATCTCGAAAGAGGGGAAACCTCAAAAAGTCACGAAAAAAACAATCATTCGACGAAAGGGTAACAAACAACAAATTACCGAAGAACAATTGATTGAGGAAAAAGGTAAGGCACCGGTAAGAATTATTCTAGCCAAGCCCGAGGTAGAATATACTTCCGAAGAGATTACTGAGCCTATGCCCACTGATGAGTTCAGTAAGCCAACGGAACGTGAAGAAATTCGCGAAGAAGTGACTATTACTCAAGACACCACCAAAGAGGGCAAGCCAAGGAAGGTTACGAAGAAGAAGATAACCCGAAGAAAGGGCGGAAAACAACAAGTGACGGTGGAACAGACTGTTGAAGAAGAAGGAAAAGCTCCGACTACGACAGTCATTGCAGATTCTGTGGAGGAGGATATTCCTGAAGAAACATGCGAGTTGTTGCCAAGTGTGCCATTCCGTAAGCCTTCTGAACGTGAAGAAATCCGAGAAGAAATAACCGTTACTGAAGAAATCACGAAAAGAGGCAAACCTCGCAAAATTGTGAAAAAGAAGATCATTCGCCGGAAGGGCAATAAACAACAGATTACGGAAGAACAAACGGTGGAAGAAGAAGGCAAGGCACCTGTCAAAACTGTTTTCGCTAAACCTGAAGAAGAGTATGTTCCTGAAGAAACTACCGAGACTTTACCGCTAATTGAATTTGGTAAACCAACAGAACGCGAGGAAGTGAGGGAAGAAGTGAGCGTTACAGAAGATGTCACTAAAGAAGGCAAGCCACGCAAGATTGTGAAAAAGAAAGTTATTCGCCGAAAGGGCACACAACAGCAAGTGACCGAAGAACAGACGGTGGAGGAAGAAGGCAAAGTGCCGGTAACAACGGTTCTTGCTAAGCCGGTAGAAGAGTATATTCCTGAAGAGACAACTGAACCGTTGCCTGTTGTTAAATTCGGTAAACCGTCGCAACGTGAGGAAGTTCGCGAAGAAGTGACTATCACTCAAGACACCACCAAAGAGGGCAAACCAAGGAAGGTTACGAAGAAGAAGATAATCCGAAGAAAGGGCGGAAAACAACAAGTGACGGTGGAACAGACTGTTGAAGAAGAAGGAAAAGCTCCGACTACGACAGTCATTGCAGAATCTGTGGAGGAGGATATTCCTGAAGAAACATGCGAGTTGTTGCCAAGTGTGCCATTCCGTAAGCCTTCTGAACGTGAAGAAATCCGAGAAGAAATAACCGTTACTGAAGAAATCACAAAAAGAGGCAAACCTCGCAAAATTGTGAAAAAGAAGATCATTCGCCGGAAGGGCAATAAACAACAGATTACGGAAGAACAAACGGTGGAAGAAGAAGGCAAGGCACCTGTCAAAACTGTTTTCGCTAAACCTGAGGAAGAGTATGTTCCCGAAGAAACTACCGAGACTTTACCGCTAATTGAATTTGGTAAACCAACAGAGCGTGAGGAAGTGAAGGAAGAAGTGAGCGTTACAGAAGAAGTCACTAAAGAAGGCAAGCCACGCAAGATTGTGAAAAAGAAGGTTATTCGCCGAAAGGGCACGCAACAGCAAGTGACCGAAGAACAGACGGTGGAGGAAGAAGGCAAAGTGCCGGTAACAACGGTTCTTGCTAAGCCGGTAGAAGAGTATATTCCTGAAGAGACAACTGAACCGTTGCCTGTTGTTAAATTCGGTAAACCGTCGCAACGTGAGGAAGTTCGCGAAGAAGTGACTATCACTCAAGACACCACCAAAGAGGGCAAACCAAGGAAGGTTACGAAGAAGAAGATAATCCGAAGAAAGGGCGGAAAACAACAAGTGACGGTGGAACAGACTGTTGAAGAAGAAGGAAAAGCTCCGACTACGACAGTCATTGCAGAATCTGTGGAGGAGGATATTCCTGAAGAAACATGCGAGTTGTTGCCAAGTGTGCCATTCCGTAAGCCTTCTGAACGTGAAGAAATCCGAGAAGAAATAACCGTTACTGAAGAAATCACAAAAAGAGGCAAACCTCGCAAAATTGTGAAAAAGAAGATCATTCGCCGGAAGGGCAATAAACAACAGATTACGGAAGAACAAACGGTGGAAGAAGAAGGCAAGGCACCTGTCAAAACTGTTTTCGCTAAACCTGAAGAAGAGTATGTTCCCGAAGAAACTACCGAGACTTTACCGCTAATTGAATTTGGTAAACCAACAGAGCGTGAGGAAGTGAGGGAAGAAGTGAGCGTTACAGAAGAAGTCACTAAAGAAGGCAAGCCACGCAAGATTGTGAAAAAGAAGGTTATTCGCCGAAAGGGCACGCAACAGCAAGTGACCGAAGAACAGACGGTGGAGGAAGAAGGCAAAGTGCCGGTAACAACGGTTCTTGCTAAGCCGGTAGAAGAGTATATTCCTGAAGAGACAACTGAACCGTTGCCTGTTGTTAAATTCGGTAAACCGTCGCCACGTGAGGAAATTCGCGAAGAAGTGACTATCTCTCAAGACACCACCAAAGAGGGCAAACCAAGGAAGGTTACGAAGAAGAAGATAATCCGAAGAAAGGGCGGAAAACAACAAGTGACGGTGGAACAGACTGTTGAAGAAGAAGGAAAAGCTCCGACTACGACAGTCATTGCAGAATCTGCGGAGGAGGATATTCCTGAAGAAACATGCGAGTTGTTGCCAAGTGTACCATTCCGTAAGCCTTCTGAACGTGAAGAAATCCGAGAAGAAATAACCGTTACTGAAGAAATCACAAAAAGAGGCAAACCTCGCAAAATTGTGAAAAAGAAAATCATTCGCCGGAAGGGCAATAAACAACAGATTACGGAAGAACAAACGGTGGAAGAAGAAGGGAAGGCACCTGTCAAAACTGTTTTCGCTAAACCCGAAGAAGAGTATGTTCCTGAAGAAACTACCGAGAGTTTACCACTCATTGAATTTGGTAAGCCAACAGAACGCGAGGACGTGAGGGAAGAAGTGAGCGTTACAGAAGATGTCACTAAAGAAGGCAAGCCACGCAAGATTGTGAAAAAGAAAGTTATTCGCCGAAAGGGCACACAACAGCAAGTGACCGAAGAACAGACGGTGGAGGAAGAAGGCAAAGTGCCGGTAACAACGGTTCTTGCTAAGCCGGTAGAAGAGTATATTCCTGAAGAGACAACTGAACCGTTGCCTGTTGTTAAATTCGGTAAACCGTCGCAACGTGAGGAAATTCGCGAAGAAGTGACTATCACTCAAGACACCACCAAAGAGGGCAAACCAAGGAAGGTTACGAAGAAGAAGATAATCCGAAGAAAGGGCGGAAAACAACAAGTGACGGTGGAACAGACTGTTGAAGAAGAAGGAAAAGCTCCGACTACGACAGTCATTGCAGAATCTGTGGAGGAGGATATTCCTGAAGAAACATGCGAGTTGTTGCCAAGTGTGCCATTCCGTAAGCCTTCTGAACGTGAAGAAATCCGAGAAGAAATAACCGTTACTGAAGAAATCACAAAAAGAGGCAAACCTCGCAAAATTGTGAAAAAGAAGATCATTCGCCGGAAGGGTAATAAACAACAGATTACGGAAGAACAAACGGTGGAAGAAGAAGGCAAGGCACCTGTCAAAACTGTTTTCGCTAAACCTGAAGAAGAGTATGTTCCCGAAGAAACTACCGAGACTTTACCGCTAATTGAATTTGGTAAACCAACAGAGCGTGAGGAAGTGAGGGAAGAAGTGAGCGTTACAGAAGAAGTCACTAAAGAAGGCAAGCCACGCAAGATTGTGAAAAAGAAGGTTATTCGCCGAAAGGGCACGCAACAGCAAGTGACCGAAGAACAGACGGTGGAGGAAGAAGGCAAAGTGCCGGTAACAACGGTTCTTGCTAAGCCGGTAGAAGAGTATATTCCTGAAGAGACAACTGAACCGTTGCCTGTTGTTAAATTCGGTAAACCGTCGCAACGTGAGGAAATTCGCGAAGAAGTGACTATCACTCAAGACACCACCAAAGAGGGCAAACCAAGGAAGGTTACGAAGAAGAAGATAATCCGAAGAAAGGGCGGAAAACAACAAGTGACGGTGGAACAGACTGTTGAAGAAGAAGGAAAAGCTCCGACTACGACAGTCATTGCAGAATCTGTGGAGGAGGATATTCCTGAAGAAACATGCGAGTTGTTGCCAAGTGTGCCATTCCGTAAGCCTTCTGAACGTGAAGAAATCCGAGAAGAAATAACCGTTACTGAAGAAATCACAAAAAGAGGCAAACCTCGCAAAATTGTGAAAAAGAAGATCATTCGCCGGAAGGGTAATAAACAACAGATTACGGAAGAACAAACGGTGGAAGAAGAAGGCAAGGCACCTGTCAAAACTGTTTTCGCTAAACCTGAAGAAGAGTATGTTCCCGAAGAAACTACCGAGACTTTACCGCTAATTGAATTTGGTAAACCAACAGAGCGTGAGGAAGTGAGGGAAGAAGTGAGCGTTACAGAAGAAGTCACTAAAGAAGGCAAGCCACGCAAGATTGTGAAAAAGAAGGTTATTCGCCGAAAGGGCACGCAACAGCAAGTGACCGAAGAACAGACGGTGGAGGAAGAAGGCAAAGTGCCGGTAACAACGGTTCTTGCTAAGCCGGTAGAAGAGTATATTCCTGAAGAGACAACTGAACCGTTGCCTGTTGTTAAATTCGGTAAACCGTCGCAACGTGAGGAAATTCGCGAAGAAGTGACTATCACTCAAGACACCACCAAAGAGGGCAAACCAAGGAAGGTTACGAAGAAGAAGATAATCCGAAGAAAGGGCGGAAAACAACAAGTGACGGTGGAACAGACTGTTGAAGAAGAAGGAAAAGCTCCGACTACGACAGTCATTGCAGAATCTGCGGAGGAGGATATTCCTGAAGAAACATGCGAGTTGTTGCCAAGTGTACCATTCCGTAAGCCTTCTGAACGTGAAGAAATCCGAGAAGAAATAACCGTTACTGAAGAAATCACAAAAAGAGGCAAACCTCGCAAAATTGTGAAAAAGAAGATCATTCGCCGGAAGGGCAATAAACAACAGATTACGGAAGAACAAACGGTGGAAGAAGAAGGCAAGGCACCTGTCAAAACTGTTTTCGCTAAACCTGAAGAAGAGTATGTTCCTGAAGAAACTACCGAGACTTTACCGCTAATTGAATTTGGTAAACCAACAGAACGCGAGGAAGTGAGGGAAGAAGTGAGCGTTACAGAAGATGTCACTAAAGAAGGCAAGCCACGCAAGATTGTGAAAAAGAAAGTTATTCGCCGAAAGGGCACACAACAGCAAGTGACCGAAGAACAGACGGTGGAGGAAGAAGGCAAAGTGCCGGTAACAACGGTTCTTGCTAAGCCGGTAGAAGAGTATATTCCTGAAGAGACAACTGAACCGTTGCCTGTTGTTAAATTCGGTAAACCGTCGCAACGTGAGGAAGTTCGCGAAGAAGTGACTATCACTCAAGACACCACCAAAGAGGGCAAACCAAGGAAGGTTACGAAGAAGAAGATAATCCGAAGAAAGGGCGGAAAACAACAAGTGACGGTGGAACAGACTGTTGAAGAAGAAGGAAAAGCTCCGACTACGACAGTCATTGCAGAATCTGCGGAGGAGGATATTCCTGAAGAAACATGCGAGTTGTTGCCAAGTGTACCATTCCGTAAGCCTTCTGAACGTGAAGAAATCCGAGAAGAAATAACCGTTACTGAAGAAATCACAAAAAGAGGCAAACCTCGCAAAATTGTGAAAAAGAAGATCATTCGCCGGAAGGGCAATAAACAACAGATTACGGAAGAACAAACGGTGGAAGAAGAAGGCAAGGCACCTGTTAAAACTGTTTTCGCTAAACCTGAAGAAGAGTATGTTCCTGAAGAAACTACCGAGACTTTACCGCTAATTGAATTTGGTAAACCAACAGAACGCGAGGAAGTGAGGGAAGAAGTGAGCGTTACAGAAGATGTCACTAAAGAAGGCAAGCCACGCAAGATTGTGAAAAAGAAAGTTATTCGCCGAAAGGGCACACAACAGCAAGTGACCGAAGAACAGACGGTGGAGGAAGAAGGCAAAGTGCCGGTAACAACGGTTCTTGCTAAGCCGGTAGAAGAGTATATTCCTGAAGAGACAACTGAACCGTTGCCTGTTGTTAAATTCGGTAAACCGTCGCAACGTGAGGAAATTCGCGAAGAAGTGACTATCACTCAAGACACCACCAAAGAGGGCAAACCAAGGAAGGTTACGAAGAAGAAGATAATCCGAAGAAAGGGCGGAAAACAACAAGTGACGGTGGAACAGACTGTTGAAGAAGAAGGAAAAGCTCCGACTACGACAGTCATTGCAGAATCTGCGGAGGAGGATATTCCTGAAGAAACATGCGAGTTGTTGCCAAGTGTACCATTCCGTAAGCCTTCTGAACGTGAAGAAATCCGAGAAGAAATAACCGTTACTGAAGAAATCACAAAAAGAGGCAAACCTCGCAAAATTGTGAAAAAGAAGATCATTCGCCGGAAGGGCAATAAACAACAGATTACGGAAGAACAAACGGTGGAAGAAGAAGGCAAGGCACCTGTCAAAACTGTTTTCGCTAAACCTGAAGAAGAGTATGTTCCTGAAGAAACTACCGAGACTTTACCGCTAATTGAATTTGGTAAACCAACAGAACGCGAGGAAGTGAGGGAAGAAGTGAGCGTTACAGAAGATGTCACTAAAGAAGGCAAGCCACGCAAGATTGTGAAAAAGAAAGTTATTCGCCGAAAGGGCACACAACAGCAAGTGACCGAAGAACAGACGGTGGAGGAAGAAGGCAAAGTGCCGGTAACAACGGTTCTTGCTAAGCCGGTAGAAGAGTATATTCCTGAAGAGACAACTGAACCGTTGCCTGTTGTTAAATTCGGTAAACCGTCGCAACGTGAGGAAGTTCGCGAAGAAGTGACTATCACTCAAGACACCACCAAAGAGGGCAAACCAAGGAAGGTTACGAAGAAGAAGATAATCCGAAGAAAGGGCGGAAAACAACAAGTGACGGTGGAACAGACTGTTGAAGAAGAAGGAAAAGCTCCGACTACGACAGTCATTGCAGAATCTGCGGAGGAGGATATTCCTGAAGAAACATGCGAGTTGTTGCCAAGTGTACCATTCCGTAAGCCTTCTGAACGTGAAGAAATCCGAGAAGAAATAACCGTTACTGAAGAAATCACAAAAAGAGGCAAACCTCGCAAAATTGTGAAAAAGAAGATCATTCGCCGGAAGGGCAATAAACAACAGATTACGGAAGAACAAACGGTGGAAGAAGAAGGCAAGGCACCTGTCAAAACTGTTTTCGCTAAACCTGAAGAAGAGTATGTTCCTGAAGAAACTACCGAGACTTTACCGCTAATTGAATTTGGTAAACCAACAGAACGCGAGGAAGTGAGGGAAGAAGTGAGCGTTACAGAAGATGTCACTAAAGAAGGCAAGCCACGCAAGATTGTGAAAAAGAAAGTTATTCGCCGAAAGGGCACACAACAGCAAGTGACCGAAGAACAGACGGTGGAGGAAGAAGGCAAAGTGCCGGTAACAACGGTTCTTGCTAAGCCGGTAGAAGAGTATATTCCTGAAGAGACAACTGAACCGTTGCCTGTTGTTAAATTCGGTAAACCGTCGCAACGTGAGGAAGTTCGCGAAGAAGTGACTATCACTCAAGACACCACCAAAGAGGGCAAACCAAGGAAGGTTACGAAGAAGAAGATAATCCGAAGAAAGGGCGGAAAACAACAAGTGACGGTGGAACAGACTGTTGAAGAAGAAGGAAAAGCTCCGACTACGACAGTCATTGCAGAATCTGTGGAGGAGGATATTCCTGAAGAAACATGCGAGTTGTTGCCAAGTGTGCCATTCCGTAAGCCTTCTGAACGTGAAGAAATCCGAGAAGAAATAACCGTTACTGAAGAAATCACAAAAAGAGGCAAACCTCGCAAAATTGTGAAAAAGAAGATCATTCGCCGGAAGGGCAATAAACAACAGATTACGGAAGAACAAACGGTGGAAGAAGAAGGCAAGGCACCTGTCAAAACTGTTTTCGCTAAACCTGAGGAAGAGTATGTTCCTGAAGAAACTACCGAGACTTTACCGCTAATTGAATTTGGTAAACCAACAGAACGCGAGGAAGTGAGGGAAGAAGTGAGCGTTACAGAAGATGTCACTAAAGAAGGCAAGCCACGCAAGATTGTGAAAAAGAAAGTTATTCGCCGAAAGGGCACACAACAGCAAGTGACCGAAGAACAGACGGTGGAGGAAGAAGGCAAAGTGCCGGTAACAACGGTTCTTGCTAAGCCGGTAGAAGAGTATATTCCTGAAGAGACAACTGAACCGTTGCCTGTTGTTAAATTCGGTAAACCGTCGCAACGTGAGGAAGTTCGCGAAGAAGTGACTATCACTCAAGACACCACCAAAGAGGGCAAACCAAGGAAGGTTACGAAGAAGAAGATAATCCGAAGAAAGGGCGGAAAACAACAAGTGACGGTGGAACAGACTGTTGAAGAAGAAGGAAAAGCTCCGACTACGACAGTCATTGCAGAATCTGCGGAGGAGGATATTCCTGAAGAAACATGCGAGTTGTTGCCAAGTGTACCATTCCGTAAGCCTTCTGAACGTGAAGAAATCCGAGAAGAAATAACCGTTACTGAAGAAATCACAAAAAGAGGCAAACCTCGCAAAATTGTGAAAAAGAAGATCATTCGCCGGAAGGGCAATAAACAACAGATTACGGAAGAACAAACGGTGGAAGAAGAAGGCAAGGCACCTGTCAAAACTGTTTTCGCTAAACCTGAAGAAGAGTATGTTCCTGAAGAAACTACCGAGACTTTACCGCTAATTGAATTTGGTAAACCAACAGAACGCGAGGAAGTGAGGGAAGAAGTGAGCGTTACAGAAGATGTCACTAAAGAAGGCAAGCCACGCAAGATTGTGAAAAAGAAAGTTATTCGCCGAAAGGGCACACAACAGCAAGTGACCGAAGAACAGACGGTGGAGGAAGAAGGCAAAGTGCCGGTAACAACGGTTCTTGCTAAGCCGGTAGAAGAGTATATTCCTGAAGAGACAACTGAACCGTTGCCTGTTGTTAAATTCGGTAAACCGTCGCAACGTGAGGAAGTTCGCGAAGAAGTGACTATCACTCAAGACACCACCAAAGAGGGCAAACCAAGGAAGGTTACGAAGAAGAAGATAATCCGAAGAAAGGGCGGAAAACAACAAGTGACGGTGGAACAGACTGTTGAAGAAGAAGGAAAAGCTCCGACTACGACAGTCATTGCAGAATCTGTGGAGGAGGATATTCCTGAAGAAACATGCGAGTTGTTGCCAAGTGTGCCATTCCGTAAGCCTTCTGAACGTGAAGAAATCCGAGAAGAAATAACCGTTACTGAAGAAATCACAAAAAGAGGCAAACCTCGCAAAATTGTGAAAAAGAAGATCATTCGCCGGAAGGGCAATAAACAACAGATTACGGAAGAACAAACGGTGGAAGAAGAAGGCAAGGCACCTGTCAAAACTGTTTTCGCTAAACCTGAGGAAGAGTATGTTCCTGAAGAAACTACCGAGACTTTACCGCTAATTGAATTTGGTAAACCAACAGAACGCGAGGAAGTGAGGGAAGAAGTGAGCGTTACAGAAGATGTCACTAAAGAAGGCAAGCCACGCAAGATTGTGAAAAAGAAAGTTATTCGCCGAAAGGGCACACAACAGCAAGTGACCGAAGAACAGACGGTGGAGGAAGAAGGCAAAGTGCCGGTAACAACGGTTCTTGCTAAGCCGGTAGAAGAGTATATTCCTGAAGAGACAACTGAACCGTTGCCTGTTGTTAAATTCGGTAAACCGTCGCAACGTGAGGAAGTTCGCGAAGAAGTGACTATCACTCAAGACACCACCAAAGAGGGCAAACCAAGGAAGGTTACGAAGAAGAAGATAATCCGAAGAAAGGGCGGAAAACAACAAGTGACGGTGGAACAGACTGTTGAAGAAGAAGGAAAAGCTCCGACTACGACAGTCATTGCAGAATCTGTGGAGGAGGATATTCCTGAAGAAACATGCGAGTTGTTGCCAAGTGTGCCATTCCGTAAGCCTTCTGAACGTGAAGAAATCCGAGAAGAAATAACCGTTACTGAAGAAATCACAAAAAGAGGCAAACCTCGCAAAATTGTGAAAAAGAAGATCATTCGCCGGAAGGGCAATAAACAACAGATTACGGAAGAACAAACGGTGGAAGAAGAAGGCAAGGCACCTGTCAAAACTGTTTTCGCTAAACCTGAAGAAGAGTATGTTCCCGAAGAAACTACCGAGACTTTACCGCTAATTGAATTTGGTAAACCAACAGAGCGTGAGGAAGTGAGGGAAGAAGTGAGCGTTACAGAAGAAGTCACTAAAGAAGGCAAGCCACGCAAGATTGTGAAAAAGAAGGTTATTCGCCGAAAGGGCACGCAACAGCAAGTGACCGAAGAACAGACGGTGGAGGAAGAAGGCAAAGTGCCGGTAACAACGGTTCTTGCTAAGCCGGTAGAAGAGTATATTCCTGAAGAGACAACTGAACCGTTGCCTGTTGTTAAATTCGGTAAACCGTCGCCACGTGAGGAAATTCGCGAAGAAGTGACTATCTCTCAAGACACCACCAAAGAGGGCAAACCAAGGAAGGTTACGAAGAAGAAGATAATCCGAAGAAAGGGCGGAAAACAACAAGTGACGGTGGAACAGACTGTTGAAGAAGAAGGAAAAGCTCCGACTACGACAGTCATTGCAGAATCTGCGGAGGAGGATATTCCTGAAGAAACATGCGAGTTGTTGCCAAGTGTACCATTCCGTAAGCCTTCTGAACGTGAAGAAATCCGAGAAGAAATAACCGTTACTGAAGAAATCACAAAAAGAGGCAAACCTCGCAAAATTGTGAAAAAGAAAATCATTCGCCGGAAGGGCAATAAACAACAGATTACGGAAGAACAAACGGTGGAAGAAGAAGGGAAGGCACCTGTCAAAACTGTTTTCGCTAAACCCGAAGAAGAGTATGTTCCTGAAGAAACTACCGAGAGTTTACCACTCATTGAATTTGGTAAGCCAACAGAACGCGAGGACGTGAGGGAAGAAGTGAGCGTTACAGAAGATGTCACTAAAGAAGGCAAGCCACGCAAGATTGTGAAAAAGAAAGTTATTCGCCGAAAGGGCACACAACAGCAAGTGACCGAAGAACAGACGGTGGAGGAAGAAGGCAAAGTGCCGGTAACAACGGTTCTTGCTAAGCCGGTAGAAGAGTATATTCCTGAAGAGACAACTGAACCGTTGCCTGTTGTTAAATTCGGTAAACCATCGCAACGTGAGGAAATTCGCGAAGAAGTGACTATCACTCAAGACACCACCAAAGAGGGCAAACCAAGGAAGGTTACGAAGAAGAAGATAATCCGAAGAAAGGGCGGAAAACAACAAGTGACGGTGGAACAGACTGTTGAAGAAGAAGGAAAAGCTCCGACTACGACAGTTATTGCAGAATCTGCGGAGGAGGATATTCGTGAAGAAACATGCGAGTTGTTGCCAAGTGTACCATTCCGTAAGCCTTCTGAACGTGAAGAAATCCGAGAAGAAATAACCGTTACTGAAGAAATCACAAAAAGAGGCAAACCTCGCAAAATTGTGAAAAAGAAGATCATTCGCCGGAAGGGCAATAAACAACAGATCACCGAAGAACAAACCGTGGAAGAAGAAGGCAAGGCACCAGTCAAAACTGTTTTCGCTAAGCCCGAAGAAGAGTTTGTTCCTGAAGAAACTACCGAGACTTTACCGCTAATTGAATTTGGTAAACCAACAGAGCGTGAGGAAGTGAGGGAAGAAGTGAGCGTTACAGAAGAAGTCACTAAAGAAGGCAAGCCACGCAAGATTGTGAAAAAGAAGGTTATTCGCCGAAAGGGCACACAACAGCAAGTGACCGAGGAACAGACGGTGGAGGAAGAAGGCAAAGTGCCGGTAACAACGGTTCTTGCTAAGCCGGTAGAAGAGTATATTCCTGAAGAGGCAACTGAACCGTTGCCTGTTGTTAAATTCGGTAAACCGTCGCAACGTGAGGAAATTCGCGAAGAGGTGACTATTACTCAAGACACCACCAAAGAGGGTAAACCAAGGAAGGTTACGAAGAAGAAGATAATTCGAAGAAAGGGTCGCCAGCAGCAAGTGCGGGAAGAGTTTACGGTAGAAGAAGACGGTAAGCCGCTCGTCGTCTCGATCACTGAGTTGCCGGTAGAAGCAATTGAAGTAGTTCCGGAACTTAAGACCTATCCAGAAGAGCCGTTGGAAGCCATAAAGCCAAAGCATCGTAAACTCACCGATCAGAAGACACCTGAAAATATTGCATTGCTGAAGGCCCACTTGAAGCCTAGTCGCATTGACGTACAAATCACGGAAGTTAAGCCGACGAAACTAAAAATCACTAAGCCTGAACCAGAAAAACCCCAATTTGCTCAAATAAAACTCAAGAAAGCTCCAATAGTGAAACGCAAAGATGGTAAAAAAGACAAGTTCCCAAAGATTCTTCTTCGCAGCCGTGTTACGTTCTTTGAATGGCCACCCTTAATGCATCGTCTCAAGATTACTTTGTTGAAACCTCAGTTTGTCCAAAGCGGCATACGTTCCCATACCTTGGAGGAAGCTCTTAAGCTGACCAAGATCAAGCCGAAGAAATTTAAACCTACCGGTCGAGATGAACCGGATCTCGGGAAACTTGATGCCGAATTTGATCAACTAAAGCAGGTGCCGTTAGAGGAAATGCCTGAGAAGTTACCGTATGAACGGCGGCCGAAACCTGAAAGATCCGAGAAAAAATTGGATGATAAATTGAAGATCGGGCAAGGAAAGCCACGAGAAGCTATCGAAGATCGGGGTGAACAGGTTCACTTAAAGAAAGTGCCTGAGAAAAAACCGACGGGCGAAGATGCATTGATATCGCAGAAGAAACCGGAAAAGGCGCCGAAGGATAAAACGAAACCCAAAGCCACGCTGAATTCTCCAGAGAGTCTCAAGTTCGAACCATACGATATACAACCTTTCGAAACGGATTTAGAAAAACGTGAGCCTTTTGAAGATACGGAAATTGCTATAGTCGATGATCAGCCCGAAAGTAAAAAGAAGCCTCGGCGAAAGGCAAAGCAACCTGAGCAAGAATCTGAACGAATTGATATATTGCCGGGAGTACCAAAGCCATCTGCAGATGACGCAACGCTTAAACGTAAATTCAGCGCACGTCAAGGACCTAAACCCGAAGAAGAGCTAGAAAAAATAAAGCTCAAACCCTGGACAAAACCTAAGGAAAAAGAGGATACGGAAAAATCTCACTTCGATAGCATTAAGTTCGTACCTTCTGACAAGACGGACGAGGAACATAAAGATATTCCCGAAACTATCGAGACGATAACGACACAGGAAATTATCAAAACACCGAAAAAGAAACCGAAGAAGGTAACGAAAAAGCGTATTATTAAAAAGAAAGGAACGAAACAACAAGTTACCGAGATCACTACCCTAGAAGAGGAGGGCGAAGCGCCAGTTTGCTCTGTCGTTGAACATCCTGTGGAAGAAATCCTTTCGGAAGAAGTTATTCCTGCGTTGCCGTCAAATGAGATGATTATCAGTGCGGAGCCTGAAGAAACTCGCGAACAGGTGACCGTCAGCGAGATTGTTACCGATGAGGGTAAGGTTGTCACAGTTACGAAAAAACGAACTGTAAAACGTAAAGGCCGAAAGCAAACGGTGATCGAGGATGAACTAGTTGAAGAGCATGGCCAAGCGCCCATTGCGTTACACTCCGAAACCCCTGTGGAGGAAATAATCGATGAGGAAACGTACCATCCTGCAGAAATAATCGACGACGATAAACCATCACTCGTCGAACAAACCACTGAACAAGTGACAGTCACTAAGGTAATAACCGAGGATAAACGTCCGCTAAAGATCACGAAAAGGCGAGTTACCAAAAAGCAAGGAAAACATCATAGGGTCACGGAGGAAGTTACCATCGAAGAAGTTGGAAAATCTCCACAGAAGACGGTTACTGAGCAAATCCTCGAATACGCCCCCTCAGCGACCGAGTATCAAGAGCAACCGATAATCCTGGAGGAAGTACGTGACGATGTTAAGGTTACGGAATCTATCACACCTCAGGGTAAAGTTAAGAAATTCACCAAAAAGAAGAAAATGGTGAAACGCGGTGAGGCAGAGAAAGTAATTGAGCAAATAACTATCGAAGAGGAAGGAAAGACCCCTGTAATTTTGAATTTGGAGGAACCTACCGAAGTGACAATCGAAGACGCAGAAGTCGTGGATTTCTATCCGGAAGTTGATGAACCGCAAGAAATCCAGGTGACTGAACAGATCAGTGTTACCGAAGAGATTACGGATAATGGCATGCCTCGGACAATTATTAAGAAGCGTACAACGAAAACGAAAGGTAATAAACAGAAAGTCACTGAAAAAATAACTGTAGATGAAGAAGGCAAGACACCGGTCACAACAATCCTCGAAGAACCCGTCGAAGAGATCCTTTCAAACGAGGTTGTACCAATATTTGAACAATGTACATCGTCCGAAGTGGAAGAAGTGCGTGAGCAGGTGGTAGCCATTAATCAAATAACTTCTGAGGGAAAACCAAAGAAGATTACGAAAAAACGAATCGTAAGAAGAAGAGGAAACAACCAGAAAATAACAGAAGAGACGACGATTGAAGAAAATGGACAAACACCGACAACCACCATCGTCAATTTCCCCGAAGAGAGTATCATCTTCGAGGAAACGAGCAATCCACTCGAACAATATCCAGATGTAGTACCGGAGGTTGTAACTTCAGAAACCATAGTAATTGATGAATTAACGCCTCAACGTAAACCGAAAAGAACGACCACAAAGCGTACAATTATTCAGAAACCCGGCAAGAAGCCCCGGGTAACCGAAGAAACGATGGTTGAACAAGAGGATCAAGAACCGGTGACCACGATTCGTGAGATTCCGGCAGAAGAGATAGAAGAGGTGCTTCCCATACCTTCTATGGTTAAGAAGACCAAGAAACGACAAAAGATTCCGGAAGAGTCTAAACCTACTGATGCGGAGGAGTCAAAACCGGAGTCCATCGAAGAACAACCTTTGCGGCCCGAAGTTGAAGATCTGGGTGCAACAGAGATTCTTAAGGATAAAATACCTAAACGGAAATTCAAGAAACCAACTGAAAGTACGGAAGAATCTGAAGTTGCAAAAATTGTAGAAATCAAACCAATGACGGAGGAAGTTCATGAAATTCCCGAGACTATTGATACAATTATCACTGAAGAAATTCAAGAAACACCTAATAAAAAATCTAAGAAGGTGACGAAGAAAAAGATCATACGTCGAAAGAAGGGTAAGAAGCCCGAGGTCACTGAAGAAGTTACGGTAGAGGAAAGTGGCAAGGTGCCGGTAACAACAAAAATTGCGGTACCAACCGATGAAATTGTTGAGGATGAGGAGATTTGGGAACTTCCAACCCTCGATGAACCATGTGGGCCGACGCTAGTCGAAGCTACACGTGAAGAAGTTACTGTCAAATACGATACGACGGACGAAGGAAAGCCGAGAAAGATGACTAAAAAACGTAGGCTCGTTAAGAAACCCGGCGAAGACAATAAGGTTGATGAAGAAATTATTATCGAAGAAGAGGGCAAACCAGCTGTCACTATAGTGAGTGAAATGCCCGAGGACGCACATCCTACAATAAAGAACTATAAGTTCGATATTCCTGAACCGAAAACGAAAACAAAGAAAGTCATGAAAAAAAAGCAAAAGCCGATCGTTGAAAAAACGCCGGACGAAATAGAGAAAATCAAAGACATCAAAGAAAAACTAAAGCCACAGTTGATGACGATCGAGCGAAAAGAACAGAAACCAACCAAATTAAAAATTGATGAGTCCCAGCAAGTGCCGGCATTCGCTCAAGTGAAATTGAAGAAGCCTACTCCGGTAAAGAAACCGAAAGATACTAGCAAACGTGATAGATTCCCTAAGATTATGTTGCGCAGTCGAATAATTGCCCATGAATGGCCTCCAAGTATGAGATATCCAGTATTCTCTGAACTTGAACCGATTTACTTGCAATCCGGTATACTATCGCGAAATATGGAGGACGCTCTCAAGGTGAAAAAACCAAAACGCCGTACTCTCAAGCCCATCAAAAAAGAGTTAGCAGAGTTAGAAAAATTGGATCTCGAGTTTGAAGATTTGAAGAAAACTCCACTCGAAAAGATTGAGGATAAATCGATCTACGAAAGGCAGCCAAAGGTTAAGAAGCCTGAGGAAGAACAACCTGAGAAGTTGAAGATCGGAAAAGGCAAAGTTCCGCCTAAGGAAGAACTCGACGACCAAAAGATAACTCTGAGGAAGATCACGAAGAAGATTGCGGATAAACCAGAAGAACCGGAGCCAGTAAAAAAGAAGAAAGAACCCAAGGATCAGCAGCACGAGCCTAAAGAAGAAAACCAATATCCAGAACTAACACCGTTCGAGCCGTACAATATACCATCGAGCGAAGTTGATCTCGAGAAACCCGAAGATCTAGAATTCCCAGATAAGGAGAAGTCTGAGAAAGATAAGCCTTCCACCAAACATCCAAGAACGAAGAAGGTAAAGCCGGCGCCTGAAAACGCATCGGCTCCTATTGTGCCTGGTATACCCAAGCCACAAGAACCCGAACAGCAGCCTGAACACAAGTTTAGCATTCCCCGACGTGACAAGCCCGAAGAACAACCGGAAGAAATTAAACTGAAACCTTGGAAAAAGTCTGAGAAACCCGACGAAGAAGAAAAAGTTCATGATGACGGTATAAAGTTTGGTCCTCGTGACGACGACATCGTTGAGATTTCTGAGACGGTGATAACTGAAGAAGTTCGAAAAGAACCTGGCAAGAAGCCGAAGAAGATAACGAAAAAGCGAACAACGAAAAAACGCGGCGAAGATAAACCCCGAGTCACCGAAGAAGTAACTCTCGAGGAAGAAGGTCAACAGCCGATCACTACGATAACATTACAGGAAGTCGAAGAAGTCGATATTCCTGTTGAGAAACCAGAGGCAATAAAGCCCAAGATCGTGGAAGAAGTGACAGAGAGAGTGACGATAACTACGATTATAACGGAAGAAGGAAAACCGGCTAAAGTACAAAAGAAGCGTACGATGAGGAAACGCGATGGTAAAGAACAGGTAACCGAAGTGGTGGTCGTAGAAGAGGAAGGTAAAGAACCGATAACCACGGTAATCGATGAAACCGAAGACACTACACCAATATCACACGACAAATTGAAACACAAAAAACCAAAACAATCTAAAGCTGTCGAGCGGGGTCCAGAAGGTGAGCCTACTTGTCAGATACTATACTTAAACTTTTACTACCTATTATTATTTACTATACATTTCATAAACTACGATTATTCATTACGAAATATACTAGCACGTAAACTATAGCACTATACTACAGTAAAAAAGAAACAAAACAGACAAATCAACGATACGACCTGGCACTACGATAATTCCAACTATATATGTAATCTTACTAATAAGCATCGAACATGAACTTTCCTCTCATTGTTTTTTCGATACTGTTGCAATTGCATACTGTCTATCTGTTACTAATTTATGCATTTCCTTATACAGGTATCACCCAGGAAACTATACAAGAGGTGAGAATAACTTGAATTTATTTTCTGTGTCGTTTTAATAAAATCTATACTAACAGAAATATGTATGATACGTAGGAAATCGTCGAAAAGGTAACTGAAGAGAAACCGAAGACTATTGTCAAGAAGCAAAAGCCCAAAATATCTGCGGACGATGCTACTAAGGAAATCGTGGAAGAAATCGTCACGGTTATGCCCGAGAAGCAGAAGGCGAAACCTCTCGTGGAGGAAGCTGATACCTTCGAGATAACTGAAGTGGCTGTGAAGAGGGCACCGGAGAAAAAGGTTGTCGTGGAGGAAGAAGAGGAAATCATTGAAATCGTGGAAACGCCGACGCAGAAAACCATCAAAAGGAGGAGCAAGCCAAAGAAGAAGGGCGAAAAGGAGGAAGTTAGAGAGGAAATTATCATCAAACCGAAAGAGGAAGTGACTGCAATGGAAGAGGAACAAATCATCGAGATCGTTGAAACTCCAACGAGGAAAGTAATCAAGAAAAAGAGTACGATTGTGCAGGACGATGGTGTGCCAGTCGAAGTTATCGACGAAATCGTTATTGAAAAACCAAGAAAAGAAAAAGTCAAGCCAATCGAAGAGGATCGAGAAACCGTGGAAATAACTGAAATTGAAGTGCAAGAGGCTCCAAATCGAAAGCCAAAGGAGAAGGTCGTTATTGAAGAAGAAATTATCGAAACCATAGAAACACCAACGTCGAGAATAATCAGACGGAAAAAGCCAGCGAAGAAAGATAAGCCAGAAGAAGTCGTGGAGGAAATAATCGAAAAACCGAAGGAAGAATCCATTTTCATGGAAGAGCAACAGATAGTAGAAATAATAGAAACCCCGACGCAGAAGGTGATCAAAAAGAAAATAGCGATCACACGAGATGACGGAGTTCCGGAGGAAGTTATCGAAGAAATTGTCATTCAGAAACCAAAGAAAGAAAAGGCAAAACCCACAGTGGACGAGCTCGAGACCGCGAAGATTACAAAAACCGACGTGTTACGCGGTCCGGAGGAAGTTATCGAAACTGTCGAAACTCAAACGAAACGAACTACCAAGATCCGTAGAAAATCGTTGAAGAAAGGCGTACCGGACGAGATCATTGAGAAAGTGGTGATAAAACCAGTCGAGGAGCGCACGAGTATGGAAGAACAGCAGATCATTGAAATTTCGGAAACACCAACGAAAACAGTAATCAAGAAAATGAAGGCAATCACGCGAGATGACGGAGTTCCGGAAGAGGTAGTTGAGGAGATAGTGATACACAAGCCGAAGGAAGAAACGGCAAAGCCTCGATTGGATACTCTGGAAACTGCCAAAGTGATCGAAACAGTTGTTGAACGAGCTCCGGACGAAATAATTGAAACCGTAGAAACTCCGACAAAGCGCACAACGAAAAAGCGTAGAAAGTCGTTGATAAAGGGTGTAGCTGACGAGATCGTAGAAGAAGTTGTATTAAAACCAGTGGAGGAGCGAACTTTCATGGAAGAACAGCAAATCGTCGAAATTACGGAAACTCCAACGAAAACAGTAATCAAGAAAAAATCTGCTATTACCGGGGAGGACGGTATGCCAGAGGAAGTTATCGAAGAAATTGTCTTGCACAAACCTAAGAAGGAGACAGCAAAGTTCTCGGTGGAGGAACTCGACACCGCAAAAATCATGACAACGGAGGTGAGAAAAGCACCCGATGCAGTGGTAGAAGAAGTAATAGAAACTGTAGAAACTCCAACAACGATAACTACTAAGACACGTAGGAAATCGATAAAGAAAAATGTTCCGGACGAAATAATAGAAGAGGTGATTGTTAAGCCGGCCGAGGACGTTACATTCATGGAAGAACAGCAAATCATCGAAATAACCGAAACTCCGACAAAGAAAGTTATCAAAAAGCTTAAGGCTGTTATTCGGGAGGATGGTGTACCTGAAGAGGTCATCGATGAGATCGTTATCCTGAAGCCAAAAGAAGAGAAAGCCAAGAAAGCAATTATCCCGAGCGAAGGTATCCAGGTTACCCAGGTAATTACTGAAATGTTACCGGAAGAACTAGAAGTCACGGAAAAACCGAAGGAAGAAGAAGCTACAGCCACTGAGGACATTCCAGAGCAGGCTAAAGTTACAGAAGTGAAAACGAAGAAGGCTATGAAAAAAACAACCACGGCCAAGGTCGAAGAAATTGAGAAAGAGGAAGAACAAATTGAAGATATAATACCTAAGAAATCAAAGAAGGTAAAAGCAGATAAAACCATTTCGCCTAAAGAAAGCATTGAAACAACCGAGGTGATTTCTGAAGTCAGCACTGAAGAAGAGAAGCCTGAAAAGAAGGAAGCATTCCCTGTGCAAGAAAAAGAAGAAGAAAAGATTGAAATCACCGAAGCTCCTGCTGCTAAGGTTCTTAAGAAAAAGAAAAAGATACCCGATGAAGTTAAGCCTGTTGAGGAAAAACCTGAAAAGCCAATCGAGAAAGAACTGAACGGCCACGCTCCGAAGGAAGAAGTTGTTCCTACCAAAGAACTCGTCGAAGAAACTCCTGAGATCAAACCCGTGGAGGAAGTCAAAGAAAAGAAACCAGTCAAGAAGACCAAAAAGAAAAAGCCGAAGAAAGATGAAATCGAGGAATGGGTGGAACCTGAGTATGAAAGACCGGTTCTAGAACCTATGCCAGAGAAGATTCAGTGGGAACCTTCGAAGAAGAAGAAGGAAAAGACGCCTCTGCCTGTGGAACTACAAAAGCTCGTGCCTCAAACCATTGAACGGAAAGAATTCAAGCCAACGAAACTAACTTATATGGAACCAAAGGAAGAAGTACAATTCGGGACAATAAAACTTAAGAAAGTTACAATCCCTCAAAAGAAGGAAGCACCAACGGCTAAAATTCCCAAATTCTTACTTAAAAGTCGCATAACATTCATAGGTGATTATCCACCGGGTATTCAAATTCCAAAGATCACTGTAATGGAGGAAAATCCAGTTCAATGTGGTATACTCTCAAGAAACACTACGGAAGCACTTAAAGTATTGAAGATGAAATTCAAGAAGACTAAACTTTCCGAAATAGAGCTCACTGAATTGGAGAAATTGGATAAAGACTTTGAGGAATTGAAAAAGGTTCCTTTGGAAGAAATTGAGGACAAGTCGATTTACGAACGACCTCCAAAATTAGCAGAGCCTAAAGAAGAAACACCGAAACCATTAGTTATAGGCAAGGGTAAAGTTCCCAAGGAAAAGAAAGAAGAACCTGAAGAAATAAAACTGAAAAAGATACCTGAAGTGAAGCCTGAGGTGATCGAAGAGCCTAAAAAGAAGCCTAAGAAGGCAGAGACTACCGAAGAACCTGTTAAACAGAAAAAAGAAGAACCGAGACCGAAGCTTGATCATGACGAACTAAGACCTCTTGACTTTGAGAGGCCAGAGCTTGAAAAGTTCGTTCCCGAGGTCGAGGAGGAGCCTGAGAAACCAGCACCTGAAGTCGAACCGAAACCATACAAACGACCTTCGAAGAAAAAGCCTGATCAAGAAATCGAGCAAATACCATTGATATTAGGAGAGCCTAAGCCGCCAGAGCCAGAAGAAGAACCTGAAGTGAAATTCAGAATTCCGACATCGAAGAAACCGGAAGAAGAGCCAGATACTATCACGCTCAAGGGCTGGAAAAAGGATAAGCCAGAAGATGAAGGGATTAAAGAATTTCCACAGAAAGAAGCAGAAGCTGCACCTCGTGCCCCCAAAGAGGCAAGCCCTGAAGAACTCACAATTACGAAAGAGCCGAAAAAGAAGAAGAAGAAGCCTGCACCAAAGAAGGATGAGGTCGAGGAATGGGTAGAACCTGAGTACGAACGCCCGGTTCTTGAGCCAATGCCAGAGAAAATTCAGTGGGAGCCCACGAAGAAAAAGAAATCGATGCCAGAAGAGGTCGCAGAGGAAAAGCCGATCGAACCAAAACCCGTCGAAGAAAAGCCTATTAAGCCAAAGACCGTCGAAGAAGAACCTGTTAAAGAAGAACCAGAAACAGTGCCCGAAGTTGTAATAATAAAGAAAAAACCTAAGAAAGAGCCTAAGGTGGAAGAAACTACAGCGGAAGTGGTGGTAAAGAAACCTGTTCCGAAGGAAGAAGTGAAGCCGGAAGAAGTAGTCGAAGTAGTGATTCAGAAAAAGCCTGAGAAAAAACCAGTCGAAGAAGAGGCAGCTGATGAGATGGTGATCAAGAAACCCGTTCCCGAGGAAGAGGTGAAGGAAGTAGAGGAAATTACGGAGGAAGTTACAATTACAAAAGAACCGAAAAAGAAGAAGAAGAAGCCTGAAAAGAAGAAGGAAGAGATCGAGGAATGGGTAGAACCTGAGTACGAACGTCCTGTCCTTGAGCCGATGCCGGAAAAGATTGAATGGGAACCAACAAAAAAGAAAAAGGAAAAGAAGGAAGAAGTTATCCAGAAACCTGTGCCTGAGAAACCGGTGAAAGAGGAACCTGTAGAGGAAGAACCTGCGAAGGAAAAACCTGTCGTGGAAGAACCTGAGGAAGTGCCCGAAATTGTCACTATAAAGAAAAAGCCTAAGAAAAAGCCTGAAGTAACAGAAACTGTCGAAGAAGTCGTGGTAAAGAAAATTACTCCTGAAGAAAAGAAATCAGAAGATATCGCTGAAGCTGTTATCGTTAAAAAGCCGCAGAGAAAGCCTGTAGAAGAAGACGCAGCTGATGAAGTGGTCATCAAGAAGCCGGTTGAGATCGAAGAAGTCAAAGAAATCGAGGAAGTCATCGAGGAAGTAACAGTGAAGAAAGAACCGAAAAAGAAAAAGAAGAAACCTGAGAAAAAGAAGGACGAGATTGACGAGTGGGTGGAGCCTGAATATGAGCGTCCGGTTCTCGAACCAATGCCGGAAAAGATTGAGTGGGAACCTTCTAAAAAGAAGGAGAAAATAGAACAACCGGTGCCAGCCAAACCTGTCATGGAAGAACCTGAGGAAGTGCCTGAAGTCGTAACGATTACGAAAAAGCCTATTAAAGCACCTGAGGTAGAAGAAGTGACTGAAGAGGTTGTGGTGAAAAAACCGATTCCCCAGGAGAAAAAACCAGAAGACGTTACCGAAGCTGTGTTAACGAAGAGGCCGAAGAAAAAACCGGTCGTGGAAGAGGCAGCTGATGAAGTGGTGATCAAGAAACCTGTGCCTGTCGAGGAAACTAAAGAGATCGAAGAAATCGAGGAAGTGGTGACTCTTAAGAGGGTACCAAAGAAGAAGCCTGTAACCGAAGAAGAAACCGCGGAGGTGGTCATCAAAAAACCTACTCCTGTTGAAGAGACTAAAGAGGTCGAAGAAGTCTCAGAAGCTGTAACAATCACTAAAAAGCCAACGAAAAAACCAACTACTGAAGAGGCAGCCGACGAAGTTATAATCAGAAAGCCAGTTCCTACAGAAGAAGTCAAGGAAATCGAGGAGGTCATTGAAGAAGTGACGGTGAAGAAAGAACCGAAAAAGAAAAAGAAGAAACCCGAGAAGAAGAAGGATGAGGTAGACGAATGGGTAGAGCCTGAGTATGAGCGTCCGGTTCTCGAACCAATGCCGGAAAAGATTGAATGGGAACCCTCTAAAAAGAAGAAGGAGAAGCCAGAACAATCCGTGCCATCTAAGCCTGTCAAGGATGAACCCGAAGAAGTGCCCGAAGTCATAACGATTAAGAAAAAGTCTACGAAAGTGCCTGAGGTAGAAGAAGTTGCCGAAGAGATTGTTCTGAAAAAACCTATTCCCGAGGAAAAGAAACCAGAAGATGTTACCGAAGCCGTTATAATGAAGAAGCCGAAGAAAAAACCGGTCGTGGAAGAAGCAGCTGATGAAGTGGTAATCAAGAAACCGATGCCTGTGGAGGAAACCAAAGAGATCGAAGAAATCACGGAAGAGGTAACAATAAAAAAAGTACCGAAAAAGAAGCCCGTCACTGAGGAGGCTGCCAACGAAGTCGTTATTAAGAAGCCGAGTCCTACGGAAAAGCCGAAGGAAGTCGAAGACGTTACTGAAGAAATTACTCTAAAGAAAAAACCAAAGAAAAAACCTGTCACGGAAGAGGCTGCTGACGAAATATCCATTAAAAAACCAGTCCCTGTAGATGAACCTGAAGAGATCGAGGATGTTACAGAACAAGTGACTATAAAGAAAAAACCAAAGAAGAAGCCCGTCGTTGAAGAAACGACTGACGAAGTCGTCATTAAGAAACTTCCAGCAGAACAGAAACCAGACGAGGTAGAAGACGTTACGCAAGAAGTAGTATTGAAGAAGAAGCCGAAAAAGAAACCGGTCACGGAAGAGGCTGCCGATGAGGTGACTATCAAGAAAGTCACTCGAGTAGAACCCGAGGAAGAAATAACTCAGGAAATAACGCTGAAGAAGAAGCCGAAGAAAAAGGAGCCTATTGTAGAGGAGGCCGAAGATACTCAAGTAACTATAAAGAAGAAACCAACTGCGGAGGTAAAGATCACGGAAGAAGAGGAAGTTTCTACAGACGTCAAATTAAAGAGAAAGATGAAGAAGCACGTGGTGGATGAGGCAGCTGAAGAGTTGGTGATAAAAAGGACTGAGGAGGTAGAGGGTCCCGAGGAAGTCGAGGAAGAAGTCGTCGAGGAATTCACGATCAAACGTAAACCACCTAAAAAAGCTCCGAAACCAATCGAAGAGATTTACGAAGATGTGACACTTCGGAAACTTCGTCCGAAACGTAAGTCTCGTCCGGATATCAAAGAAGTTACCGAGACCGAAAACGTGACATTTAGGCCCCGCAGTACAAAGACGAAAGAGGACGTCGAACAAGAATTCAAAATTTCACTGAATACATACGAGGAAGAGGATATTTCTATGTCGGGCAAAGTTCGCTTGAAGCCGAAGAAGCGGCAAATGACTTATTCCGAGGAAACGGGCGAGGAGACGATAAGGATAATTCAAGAACCCGAGGATGATGGCGGGCCTATAGTCGAGGAAATAATCGACGAGTCCGACGAAGATCTAAAGGACGAGTACAGTATAGAGGAGCTCGACGTCGATGAATTTAATATGCCACTAAGACGCAAAGTGAAGAAACAACGGCGTCCGTACTCGGTAGAGGACATCGAAGAGGACGATGTTAAGATGAAGCTAAAACGCGAACGTAAATACTCGTACGAAGAGACGGACGAGTCTCTGGCACTAAAATTAAAATCCAAGAGACGCGTGTCGACGTACGAAGAAGGTTCGAGAAAAACTTGAATTTTCAACCGCTTATCGAGTAGACGAAAACAGCTTATGTAGATTATGCTTACGCTTGATTTAAATATAAAGCTTTTGGTTGACTGATCGTCATCGCCGAGAGTGTAAGAGAGAGAGAGAGAGAGAGAGAGAGAGAGAGAGAGAGAACCGTGAGTACCTACGCCAGCGCTTACTGATCCTCCATTCCAACACGTCGATATATAAAATCCTACCCCTATCCTTTCTGCCATCGATAATTGGAACTCACACGTCGCTGCGATTGAAAAGCATAACGGTATAGGGCATTTAACAAAGGTATCTTCAAGCCTGTTAACGAAAAAAAACAAGAAACGCATACCGACAATAGGGCATCTAACAAAACTTTCGCGGATGCTGTTAATGAACAAAAAAAACCTGAGCAGCACGTTGCTCTGTCTCCAGCCAACGAACGTCACGAAATTAACCCCTATACTTCGACTCTTTACAGAGGAAGCTAGTCTGAGCATCACTAGAGAAGGTGATATCTATGAAGAAGGTAAATTAAAATCTGTTTGCATTTGGTATGCATTTTTGTTATTGTTAATACTGAATGGACAACAGTATATGTTTCTAAATTATTTACAGACGAGGAATATACAGTTCACGACGGTGACACCATGTTTTCGATTTGTTCTTACGTTGCTGAAACGGATGAGGCGATTAATCTCGTGGAGGGTGAAAGAATATACGTTATCGGTAAGAAACTGAAAGTACTTCAGCTTTTATCGACATCAACTCGAATTTATCATTTAATCATTCTCAATTTTCAGAGCATACTAATGCCGACTGGTGGTTCGTGAGGAAACATCTAACTGCAGAGAAAGGTTGGGTACCGGCGCAATATCTGCTGGACGAAGTTCACTATACGATCTATCTACAACGTAAACTGCATGAGAAGATTGACAAATTGCCGGTCTTTGAAAGTAAATATTTCGATTCAAAAAGGGACCGTACAAAATTGGAACTCGTGTGCTAAATAATTCATTTCGATCCAGAGCCTGGTCCGAACGAGAAAGCCGCAGCGCCTCGCTTCATCGAGAAGCTGCAACCCATTCACACGCCTGACGGTTACACGGTCCAGTTCGAATGTCAAGTGGAAGGAGTTCCAAGGCCTCAGATCACTTGGTTTAGACAAACTGCGATAATCAAACCTTCGCCAGACTTCCAAATTTATTACGACGAGGACAATGTCGCCACCCTCATTATTCGCGAAGTTTTCCCAGAGGATGCCGGCACGTTCACGTGCGTGGCTAAAAATGCTGCTGGGTTCGCCTCTAGCACTACGGAGCTCACGGTCGAGGCACCACTGTCTGATCATGGATCAGACATTACAGGCCCATCGAGAAAGAGTCTGTCGAGGTAAAGTATTTTTCCTACTTCAGTGCACCATCGGTAATTAGACAGAAGGTAACTTTTTGATACGACACGTTTTTTTTATTTTTCAGGGAATCATCTCTCGCCGATATCCTGGAAGGAATACCACCAACATTCTCCCGCAAGCCAAAAGCTAAGTGCGTCGACGAGAAAGACGACGTCTTACTCGAATGCCGTCTTGTTGCCGTGCCCGAGCCCGAAATAACTTGGTACTACGAAGACACGAAGATAACAACCGAGAAAAACGTAGTCGTCGCGACCGAGAGTGATATGCACATGTACTGCAGTGTCATGAAGATTAACAAAGTTGAGAAAAAACAGGAAGGTCGTTACAAGATCATCGCGAAAAATAGAGAGGGCGAGGCTGCTATCGAGATCCCACTTAAAGTCAAAACCGGAGCTAAAGAACCGCCGGAAATTTTGGAACCATTGAAACCTTATATAGTGCGAGAAGGCGAGACCGTGGTCTTATCTACTCAAGTAGTCGGTACACCGACACCGAAGGTCGTTTGGTACAAAGATGGTAAACCACTAAAGAAAGATCAGACACCGAAAAAAGATGGCGATACGCACACGTTAACACTGATTCAGCCACAGCTCACCGATGCTGGAGAATATTCTTGTGTCGCGAAGAACGATCTGGGCACGGCCGAGACTAAGGCGTCTCTGATAGTCGAAAGTAAGATTTCTGATTTCCCTAACGACTTTCAGTTTGTTTTCTTCATGAAAAGCTTGTAATATATTCAGGGCAATGAAACAAGTATTAATTTGTACCAGCTGGAGATTTATAGAATTTAAAGCTTTATTGCTATCAAAACTAACGATTCTTCGACGCTTTTGCTAATATTCATAGCAGTCGATGCAAAGCCTAAACACACGCATGGCCTAAGTATGGAATCGGTAAAGGAAGAACCGCTTGGTGGTAGGTGCAATATCTCCTACCCCAATTGATTTAATTGTTTCGAGAAATAATTCAATGTTTTCAATATTTGTAGAAACTCCCAGTGGAGCTCCGGAACCACCGCTATTCACACAGAGATTCCAAGAGCTCACGGTACCAGAGAAGGGTACATTCAAGCTCGTTGCCAAAGTAACAGGAAATCCAGTGCCCGAAGTGGCGTGGTTAAGGTAAGAATCGAAAAGCCTGTGATATAAGCTATTTATTTATTTATTTTGCGGAAATAAATGTATCGTACTTTATCACAGGAATAACAAGCCCCTTGAAAAATCACCAAATATCAAAGAGACGTACGATGGTGAGAACATAATTCTGGAAATAAAGAACGCCAATTCCGAGGTCGACGCTGGAGATTATAAGTGCACAGCTAGCAATCCAGTAGGAAAAGCTTCGCACGGCGCCAAAGTAACGGTAGACGTGCCGAGAGTGACGTTCACGAAGAAGCTCGTGAAAGAACTCGAGGTTAATGAATGGAAGACTCTCGAACTGACCTGCGAAACTTCCCACACCGTTTCGACAACTTGGTGGCACAATGAGAAAGAGATCAGTGGAATGGATCATCGCGAAGTTATTCAGGAGGGTCGTACGCATCGTTTGGTCATCAAAAGAACGACGACGAGCGATCAAGGAACTTACAAGTGCACCGTGAAAAATCAGACGACCTCTTGCGACGTCACTGTAAAACCTGCGAAGCCAGAGTTCGTTCGCAAACTTCAAGATTTTGAGGTCAAGGAACGCGACGTTGCTATTCTCGAGGTTGAAATAACGTCGGAAACTGCCGAAGTCACCTGGCAGAAGGATGGACAATCTCTGTCACCTATGGAGGACAAGTTGGAGTTTGTGAAGGAAGGAAATGTTAGGAAACTGTTTATCAGGATGACCTCGGTTCACGACGAAGGAGAGTATACCTGTGCTCTTCCAACTGAGGAATGTACTGCAGAAGTTACAGTAGTTGGTGGGTTCTCGGGAAATTTAATAATTTAATTAACGACTATCGACCGATTAATTATTATCCACGTAATATTATTTCGATTGTAGAATTACCACCAGAGATCATCACAAAAATGAAAGACGTGACGATAGCGAAGGGCGACAAGGCGAAATTCGATATCGAACTAACTAAGGGTGATGCGCTAGTTCGTTGGTTCAAGGATGGCCAAGAATTGCAATTCTCCGAGCACGTTCGTCTCGCGATCGACGGAAAACGTCAGAAGCTCAAGATCTTCGACGCTGAACCCGAGGATGCTGGTGTTTACTCGTGCCAGGTTGGAGATCAAACTTCTGAAGCGCGACTGACGGTGGAAGAACCAGATGTCGATCTCATCAGAAGATTACCGGATGTCACGCTCGTACCACTGGACGAAGATGCTCTATTTACGATCGAGCTCTCAAGATCAGATGTTACCGTCAAGTGGTTCAGGTAAAAATCATATGCCCTGATTTCTGCCCATTTCGAACAGTACAATACGGACTTGATATAAATTTCTCACGACACGAGCAAAGAGTAATCATCGAGTATAATTTTCAGGAAAACTAAAGAGATCACAGAGTCACAGAAGTACACGATAATCGACGAGGGTACAGTGAAGAAACTCATAGTGAGCGAGTGTACCGTGGACGATGCATTGGAGTACAGTGCAGTCGTTCTGAACGTCAGGACATCATCGAGACTGAAGGTGGAAGGTAAGTCGAGTAACGGTCGTATAATAAATTATCGATCGATGATTTTGCCACTGATGATTTCTAATGAAAATTTGTAGTCGTTGAAACATCGCCAAAGATCGCCACGGATTTCCAAAAATTGTACAAGGTCAAGAAAGGCACGGACGTCGAGATGACAGTGAGATACACAGCCTCGCCAAAACCAACGGAAGAATGGACCGTGAACGGACGCGTCGTTACGGAATCCAAGCGAATCGTGAAAACTATAAACGAGGAATCCGCCACATTGACGATCAAGAAAGTTCAAGAAGAAAATGTGGGCGATTACACGCTCAAATTGACGAACGTTCATGGTGATGCGACTACAGAGATGAAACTCATAGTCGTGCGGGAACCGAGCAAACCACAAGGACCAATAATTGCCAAGGATATAAGATCAGATCGCGTTACCATTGAGTGGAAACCACCGACAGATTGCGGCGGTTGCGATCTCATATGTTACATTGTGGAGAAATGCGTCAAGACGAAAAAGACCTGGACCAAAGTCACCACGGTGGAAACGGACGTTTTGAGCTGTACTATAGACGCTTTGGAGGAAGATGTGGAATATATTTTCAGAGTTATAGCAACAAACGAGGTTGGTCCATCCGAACCATTGGAGTCTGACCCTATCACCGTAAAGTCTACATTCGGTAAGCCTTGTAACGAAAATAATCTTTCTCGAATGAATATCATTGCCAAAACTGTACACAATCTTTCCGAATTTTTTGTCATCGCAGACAAACCTGGACCACCTCGAGGACCTCTGGATATCTCAGGAATGACAAGAACTTCATTCACTATCAAATGGCAGCCACCAGAGAATGACGGTGGCACTCCGATCACCGAGTACATAGCCGAGATGAAAGAAACTAAGAAGAAGTCTTGGACGAAGGTGGGATAAGTTGTTTCATCATTTTTTAAACTCTCCCTAAGAGTACGAAAATGATTTCTATTTTTCCAATTCCAACAGATCGGTACGACCAAGGGCGAGACAACGAACATCGTTTTATCTGACCTCAAGACGGACGTATCTTACGACTTCAGGATAACAGCGAAAAATATCATTGGTAGAGGATCTCCGTACTTGTCGGAGGAACCCGTGACCGCTGGCAAGCGTATAAGTAAGTTTAGGAAAAATATAAGAAGAAAATACATAAATATTCTTTTGATTCGTTTGCCTCGCCATGCAAGGATAACGCTTCTCGCTTTTGCATAGAAATTATAAAGCTGACGGAGAACTCGATACACGCTCTACTCGGAATATTCCCCGCTAAAAAGGTGACTGACGGTGTCAGTGTATAAAACGTGTTGTCATTTTGAAAGATATATTTAAAAAATCGATTCTCACCCGATGTTCAATAACAATAATTACCATAGCCCGCTATAAAAATTACTGCCATAATTGTTGTAAATCATGACGTCATTTCCGAAGGAAAAGGAGCGAACGATAACCCGTAACAATATCATGATTCAAGTCCTCCGTTTTTACCTTCGTGAAATAATAAAAATGTACTAACATTTGATGTATTCGGCGATTCTCAGCACCACCATCCTGCCCCCTCAACCTCGAAGTAACGAATGTGGCGAGTAGAAGCGTCACGTTGGCCTGGTCTCCGCCTGAAAGCACAGGAGGCACAGAACTTACAGGTATGTTCGTTGTGGAAATGAAAAAGACTGTTTTCTATTTTTCTTAAGTTATTTAATACAACGATGAACGTTGAATGGCAGGCTACGTTATCGAGAAAAGATCAACGGTGGATAAAGAGGCTACCTGGAGCAAGGTTGTGACACTCGATGCAACCACGCTACAGTATTGCATTGAGAATCTCAAGGGAAGCGAGTTTCTCTTCAGGGTTTTCGCTGAGAACAGCGTGGGCCTCAGCACACCGACGGTTTCCGACTCGGTCACTCTCAAGACTCACGCAAGTAAGAATTCGATACCGACAAGTATACATTTTTCTATATTAATTAGTTGTCTAAATGGAATATTTTAATATGATTATGAAATATATTTGATTATTAATTGTTGAGCGTTAAACAATATTTGTCCTCGATATATCGCCAATAATTTTCTTTCGTTTATTCGCAGCCGTTCCATCGCCACCTACCGCACCATTAGAGATCAGACAAATCGCTGGTAACACAGTGGTCATTGAATGGGGAAGACCCGAATACGACGGTGGTGCACCTCTCGAAGGCTACAAAATCGCTATCAGAGACGTCAAGAAAACAATGTGGATGGAAGTTGGTCGCGTCAACGCGGACACACAAAAACTTAACGTACGAGATCTCCAGGAGGGTCACGAGTATCTCGTGAGGATTTACGCGAAGAACGAGGTCGGTTTTAGCGAGCCTCTAGAGTCTGAGGAACCGTTCAAGATCGTACCAGCCTCGGGTAAGAATTATTTCATTATGATCAAATTATTATTTTATTTTTATTTAATTACCGAAAATCTAAATGTGTATTTCCGATAATATTTGATTAATATTAATGTTTTTGCATCCATCAACCTCGACAGAATTAACCGTGATCGAACCAATTGCCGAGGCGACGGATCGTGGCGAAACGGCATCGGTCAGCTTTAGCACGGAAAACACAAGTTCCTGGCTGAGAGAACACAATATGGACGCGGATATAAGCTCGTACGCGCGTGCAAGACTTCTAAGGAAAGATGAATATTTCTTCCGCATATGGCACTACGCGAAGAAGCTCTTCGAGTAGGTTAAAAAGCATTTCCAAAATTCCACTGTCAAGTCAGAAAATGTATTATATATAGAAATATTTATTTAACTTCCTGAATTCCCGCCTCAACATATCCGTTGAAAAAGGAAAAAGTACACGCGCGGACAAATACGAAAGAGAGAGATATTGAAAAAAAGAAAGGATACGTAATTTGCCTGTCAGGATCTTCCATACGAGCCAAAGAGTTATTATCCCCGTCTGTAGAGAACAATTTTACGAATTAGAATCGTTCATCGTGGTGGCGTTTAACAAGCGCGATCGTGCGTTTTGTTCGCGCCACTGCTTTAAGAATGTAGATAGCACGAGCGATCAGTCGATGACCGTTAACGGACGAGTGTAGACTCTAGTCACCGTAAAAATTCACATTTCTCTCCACGAAATGTACAATCAAGCACAGAGGTCGATTCAGAACTGTCGAGCCTCGAGTAAAACGAAAATTACAAACCAAAAAAATATAAGCATACCGTAGTAATGTATATCCGCTTGAATGAGAAAACAAATTAATACCGCATCCCGAGATACTGCATATTTGACCTCTTAAATTCTTGAATTATTTAAATTACTTAAACAATTAAATGCCTATAATATTTAATTTTATTTTCCAACGCCGACATTAATACACGACCGCAAAGCAAAATGTACAAACATCGAGCGAGGTCAATGGGCTTTCGTACTTAATATATGTGCGAACAATGTTGAAGAATGTGATAATACTGTTCGCGAGGGTTTTCGACTCGTGAATATATTCGCGACTCGAGGAACTTCGTTAGAGACGACTTATCGAAAAAAAAAATCCTTGATTTATATATATATTATTATACATACACATATACATATATATATAATATTATGAACAATTTTGCCACGCCATATTACTTTCGTTGAATTACCTCTGTTTAAGAGAATTAAGTATTTATTGTAAACGAGATATATTAGCAATTATCATTAGCGTTTAAGTCGAACGTACGAACTTGCTCAACGTGACGCAACGCCACGTTTAACCGAAATTATATGACAATATTAATGACTCGTGGAAATTCGAGACTATTGGGTGCGAGCGGTGCAATGCCACTCGACGTTGGTACCCCGAGACGTAAAAAATATAGGTGCACAATTAGATCAAGCGCATTACCACCAATGTCGCGTCGCATACTCCGCGAACCCCCTTAAACGAATATTGTTAATATAAACGATTCAATAAATCTAAGTGATGCAAGTATAAATACGAATCGTTTTGATTCATTTGTAGTTCCTAATTGCCAATTCCTTAATACCTGAAAACCATCTACAAGCGCAGGTCCCAGCGTCGTTTAAGAAGCAACGTTGCATTGAAAAAAACAGCTGCAACTTAATTGTAGGAATTTCGTTGAATTTAACGACACGATCAAATTCGATGCTGCCACAAGAAACATTAAATTGAACGATATCATTCCCGTATCGTCTCGAAAAATTCGAACTTTATCATACGCGTTTCAACGTATTTCATAACTCACGAAAAATTTAATACCGTCAGGGATAATGCTTCAGAGTTTCTTGGAGACAGCCGGAGACACGTAAAAAATATGAATTATATCAATTGAACGAAATAATTCGCGAATCATCTTGAAAAATACATGTTTCTTTTTCAACGAGACGAGTCTTATCGAATTTCGTTGCACGTTGCCTCGTTAACCGTTCCGCGCGCAACCCTCGTGGCCTTTTTTTTATTTCTCTCGCAATATCGAAACTCGTCCCGAGCTCGTACTTTTACGGCGGTGTATATCAATCGCCCCCTCTCCTCCCGCCCTTCGACCACGATACAAAAAAAACAAGGAAGAAGAAGCAAGAGCCACGAGATAAATAAAAGTGGTGAAGTAAAAGAGGAGGCATTACGCGATGAATATCGGTTGCGTCGCATGACAATACGAGTGCTCCGAGGCGGTTGTAAAAAAAAAAATAACGAAAAAAACTTGAGTTAAACTGTCCCACATGTAAGAATCAAGAATGGTCGAAGAGATGCCTTCGAGCGTGTATCGAACGCGAAAGCGTAATATAAAACCCCCCCATTGGTAACAATGTTCTTGCGATCGGCGAGAAAAAAATCTTTCGTACTTTGGCGAACGTGACGATCGATAAAAGTACTCGACGTATATTTTCAAGTTGATCGAAGAAAAATCGAGAAACGTCCTTTCTCGCATAGGGTTCGATCGGAAGTACCATCCTAGAGTCAGGTCATCGTCTCGATTCCATTGCGTTGACTTCGGTCACCTCCTTTATTTTTACGTTTCTTCGAACAAAAACGAAAATACGTAGCTCGTATCATGTGCAGTTTTTGGGCACGTTTCGAGCAGGCACTCTCTTCGTTGGAGTATTTTTCGTCGAGATGCAGCCGAAGGCGCTGAATTCTTATACCAAACGATTACCCGAAAGAAAGAGAGAGAGGCACGAGAGAAAAAGAGAGAGAGAGAGAGAGAGAGAGAAAGAGATGCGCGAATCGACGAACGTGCAGTTTTCGTCGACGATGAAGGGCCCCGCGCCCGGGGAGAGTCCATCTCGTTGCCATTAGAATTACAAATATCCGAAGCAGCAGTTCGCTGGTTGCAGCAACAGCAGCGGCAGCAGACTCGAACGAGAGAGCGGCGTGGTGGTAGAGAAATAAGAGCACACTCGAGAGAATTCTCCCCGTTGTCCCTTTTTCCCGTTTCATTCCCACACAGACGCGCAGACACACGCGTAGCACTGATATTTACTATATATTCTTTCGTTGCCCCTTTGGGTCCATCTCGTCATCGACGGGGACCGGCACGCGCCCTGGGCGCAAAACGTCCCCGTCGCGACTTCGCGTAATGTCAGACATTTTAGCGAGAAATTCACCGCTCGAGGGTAGATAGGAGTGAAGGTATTAAAGGGAATGTTCTGTCTTACTCTTTCACTCGCTCTCTTTCTCTCTCGCCGACTGCCGTTCTCGGCTGCAACTCCCGGTTGTGTTATAACATTTGCTGCATCGAGCCAAAAATCGGCCGACCTACCCCTCCCTCCGTTTTGTCCCGGGATCATTATTTTATTTCCAACTCGGCGTAAACATTTTTACAAGGACGAAACCACGGAGAAGAACGGTCCGAAGATATGATACGTAGGTATAATAGCGATGCAGCAAAGGGCGAGTCCTGGAACTCGGCCACGACAGATGGCGATTCGTCTAACTCCCGAGGCTATATTGCAAGTTTTTCGTCCTGTTGCTCTCCTCTCTTATTCGTATTCGTGACCGAGTTCATTTAATAATTGGACTATTAATAGTTAAGGGAAAAAAACAAAAATTCTCCACACTCCACGTGGATTTGTGGTTCTTCCCTCGACACGGATAACCGACGATTACAACGATCGCGGTCGGATATTTTATTTCAGTTCGCGATCGTTCGTTCATTCAACATTTTACGACGTCTAGAACGCGAAATCGTCGCGGCTGTGTGGTCGTCGAATGCGTTGCCGCTTTAATGTTTTTTGTTTTTCTCTTAAAGTCCAAATCATATGATATTTAGTCCTTGCGTGACGAGGAACGAGATAAGCGTGTAGGGGGTTTGTCCAGATTTCGTTGATCGTTATAGAATCGTATATTCAAGATTACTAGGTGTCTGCGATATTGAATTGCTTTTCCACGTACGTGTATAACTATTTCTACAATCTTTTACGATCGTATCATTTTACAGAAAAATTTCATATTTTATAGAACGATTCATTATTTTACCGGACAGACGTTCGTCGTAATTTAAAAAAAAAACAATTTTTGTAAGATCCTCGAGTTATCCATCGTGTCGAACGAACGACGTATCCACACAATTATCCAAAGCTCTCGTTGCTTCTACTAAATTGGACGACGGGGCGAAAAGTGTCGAACGCACTCGAAGCGCATCCTCTCTCGACAAACCGTTGATGAAAATCCCTCGTGAATCCCAGCTACGAACACGTCGAATTTACCTGCGTTCGACCGCCCTACCGTGTATATTAGTTTCTGCCAAATCCCTTCGTCACTTTGTTATACCGTACACATAGTTCGTGGACGCGAAGCAATCGTTGCGAGGAAGCGCAGGCTTGTCGAATTGTTCCTGAACTAATTTTCTCCGCTGAATCGTGCCTAGGCGTTGAAACTCCATGTTCGGAAAGGATATCTCCCACGGTGCTGTAACGTTCCGGGAAAGCTTTTTGTCCTCCCCCTCGCACTCCCATCCCCCCAGTGCCCTTTTCGTGCTCGATCACGTCGTAACTCTACGGTCACGAAAGTGGTTACAGCGTCGTGTCCAGAAGCCGCTCTCGCCAACTCTGTCCTCTCGAAAATGAGATTAGTTCGAATGTTCGTTGCAAGCTTTGAAGCTTTCGCACTGCGGTTTCGTCATCAAGGACCGCGAGAGTAGAGAGAGAGAGAGAGAGAGAGAGAGAGAGAGAGAGAGAGAGAGAGAGAGAGAGAGAGAGCGAGAGAGTCGGATGGAGTTTTCTCCGGTATCTCGTCCCGTAATGGCTCGTCTCTACCTCTGGGAACGACGTCGATCCTCCGCAGCTCCGCATTTACATATCGAAACACCGTGCCAGAATTTTCTCTCGCTTCGTACGGAATTCATTCCCGGCCCTTTTTTTTACAGCATTCGGGGAATAAAAGTTTTTATCACGTTGCTGAATTTTCGAATTTAGTAACGTCCATTTCCGATCGTTCTCCTGCGCGATCGTCGGCAAATTTACGAAATAATTCTAGCGGATAATTTTTCGTGATGGAGAACAAATTTGTTTCGATTTTTCATCATTACGGAAGTATCACTCTTGTAAATAATTGAAAAATACGCGAGAGTCGCGAGGGCCGGTAAAAAATTTATCATATTATCGAGATCGTCGGCTCGAAAGATTCACAAAGTACAGAAATCAATCGATTTGTTAATTCGAAAAAAAAAACACACACACACACATCCTGAATAATCGTTCGTATGGCTTACTTTATAGTAAGTTTCTCCTGCCTCGTGGCTGACCCTCCGCGTGAATGTATATCGTGATATTCGTACGTCGGCGTAAGATACAGGTAGAAGTGGGAGAAACCACACCGAGTGGGGTCGCCGACATCGAGATGAGTCTTTAACGTCCCGTTTGCAAATTGGAACATAAAATCACGGTTGAAACGGGCTCTCGGTTGATTGTTCGTTACCGCGCGCTGCCTACGCTTACAGCATCGCGACGTGCACGGTGAATCGCATACTCGTGCGCACGATCGCACAAGTGCGCAGATGCAAAACTGGCCCGAGTCATAACTGTATATCGCGCGTGAAATATTTCATCGATAGAAAAGCCTCGGGCAAACCCTGCCGGTTGGTATTCGAGAGTCGAATAATACGTCACGGGAGTCTTATAAAAATAAAGAATCAAAGAAGTTTTGCGCGTGACGTTGAAAGAAAAAGAAACTAAGGATTGAATTTTTCTCAATTCTCCAAGTCGTGCAATTCGAATAAATTTTATTTTTACGAATTATTTATACAATTTTTATTTTCTCCCACGAAACTCGGAGCTCGAGGAGTCTGATCTCCGCGTCGGTTTGACTTCACCGTGCAACGGAAGCTTTCCAGCGTATGTAACACACGCGGTTGATACCGAGGAGCGAAAGCAAAGGCCTCTCCCTTACTCCTTTAACAAACGTCCATTAGGCCTGTCGTCCTTCGCGTTCTTCCTTGACGTGTCCAATCGGGGGCGGCATTCTGAGCATTTCACTGCGAAAGACGGAGAGAGGGAGAGAGACAAAGAGAGAGAGAGAGAGAGAGAGAGAGAGAGAGATACAGACAGACAGACAGAGAGGTTTCTTCCCATTTCGCTCTTTCGCGCGCGCATGTTTCTTTCGTACACGCGTCTTCTCGTGAATCTTTTTCGAATACCGTCCCAAGGGACTCTCTCACGACGAGAATCTTTCTCTCTCTCTCTCTCTCTCTCTCGTTCCCTCGCAGTTACCGCCGCCGCCGTCGTCGTTTTGCTAATTGCAATCACAGCAGTCCGATCTTACCCCGATTCGTTTCCTCCGGGCGGAGACAGAGAGAAATCTCAGACGGCATGGGAGTAAGTCGAGTCTCTCGATCCTTACTTCGTGCCTCTCTACCTTCGCGATTGTCCGCGACTCACGTCCTTCCGGAAATTCCCGCGCCACTCTTCCCCTCGCTTTATACTCATCTTGTGTCTTTTGCGCTCCTCGCTTTCACGACAGAATTAATGGGATTTCGCGATTCTCGTTACTAATTGGATTGATCACGAATCTTCGATTATCCCCCGGACGTTTCGACTTGATTTTTTACTCACCGTCGTCTCGATCGCTTCTATCGTGCCTGAGTACCAGAGGCCTTTTCGCTCCACGAGACACATTCTCTTTCACATTATGCACGATGGATGTCCAAAGAAATGAAATTTGCACATTCGTACGCTAAGAAACGTGAAATATATCGGAACTGCGACAAGAATGAAAAACTGGGCGATTTTCAAGCTCAAGGCCAGGTCAGGGTCGCACTCGACACGAGCTTCTTATAAACGGGGGTGGCATGGACATAAGTCGCAACGTCGATTTTTGTTCGGCTCTTGCGATCGTGGTGTCGTTTCTTTCGCGTGTCGAGTCTACGCGTGTTGCCTGACTAGCTCCGAGCCCGCGAGTGAAAAGTTAGGCCGGTCGCATATGGAACGTCCGTTAAACTCTTACGAGCGTTGTCGAGAAAAAAAAGCAGATTCCCTCTCCGCGGTCTTTCGCTAGAGTACTGCGAGTACGATAACGCGTACACCCGATACGCATCTAGCATGAGGCATGGCGCCTCGTTCGAGAATTATGTTTGCACCACGTATTTATTGCCAAGCACATGCACCGAGAAACTTGGAGCACCGACGTTGCACACGAGGAACTCGCGCTAGTTCGTTGCACGTAGAAATTGTTCGAGTGTACCGGAGCACGCGGGTGATACTCAAGAAGAAGTTGTGGATGATGATAAAAATACGTTGAAAAAAAACTATAAAAGAAAAAAAAAAACAACGAGAAATATGTTAGATAGTCGTAGCGGAAGAATTTTCATAGCCAACGACCACGCCTTTTCAGAATTACTCTTCCGGCATTTTTGAACTCTTGCAGGACATGCTGTGTACACGTGTCGTATAAACATGATTTGTTTTTCTTTTTAAATCGATTACTAGAAACGTATTTGAAAAATTTGTATTATCGCGTTTGGGAAATTTTTGTCAGCCTAAAATCGTAAAATTAATCGAGCAATATTTTGCAAATGACTTCGGAATTTGTGAGAGAGGGAGAGAATCTTGATCGTCCTTGCATCGAGAACGACCTCGGGCAATTCTTCATCATCTTCGCAGTCGTACATTCTCGTACAATTTCCGGGGGACTTGGAACATATACGGTTGACTCGGTTACCTCGCCGCTCGCGCACCTAGGAATTTCTGACCCTGCCCACAGTGAGATCATACGGTGCGGAAAGGCAGTATGGGAAGTGGCGAGAGTGGAGAGAGAATAATCTACTGGCGAAAAGGACGATTGTATTGCTGTCGTCCGTTTCTTCGGAGATAATCGTTGGCGTTGGAGCTACTTGAGGTCTCGACGCTGCAGAAGAAAATAGGAACAAAATTGCAGTTAGCGAAAGAGAGCGATAGACTCTCTCTTTCTCTCTCTTTCTGTTGCTCTCGCCTCCGTTAGCGATTTTCTGGCATCCCTTTGTTGCACCTACGTGCGTACCATAGCTCACACAACTATTAATAGAATAATCGTTCTTTATAATAATACAGCGCGAACATCGTAATAACCACTTCGAACCCTCGCACCACCGTGTTTCCATATACTTACGATTTTCTTCTTTCTCTCCCATATTCCATTTCATCTCACCATTTTCGTACTCTCTTCTTCTTCTTCTTCTTTCACGACCTCGATGCTAGTGAGAAGATTACGAAGGCAGTTTCTACCGGAGGAACCTTACGACTCGACCGTTTTATGGTAACGTCTTGCGGGGTGCATTTTATTTCTTGACGAATGACGAAGAAACAAACGGTGAACGTTGTTGAAATAAAAGATAAGGATTTTGTTTATTTCTCTTTATTTCTTTTTCTCTCTCTATGGAGAAGTCAGAGAACTCACCCGCGTGTGGGACGGTTCTAGTCACCGTCGGGCAATTGCACGCGGTAAGGACGTTTAGTCCTGAGCAAGATGGAAATATTACAAAAAAATTCTATCGAGTTAGCTAAAGAGAAACAAGAGGGAGAGAGAGAGAGAGAGAGAGAGAGAGAGAGAGAGAGAGAGAGATACGAAGAGATTTAACGTCAATCGACTTTCACCGGGAGTCCTCGAGCTCTCCCACAATCTCCAGGAAGTGATTAGTGACGAATTATATCCCTCGTTATCTCGGCCAACATCTGTTATAATAAGCGATATCGTATACACCATAAACGTAATATTTCGTTATTACGCATACGCGAGGAGTCGTATATGCGCCGAACGGGCATATTAACGCTATATATTATTACCAAAGTGTAACCATAGATCTCGCTTAACACAAATATACAAAACGCCCGCGCAAAAGCATCGCCCCGATCCCGATATCCTCTCGTAATTCCCATTCGATATAAATAACCCTGGCCGCAATAACTACCTGTATATATTACGGATAGTAACAGTTGCGAAGCGCGAGGGTGCCCCTCTCTTTGGATAATTCTCGTTCTAGCCCGTAAAACGATTATTCAGGATTAATTTGTAATTGCTATCGTAAATAATGCGCAAACATTGCCCGTAGGTGAAAATCTGTAAGCGATTTTCATTTTTTTTTTATCTCCAATTTCCTATTCGCTAATAGTAACGTGGAAAATACCGGTGGATCGTAATAATGCACCTGGCTTTCTCTCTTAAACAGGGTTGATGCCTTCGAGAAGACGAGATGACTTTTTTACGACGTTGATAATTTATTATAAACTTCTATTTTTAATCGTAAATAATGATAAACATTTTTTGTTCTTTCTTTTTTTCACGAATTAACAAGAACTTTCGTTACGCCAACGCATTCAGGAAAACGGTAAATTTTTAATAATGTTCCCGTCCTCGATTTCCTCGTAGCGATGAAAATATTTTAAGCGACAATTAGAAGAGTTTTTATTTAAACAAAAATTGAATAAACATCGAAACAAATTAACAAGTTTAAAAAAAGATCGAATTTTTTTAGAAAGAATATTTTTTTACACGGATAAATGAGACTGTGCCTATTGTAAAATTCAATTTTTCACGGGGTGACTCATCGAGCAACGTAATTAGCGAAAATTGTATATACCCAGAGAAGCTCGTAGTCTCGTGATTCGTGTAGGAATCTCCGTAAACGTGGTATTTAGTGAAAATGAGGCTCGTAACATCGCCTACTCTGCCCTGCCCTTTTCTCTCCCTGGTCTCTCTTCCTCGCTTACCCTGGACGCGCTCAACTATTTACGAGATTTCCACGTAGGCGAACTCGCGTTTAGCGATATTCATTACTTGGCTCATTACTATCGCGGTGCCTTGCTCTGGTACGCAGAGAGCTCGCTTATAGGAGAGTCCGGTCTTCGGGGTCTTCCTTCGTTTTTCTATATGTATATATACATATAGAAGAAAAAAACAATATATATATATATATATATATATATATATATATATATATATATATATATACAGCAACGTACATACCGTATAGTTCGCTCGCTATCGCCACATATTTTATGCTCGGAGGTTGCTCGCTTACCCTCTCGCGTATTTAGCATTCGCGACGACGTTGCACACCTGCCTAAGGTAACGTGTACACATACAGGTAGGCGGGCACCGATATAGATACAAGAGACAAAAAGACAAAAAAGAAGAGCTTGAGAAAATGAGAGGAATATTAACAAAAAAAAAAATAATATAAAAAATAACAACGATAAAGCACACGCTGGACTCTCTGGAAGAGGATTTATGCGGGCGTTGCGCGCGTTACGGAACGTGCCCTCGTGCTCGCGAGCGATCGGGCGGAAATCTATGCGAGCAAGGACGCGATACAACGAAAGAGAGAGAGAGAGAGAGAGAGAGGAAGGAAGGAGAGGGAAAATATTTAACCGAGATGGTATAAGCGATTTATTAATTGCTCGTTATAGACCTTCGAGGCAACGAGCATTACCCATGCGCGAACCAAAGTTGTACTCGCGAGAGACTTGGCTAGAAGAGAGAGAGAGAGAGAGAGAGAGAGAGAAAGGAAGTACATTTTCCACGAGAAATCTCATTCGCATCTTCGGTACTGGAGTTTTTTCCGCGCGATATAAATTAACGACTGATTAATTCGCCGAGAGAATAGTCTCGTCGCTCGGTTTATCATAACGCGTCGAGTGGAGGTGTCCCGGGTGTTTTGTAACACGCACGCGTCTGTGTCCTGCCAAATGGAAAAGTCATTATTAATTCGTCAAATTAATCGTTTCGACGATCGCACGCGACTTCGCGAATTATATTTTCTCTTGATATTTGTATATATCCATAACTCGGTCTGTAATTAGCTCGTGTCGAGAACATTTATCGAACTTCCACGCAAATACGATTGTTTACAATTTTGTTTACGAGAATTTCATAAATTTGCAATTTTGTAAAGATTTTGTTCATTCGAATTTTCTAATAGGATTGATTCTATTTGATTTTTGTCCGATAGTTAAAGAGGTAACGAATTAAAAGATTGGAGCTCGATCGCTATCAAAGTCGCGTCTAAAGATCGTGGCAATAAGATCGATCGAGTATCGGTTGGCGCGAGGTACCGCCCGTTCTCGTCTCGATTTCTCAGCGACGATATACACGTATAAACGCAAACACCTGTAAAGTTTTGCCTCCGCGGTGAACGCGTTCCCCACCATCGATGAATTCTCCCCGTCGAACGTCGGCTCTCGGCCGTGGCCCTTCTCGCGCCTCGCAATTAGCGAGTTACGACGTACGAAGACCGTTAATTAAATTGAAACCGATAGCCGGGTTGTCCGACGCCTCGATATATACGAAAGGGTTGCTACTCCGGCTGCCTTATTACTCGCTAGTCCCTACGACGTGCCACTTTTGCGCCCGTCCTTTTTTCCCCCCCTCGTAGCTTCGGCTAGCAGGCGTTCTCTCCCTCGGTATACCCGCAACGTATATATATCCACCCTCTCTACCAACTTCTCATTTTCAATCGCAAAGTTCTCTCGAAGTTATAACTTGTGGATATATAAACGCTCGTGTGTGCGAGCAATTGAAAATACGTACGAGGACGAGATTTGTGCGCGTTGCTAACGCCTCGTACGTTTGTACTTTTTTTATCTCGGTTCAATATACATATATATATATATATATATATATATAGAGAGAGAGATTTTTCGCGTAGAAAGTAACGTGTAATATCGTATCTCTGGGCGATTAACAGCTGCGCGCAATTATCCCTCTGTATACGTTACGAACGTCTCGTGGATGGGGGAATAGGTATTTTAGCGCGAAATAGATTAATGAGCTCGGTGCGCATCGTCGAGAGAATTTCTCAGGTGCTTCTGAAAACCGACCCCCGTTCGCCTCCCGTTTATACGAGAGACGTGCGAGATATATGCACCGTGCGGAAAATTGAAAAGTGTCGGGGGATTCTTGGTTGAAGGTTATTGCAACCGTGCACGCCTCCGTATGTGCTCTAGGACACACGGGGAGTCGTAAGTTCTGGATAATACGAGTGAGAGATGACCAACGTTAGTACGGCTCGAGAGAGGCGTTGGTCGGCTCTTCCACGTGTACCTACCTACCCCACCACTTTCGAAAAAACAACACGTATTTACTCGCGTCAGAGGATTCACCCCTTCGTACACGTTATTTATTCCCCGTGAGGTTGCGAGATGGCAAATCGGTCAACGACGTAACAAATTTTTATTACGCGTAAGACGAAATAAAACAAAAAAAATTAAATCCTTTAATCGCAAATTTGTTCGAACTAATTTTCGTTCGATCTTAAATGTCGAAGCGAGTGCGCGGGTTCGTAAAATTGCGCATTTTACGTAAACTAAGTTTCAAATCGCAGTAGTAAAAATCATCGTTGGATTCGTTCGTAGAAAAAGAGAAAGAAAAAAAAAAAAAGACCGAATAAAAATTATCGTGTTCTTAGGTCAGCATCGCGAGATCTCTCGCGGTATTTATAGGGTGCGGTTGGGTGGACCGCGCGTGCAACTATGGTATATAAGGGAGAGACCGTTGCGTTACAGGACGAGAGAAGGAAAGAGCACCTGCTGAGTGTATTCGAGACGAGTACATCGGGGAGTACATATCGCGGTTGCCCCGGAGAGTATCGATCCCTCTTTCTATATAATACCCACCGATCGCTAAAGAGATAACGATCTTTCCGTGTGCCTCCCCGTGCCGTTTCCACGCTCCGCAGAATCAACGCGTCGTGAAGAAAATTCTCTCTCTCTCTCTCTCTCTCTCTCGGCCCTCTATGTCTCGCACCCCGATCTATGCTACGTAGAGCAAAGATTTAACATATCGAATATACGTATATGCGAGTAAACGCGAATGAATTCGCGTATGCGTGTGCATTATATAGGCGATACGCCCTGATCTTCCGCGGCCTCGCCCGACTTATATTACGAGTGCTATTCCGCGCTCTCCCCACCCTTTTTCCTCTCTTCCGTCCGTGTTCTTCGAGCTTTACGATCTTGCTAAACACGAATATACTCGATGATTTCTTCGTTGTTGTTTTTTTTTTCAATTTTTATTTTTCTCGTTTCTTAGCTTTTCGAGCGCGCGTACATCCATTCGGAATCGTGGTAAGACCTTTTATGGATGAGTTGTAATGTAAAAAAAAAGGAAACCCCCCGACTGTTGCACGAGTTTATGCGCGAACGGGGCTAGAATCGATGCTCGCACGTTGCTCCCGAAGACGGATATTTGATTTTGGTTGCGTGAACTACGTAGTTCGTACGTTGATAGATGGTAATGATGATTTTATTTTTCCAACGGAATGTAGGGATTACGGATTTTACTGCTCGCTCGAGCGAGCGAGAGAAGTTTTCCGCGGAAGTGTAAATTTATTTTTAAATCGTTCTCGACACGCACATACGGAAGTTTTTAAGGTTCGATTCGTTTTCGAAAGAAATAAGAAAACGAATGAAAAAATCGTCCTCCTCGTATTTATTTTATGTGTTTCTCGCTATGTTCTTGCCACGACTGGAGAAATGGAGCTCGTGTCGTTCTTCCCGTGCGGGCCTACTGTTCTGTCGCGCCTCGCGAAGACCGCGGTGGCAACGCCCGCGTCTTCGTGACACTGAAAAGTCGCAAACGCGACCACGCGGCCATAACGAAAAACATAAAATATATATATATATATAATAAAAAGGGAGAAAAAAGGGGAATTCTCTTGGTCAGGTGCGGGAGTCAGTTCTTGAACCGTTGCTGTTAGTCTCCTCTTCTCCCGCGTTACCGTACATGGCGACGAGTCGTTAACGCGCTTCGCACCGATGCGCACACAAAGAGTCAAAGAACGTGTGTGTATGAGAGAGAGAGAGAAAGAGAGAGAAAGAAAGAGTTAGTTTCTCGCCACCTAGCAGGACTTTCATCCGAGCAGCCCACTCTTCTTGGTTGCCTCCTCGTTGGCGCCTGAGCATGACTCGCCCATACGTAGGTACGTATGTATACGCTATTATTACTGTACTCACGGGCGGAATCCGCGGGACTCGGCTGTTCTTCCTGAAAGAAGTTCCGACTTTGCGAGTCACCGCGACCTTATTAGGCTCTTTCACAAAACAGGGAAATGAGGGTAACAAAAGTTAGCGATTCCGCGAAAGCTCGAGGTGCGAGTAAAGGACGTGAGTTAGTTAATCAACTTTTAGAGGGACGTGCGTTAAAGGGTTGAAAACAAATTTGTAATTCTTTGTTTTTGAATTTTTCATAATCTTGTTTTCGATTCGAGAAATTTTAGTCGGTTGACGATACTTTCATTTCTCATTGATATAACGAGCTTAAGCTTCTTCGTAAGACGACGATATTGACCATTCCTGATTGGCTCGATTGTGACGCGTAAACGAGGGAGCGATATCGAGTGCCGACGAACTTAACCCCACGACGCATCGTCGTGAAATATTACTCGCGTATAAATATAAATCTACGACACCCCGTTTATATAAAAGGTGTTCGTGTACCGGTGGACACTTCGAGGTTTTTATTTCTCGGAAATCGTGATCGAGCGCGGGTCGACGCACCGCGCGAAGTCGCAGCGGGGGTTTTTAAGGGTCCGCTCTCGCCCACGCACGGGACTCGCAACAGGCGCGAACCAAACGGGATGACAGTCACGAAGTTTAATCTTTCCTCGCGAGGAACGTGAAAAAAAAACAAAAAAATTAAATTAGGAAACAGAAATCGTTCAAGAGCGCGCTAAAATCGTGAATAAAAAAAAGCAACAAAACAAAAAACGAAGGAATTAAAATTCGTTAATCGTGCTCGCGCGTTTTTCACCGTGGTCCGGAAATCCGGCGCAACCGAAAATGCATCTTTTTATATAATATCTTTAAGTACACGGACGTGCCTTTCTTGCGATCCAATTTTTCGACGGATACGTAAATTTCCCTCGAGCCACGAGAACGCAACGAGCGGTACAAGATCTTTCGATTTCGAGTAATAACTAAGGAACTGGCCCCACGCCGCTGTCTCGCGGCCCCAAAAATTCGCCGACTTTCACACGGATCAGAGAGCAACTTGAACGACAGCAGGAAATCAACGAGAATGTTAATTTAACATCGTGTTCCACGTATACGCGAACGTCTATACATATATACGAGATAGTCGAGGAGAACGCTATTATGCAAATATTTGTGCAGGCTATACCGGACGCTCGTGTATTCATCCCGTGCGAATCGATTCATAAAATTGTATTGGCCGGCCCCGAAAGATCGAGGAATCGGTCGTAATATTTTTATATTTTTTAACTTAGTTTGTTTGTTTTAAATTGTCATAATACATTATAAGGTTTATCAGTTTTACGCGTTGCAAAACTTGACCGAGAGAGTTTTTATCGTAAACTGTATAAATGTACGAAATTATATTAAATCCACAAAACAAAAGGATGAACAAAATGCCGATGTAATTTTGAAAAATTGCCTATTCGTGGTCAAATATAATTATTCACGGTTAGAATAAAAATCGAAACGGAAGTTTTTTTTTACGATTGTCTCGTACACTCTCAAGAATGGATAGAACGAGAGAATCGCGAAGAAAAGAAGAAAACAAAACGAATACAGGGGAAAAAGGCGAAAGAACCGTAAATCTTTCCTGACTACTGGAAAGCAGTTTCGTGCACGAAGAGTCTTCTGTCTGCGTTCATGGGGGTTTCTATTGGCTAAAGTGCGGCAACAGTAGTAAAGAAGAGAAATAAACTATATATAGTGCTAGAAAAGGTGGATGCGCCACACAGGTCGTGGCTAACCGCGATCCCAGCTGGTAATTGGCTGAACGTGGTAAACGCCTAATTGTCCCCGTAATTATCACGCAGGTTGAAAGACGACCTAACTATACGCCTCGGTATATTTCAACTTGGCTACAGTATTATTCCCTACGCGTCGAGAGAGCGAGAGAGAGCGTGAGAGAGAACCTCGGACAATTTCCTATAATGCTCGAAACTAAACGAACGAGGGACGAATCCGGCTATCAATTACATCGACAGAGTAGATGTCGTCTTCTCTCATTCGCAGCTTCTTCCTCTCTTCATTTTCCTCTTCCTTCTTTTTCGTCCCCGGTGTGATTAAAATTAAAATAGTCACTCTGCTCGCCCCCGTAGCCGGATGGCATAAATCAGATGAACGTTAAGTGCTCCGCGTATTAATTAAGATATCCTCGGAGAGAGGAAGAGCGAGAGAGAGAGAGAGAGAGAGAGAGAGAGAGAGAGAGAAAGGGAATCTTCTCTCGTTGCTACGCACGTTCGTTCGCGCGAGCATTCCCGAGTCGTTCCCGCAAAGACCCGAGATAGTCGTGAATACAGTTCAATCATTTTCCATCCACTTCGTATCGTCGTCGTTCCCTTCTATCCTCTACCTGTATTTCTACTCGATCGTCGATCTGTATCTTCATCCTGGATGAGTCCAAGTTGCGTTGTTTCCCCCGAGTAATTTGTTTATCGGACTCAATATTTATCGGGGTTGATAGTCGAGAGAACGTGCCAATGACTGGTCGCTTGTACCCTCGAGGGGCCAATAACTGTATAATTTGTCTTGTATAAATCTCTTAGGATCCACCGTGCGAGAAAGAGCACGGCCATAATGGCGTAATTATCCGAGGACGAGACAAATTGCGTACACGCCTGGGCGCAACACGCCACGCTGTGCCTATATGTATGTATAAGCTCCACGCATGTTTTCCTCCACTTCCCCTTCGTCCCTATTCCCCTGGAGGGATACATACCGGTGCATCTCACCATCTCTTCTTCATCATAGTCCTCGCTTTATTCTCTTTGTCCTCCGGGCTTGTTGCGTGGGTGAAGAGAACTTTGTCACCGTCGCCTTAGGCTCCCCTGCGCTCACCGAGTAGCACGAACGAAGGGCATTTCATCTTACGTACCGCGGTTTTTATTGCGCCTCACTCGACTGGATCGAAAAAGCGTTTTTTGCTGATCTATAACTTTCTTTTTTTCTTATTGTTGAAATTAAGAGCACGTTGACCTTTGTACGCGACTTCAAATTTGAGTTCCGATCCGTTGGATTGCGTTTTAGAACTTTCGCGTAATACGTGGTAGCTACAGCTACGTAGCTCGAGAACGTTAAATCTTTGGCAAAAAAAAAAGTACGTTTCCCATCATGCGGTGAACCGCAAGACTCTCGTGGCGAGTGTGTTAGGCTATACGCGAGGATTAGGTAGCGGGAAACTCGTTTATCGGTGCTACCGGTCGTGCCTATGCCGCGAAGTCGTCAACTCAGCACAGACACTCGGAGTTCTTTTCTCATACACCATTAGAACTCTCGTGAAGCACAGACGGTTTTCGTGAGGCTCGGTTGAAGAATTACCGAGGACGTGAGACGCGAGGCATTGTAAATTGTATTATAGCGCATAGGTACGTATATATCTATATATATATATATATATAGATATATTATAGACGCAGATAGAGGTAGGATAAGACTTCTCCCTCTCGCCGTTCCGCAAACGCAATTGTCCCAGCACTCAGATCCGCATAAACTTGACTCTTGATAGGATAGAACGTAGAGAAGGCAGCCTCTCATGTATATGTGTTATGTAGGTGAGTAGGAAGAATTCGAACGCGAGTGCATTTGACGAGAGCGAATAAACTATGATGCTCCCACCGTTTTTCCTATCATCGCGTAGATGGATATAGGACGTTCCATATCAACTTGTGGTGAAATTTCTTTTAATAGCGTACCACTTGGCCGGTAAGATCGAAATAATAGGTTCGAAGGAATGATTTCAAAAGGATATATTTTTATCGGAAATTTCCACGGTAAACATGAATGTCATAGTTGTTTGCCACTCGCATATGAATTGGTGGGTGAAAAGTCGAAAAAACGTGGAATTTTACAGTTTTTTGGGGACGTGACCCATTAGATTCAAACTATCAAACGAATAACTATGATTTTCATAATGCGCGGGAAATTTCCGATCGAATAACGTAGTGTTGAAATCATTTTGGAGAACAAAATTTTTTCCCACCCGCGGAGCTCTTTTTTGGGGGGGAAACCCCTTTGGTTCCACAAATCGCAATTTTCGAATTTTCGTCGTGGCAATAAAAATTGAGCTATCCATACATTCCTTACATCTTTTTCAGGTGTTGTCCAGCTCATTAAAGAGTTAGCATCAAAATTCGCATCGGTCCGATAGATAATAAATAACAGCCACGTGGAAAGTCTTCGACAATTTACAAAATTCGACCTATTTCGACTTTAAAAATCTGTAAAAAATCGAAAAATAATCGCAGTCGCATGAACTCAGCGCCTAATTAACGCTCGAGCGATCGCGAATCATGTAAGTGTATTTTTAAAAGATAAAAAAATGAATGAACACATAAGTGCATTTTAACAAGATAAAAAATGAAGGAATTGCTTCGAGTTAAAAAACTGAGAATAAAGCGAGAACATCTTTTCGTGCGATCAAGCAATTATTCCACTTGAACTACCGCTCTCGACATTCACCGCCTAACCATCGAACCTCCTACTGCGAGAACTCGACGGATGTAAATTATTTTCTGGATATATACAAGCCGACGAAACGATGACTTTTCTTTTTATCCCGTTGGTTACTTATGAATCTATATATTTCGTATAAATTTTGGAAAAGTATTTAACCGTTTATATGAAGAATGTTTTTCCTCGGCAAGGCTGAAGAATAAATGCCGCGATTCCTCACTATTTTCGGAGCGAACACCACACATAATTCTCGTATTTCATCGTTTTCAAATATATAGCAGGAGGTATAATACCCCGTTAAAATACGTAGACAAAAATAATATTATACATATTTATATATGGGACAGTGCGAGTGGAGCTCACCGGAAACTATTCGGTTCGTCTGTATCGCGACGAGTTCATAGATATTTTCTTTACTATATTATATACACAAAGGAATGGCAATGTCCCAAGCTCGTTTCATATATATATATATGTATGAAACGAGCATGGGACATTTATATATATATATATATATATAAATGTGCCAGGGATACGACGTTGACAATGGCACGATAACTCATAATAGCATCGAGACTTTCTGTATTATGTACACCATATCGATAGTACGTGAGGGCTATGCTGCATGAATACCAATGAGAGAATATTTCTCTTTTTTCAACCCTCGGGAATATATATATATATATATACATATAACAAAAATATACGTGTACATACATTTGCGTACAGTAGGCCTCTCAACTGCGACAATGGTGTGCAACCCGCTCCCCCTAGGTGAAACCCTCGTAGGTGAACCACTGCGATTCCTCCAATCCCTCGAGCAGACAACGGTCCACCCATAGTTGTCTTAAGATTTGTTTCACAATACCCATAGAACGTACTCTTTTACCAATTTTATCGATTTTCGCTAGTATAAAAATGTTAAAAAAAAATTTTACGAATTAATTATTGTCCGTATACTTCCGACAATCCTTGCAGCCCGATAATAATTTCAATATGCTCCGACTACACATAAATCTTTAGAATTACGCGAGTAGAAAAGATAGATCGAGAATTGATTAATGTATCGAATTATTGATCTACGATCGATCCGAAATCCTCGTGTTTGCGTTGGCGCCGCGGTGCGATCGATCTCGCCATGCGCGCTCAACGCGAACCATTTGCGATCTCGTCATCGATCATCTTTTCTTACGCACGTGCTATCGAATGTATAACGGTAAGACGTTGAATTAAAACATTCGATTTCGATTGTTGGATCGTTCGAATTAATTCAATCTCGTATTTCGAAGCGTTTAATTCTTAGTTTTATTGGCATCGACCGCGATAAAAGGGGCTGCGAATTGTATTTAATTTCACTCGATAAATCTGTATATCGATCGGAAAATCGCGATGCACAAGGGACGAAATACTTCGATAACCGGTGCACACCATAGATACATTAAGAATATGTTGCTTATCTCGATGCGGTATCAAAGCACTTTAGAGCCATTATTCGCGAACTTACCGAGAGTATGCTCGAGTTCCGTTCTCATTCTCCACAGCGTGACCCCTTTTACATGTTACGTATTCCGTTCTTAATGAATATTTACTGTCGTACTAATAGCGTGCGTGGAAGCCTTCGTTTACCACACACGTAATACAATATGTATGTGTGAGTTAAACGAATATAGAAACCAATTCCACATATAGATAAAATATAGTATTCGAATAAGTGAAAAATTTCATACAGATATTTTAAATTCGGGTTATCGTCGACGGTCGATTGAGCCAACGTCAAAATCCGGTTAGTGGTCGGGAGAGACTGTCGAATCGAAGACGAATCGAATGTCATAGACATGTATATTTCAAGAAATATCGTTTAATCCAATATTAAAGTCAATTTATATTCACCGTTTGCGAAACATTAGTTTGTCATTATTTTTAGATCGCACGAGCTTTTTTGTGTTTGAAAATATTTGAAATATTACATTTTTTAGGCGTTAAAATGTCGCATCTATATTTTCACGTACTTCGAATGACTGCACGTACACGAAGTACTCTTGTCAAGTATATTATAGTTGATTTATTCGAGTTTTAAGTTGTTTTTCTTTCAATGCGAAAGAATGATGGAGGGGGCAAGAGGGGGTGGCAGAAGATCTTGAGATCGCAGGCACCTGTGCATCGTTTTACGACGAGAGTTTATAACGATTTCCTCATCGGCAAGGAGTTCACGTCCATCACAAGTCGAGGGCGCAGATCGGGATATATATATATATGTATATCCATATCTATATTATACAATATATATTGTATTCTCGTGGGGTTATATAGTCGGGGTCGCGATCTCGCGAATTTTCACAATCTCTCGAAGTAGAAGAGAGATACTGAGAGAATACGCTGAGTTCGAGCAGGCCGAGATCTCGATCTCTTCCATTATTCGGTAGAATTGCCTCTCCAGAGAGTCCGACTTCTTATTCTTGCTTCTCTCGTTTCATCCTCGTCTCTCATTCTCTTCGAAAGATCTCGAGGCTCGAACAAGAGCGTGAGAGAGAGAGAGAGAGAAAGCCGATTGAAACGTACGTGACGACATTAACGAACGATTTTGTTCTCAGATCTCGGTTATATTGGAAGCTCGTAAATTATCCCTCATAAATTTCAGTCGTGACGTACATTATCGATCATCGATCGATGTATGAAAGAACATTACACAAAAAATATAAAATCGAAGAAACCCCATCGATGTTTTGCGCCGATCGATTTTCCGAATGAACACAAATCGATATCTACTTATTGTAAAGATCGAAAAAATTTCACAAAAATCTCCGACGAAGCTAGGAAAATACATTTTCGTATGAAAATAAAATAAATATACGTTTCTATGGGAATATTTGTTCGAGTAGTCTCGATGACAGTGCACGATGTTGAAGCTCGTCAAGATCGTTCGTCACCTTCGTCTACCTCTCGTTGCAACAAACGATGCGGCGGCTGCTGATGATGATGATGATGATGACGACGAGAGAACGGCAGCTGTTGCTCCTGGTTTCCGATGGATATGCCGATCGGAAGCTAGTTACACCGTACCATAGTACGTAAACCCTGTACTACGGCTGAAGTAGCAAACGATCGTAAGATATCCGATAGCAACACGCAGCGTCGAGCCTTTTCCTCTTGATACGTACACCAACCGAGTCTGAAGGAGTCGAGAATAATAAAAAAAATAAATAAAAAAAAAAGTATCTGGAAGAGCGAAGACTTTGCGGAGAGGCTCATCAGAGAGATGCTGCACCCTGTGGTCTATTAGATCTCTCTTTCTCTCTCCCTCTCTCTTTCTCTCATTCTTCTTCTTCTTCTTCTTCTCGTTCCTCTTCTTGCAACGTCCTTTCTTTTCTCCCTCTCGAGTCTCGGACACGTAAAGGGATGAGATGCTTCTCTTCACGGAGAAGACTCTTCGGGCTCGTACATCATCCACCTGTCTCGCGGGGAAAGCCTTATCGCGCTCGCGCTCACGTCTCTCCACCGTTTCACGGAGGATATTAAAGCCACGAGACACACCAACGCTCGGAACCGTAATATCTCTCGTAGTACAAGAGCTATACATAGGTAACCGCTGTTGTTCTGCCGTAATTTTGCTACCTGGTAGGACGAACCGATCTTCATAATATTATATATGTATATATATGTATATATATACAGATACACGTGTAACAATTCCCACCCAAGATGAATTTGCTACGAGCAAAGTCAAAATATTTTGAAAAAATGTGTAAACGAGTTGAAATTTTCTACGTTGGAAAAATTCCATACATAAGACAATTTTCATAACGTTCTAGTCGAATTACGATCGTGGCTAAAATATTTTATAAACAGCGAGACTTATTGGCAAAATACGAGGTAGAAAAAAAAGACGAAGAGAGTGTATAGAGGCTTGAAGTTACTCGTACAGTCTCCATACATGCATCGAGGTAGAGAGGCATTCGTCAGCGGCAAATCCAGTCATAAGTTACTCATCCATAGCCGGCGATGGCTGAAGCCGGGTCGAGTGTGAGAGAAAGAGAGAGAAATAAAGAAACCCCGAAGCCAGCCAGATGTAACGCCTTGAATTTATCGCCTCTTAGTGCCCGGGCGCACTCGCGCGCCCCCGATTACCGCTGTAAGTAATGTCTTCAGCAGAGAACTCGCGAGTGCGTCGAGCCTTCGGGGCGCCCGTGAGAGGAGAACACGAGCTTCGCTCTCCACAGGAGCGAGTAAGTCCTGTGACTTCGCGTCCTTCGTGTCGAAGAACTGACACGAATTTCAAGGATCACGCGTACCGATTCTCAATTTTAAATCAACTATGAATCGAATTCGCGAATAAAAAATTGGAGCAGATCGATACTTATTTCTCGATTTTTGTTCGCCTCGATCCTCGATCCAAGTCCGTTTCTCATGCTTTGATTCAATTTTAATATCGATTTTTCTCCCCTATACTTTTCTCACGAAATCTCTCGAACGTGTGTGACTCGCTTTTTCTTTTTGGCCACACTTTGTACTAAAACGAAGAGAAGAAAAAAAAGAAGGAAAAAGACAGAAGGATGGAAGAAAGTACGAATAAAAAAGAAAAGAGAAAAGAGAGAATCTGCACGAGGCGGGCGCGCGCATCCATTACGCGGGCGCTACGCTCGTCGTTGGCGATATTACCGCAAATTGCCACCCTCAAAAGAGAAACAGAGCGAACGAGAGGGGCCCCGATCGCTCGGTGTGCGCGCGAGAGATCGCGAGCCCGGGTCGTCCTCTTGACTCTCTCTCTCTTTCTCTCTCGTCGCGTTTTCTATACCGTGGTACGTCTTGGTTTTACAACATGGGGGCCCGGGTGTAATACTGTAATCGAGCAATTTCGGGGAGGCCCCGAAGAGCGCGCCGAGGCAGTTCGAATAAATCCATGGTTAATGCCGCGAACCAGTGGACGAAGAAGAAAAATAAGAAGGAGGAGAGGAGAGGAGAGGAAAAAACAACGAGGAGAGATGCTCTCTTTTCTCCCGCGTGTATATAACACAGAGAAGATTTCTCTCGTGCCCCAAAGCTTCGAATATCGGCCCAGTCTGTACTATCGTTTCATTCTCCTCGATATTCGTACCGTAAATTCAACTTTTTGTTCGCACCAACCCCCAAATTAAAAATTTGAAAAATACCAAACACTACGAAACCTACGTTCAAAAAATTGAATGAATATCGAAAGAAAAAATTGACGTTGACATGATATTGAAACGAAACGACCCATATATACGTTTCGGGCGAGTTTTACATTTGGTACGAGAGAAAAAACATCGCGTTGATGATGAGCTCTCTTCTCACCGGTTGAAAAATCGCGGGACGGTCGCGCGAGCCTCCACCAGGAGCCTCGAAGGCTCGCGTGCGGCTAAGTGGAGCCTCCCAGTCGTCTCTTCTTCTTCTTCTTCTTCTTCTTCTCTTTCTTCTTCATCTTCTTCTTCTTCTTCTTCTTCTTCTTCTTCTTAGGTGTTCTTTCTTCGCGAGGTGAGGCGAGGGCGAGAGAGAAGGCGCGGAGGTCGCGTGGAGAGGATGGTACGCGATGCTCTTCTACCTCTCTCTCCCCTTCGTGTTCCTCGTCTTCCTCTTTACTCCTCTTCTTCATATTCTTCGTGTCGTCTCGTCTTCCTCTCCTTCTTCGTACTCTATCCCTCTCAAGCGCCTCACCCACCTGTCTGCTGGGTAATCTTCTAGTAGCCTTGGGCTACCTACTTCGTTGCTACCAGAGGGGCTACTCTTTCAGCTACCAGTGAAGGCAACGGAACGTCCGGTCCTCACGCTTTCTCGCTTAACTCGCGCTCACCCTCGATCCTTCGTATTGCGTCTCGAGCCACGAAATCATTTTCATGCGTGTAAGTAAATTGGGTACAGTCAACGCTTTACACAAGTACGTTAACGTTCCTCGTAAAGAAAAAGAAAGATCTTTGCAAAAATCAATTTTTTAGATATTTTGTAATTCAAGAATATTGAAATTTTAAGGGATGTTTGACAATTTTTTATTTAAATTTCCTATAAAGCGACAGAATTTCGGATTTTGAGAATTTGTAATATTTCTGGCTTTAAATCGTAGCGAGTAAAAAGTGTTGGCTAGAAAAAACGAGGGTTGAGGGACTAATAATATTCGACGAGATGGTGGAGAGAGTACGAGAGGACGAGAGTTACGGAATGCTTTCTTACTCGTTCGCTCTTCCACGAAATAACTCATCTTCGTGGTCGCGGGAGTGCCCGACCCTCCCTCTTTCTCTCTCTCTCTCTTTCTTTCTGGATTATCTCGCGGAGTCGAAACGAGAGCGAGAGACTTTTGCTGCAAATTTCTTTGGCCTGTCTTCCACTCGCGTATTATTCCTCGCGATCTTCTCTCCTCGCCGACCCAGTCCTTATGTATTTCCTTTATTTCTCATTCTTCCACCGTTCGTTCTCTGACTCCGATTCACTCTCCTTCTTGGCGTTTTTTTGTTTTGTTCTTACCTTCTCGCTCCTTTCTCTCCCTCTCTCTCTCTCTCTCTCTCTCTTCGTTCCTGAACTATCTTCCTTTCAATTTAAACCCGCGAAGCCTCCCTCCACCGTCCCTCGAGAGATACAGAAAGAACGTAGCTCGGGCAGTCGTCATCGTCGTCGTTCACTCCGGCAAATTGGACGTTTAGTTTCGCAACGATCCCGACCCTCAATCTCCGACTCTCTCGACTCGTCTATGTATTATCTCGTTTCATTATTATACCATTTCGTTATCGTCCCCCTCTTCATCCCCACCTGTTTTCAAAGCTACGGTACATTGACGTCCATTTGAATTTAAACAAGTATGATTTTTCCAAGTGTAAGAGACGACAATTTTCCAACGTGATAAATGTCATTTTTCCCCTCTTTTGACTAAAGTCTCGTTTACATAAATCATCGATTTACCATCTGTTCTTCCGATCGTGTAATAATTTCTCGTTCGAGCGAGAAAAATTAACCGGAGAAACGACGATTTAAGAATCGATAGATTTAAACTATCATTTGCATTTTCCCTTCGATTTACATTTTTTCTTGTTGTTTATTTCGTTTTCTTTACAACTCGTCGATGAGCCGGTAAGCTTTTTCTCGCTGTCCTTCGTCACTCGTTCTACGTTTTCTATTCCAGTAGCAGCTTCTCACCGGCAGCACACCCTTGAGATATACAAAATATCATATCCTATCTCTATCTCTCTCGCGCGCTATCTATCTTTTTCTCTCGCTTTCTCCTGTCTTAGAACGCGGCGAGAGTGCGCAACGGAAAAGAAGCAGTAGCTTCTGTTATAGCCGCTCTCGTAGTTGGCCAAGCCGTTCTCTCGACGCACACGTACGTAAAACGTTCTGACAGTGTGTGGCCCCCGAGGCAAAGTCGCAGGAGCCCTTATCGCCGAGATTCATCTGCGTATCGGTGCCTTTTGTGGCCTATGCAAATTATCTTTCGTATGTATAACCGCGGTCATAAATAACGTTATTGACCGTCTCCACGTGCAGAATACACGCATACGCGCCTTCATCTTTGTATATTTGTGCTGCTATTACACGCATAATGGAGAAACGGGGGAGGAGCGAGCATTATATTATTACAAGGATGTAAGAATTCGTCCCGGGGCCTCTTGTCTATACGCCATTATTTTTTTTATTTTTTTATTTTCACCGAGACACGACATTCTCAAATAATTTTTCATACTGTAAAAAAACAAAACGAAAATTCCAAAAAAGTCCCGAGTCCTTGAAAATACAGTGAAATAAAATAAACCGTATTTTAAACATTTAGAAATATATTCAAAGTCGCTGATCGTAGATCGATGAAAAACGAAAAAAAAAACAAACAAAGAAAAACATTAGTTTGAGAATTTCTCGACGTATCAATGTCATATTTCAATAGGAATGTAGAAATTATACGATGGCTAATTAAATAATTAAATAGAATTTATCGCGTCGTATAACGCCAGATAACGGCCGTTGTCATTGTCGTCGAGCGGTGGTACACTTCTCGCACTGCCGTATTTGTTATTTCGCGTAGCACGCGTCCGTCTCGCGTATTCGCGAATACGTTCGCGCATACGTATTTTTCAAAGGTTCGTGGCAATCGGCCGCGGCGTACCATTTGACGGAATTTACGGTTCGCTTAGAGCGTTGGCACTAAATCAATCTGGATTAGCATATACGCCCCGCTCCGTACGTGCATTATAACCATAACTTACGCGCGGTTTGCGCCGCTTGTTGTGGCAGGAGAAAAACACTGACGACGCTCGAAGCTTCGGGACAGGGAGCTTGTACTTAATACATGGTATATATACTTCGCAACGTTCCCTCGTTCTCTCGCTTATTAGGTACGCTCGCGGGGGCTTTCAAAAGAACGAGTCAAATGTGTAGTCATTCATATCGTAACAACGAAGAAAAAAACAAAAAAAAATTTTTTTTTAAACCTTCAAAAAATATCGAAGCGTTGACAAACGATTTAAAATTCGTCGAATATATCGACGTGACTTGGAATTTCGGACTTGGGGCTGGAATTAGAAGTCGCCGCGGTAGCTTCGCAATTTAAATTCACGTTCGGTCGCTTTCCAACTCGATATTACGAACGAATATTTAAAAAATTTTGAAAAACGATAAAAACTCAAAATTCGGGAGTTTGAACGAAAGGAAAGAAAAAAACAAAAAAGAAAGAAAAATCGATGAATATAAGAGATCGAAGAAGAGGCAAGAGGCGAAGGAGTAAATAGCGACGTGCGTGTATGCAGCTCACGTAAAATGCTTCGTTCTCGCAGAGCCTTTACGGCCCTCCTCCTCCTTCTCCTCCTCCTCCTCCTCCTCCCCACCGCCTCTTTTCAACTCACCCTACGTTTCTTTCCTCTCATTCACCTCAGGACGAGAATCGAACGGCAAAGAGAGAAAATAGCGTGTGATACACACACAGTTGAAACGAAACATCGAGGAAGAGAGAGCGAGAGAGAGAGAGGCTGTGGGGTAATCTGGTATCTTCTTCTCCATCGAAAGGAGTGCTGCGCGCATTCGCCCCGAGGGCTCTCCTTCGGGCTCCCACCCACGGCACTTCTCTCAGCTCCCTCTCTCTCTCTCTCTCTCTCTCTCGCTTCTTCTCCTTCTTGCCCTTCTTCTCCACCTGTAAAACATCGCCGCTCGCCGCGCAACAGGTGAGAGAGAACCTTCTTATATACCGCGTGCACGATGCGGGAAGGAACTTCGCGGAGTGGAGGAGAGAAGAGGAACGAGACGAAGAAGAAGAAGAAGAAGAAGAAGAAAAAAAATAAATAACCACGAAAGGATTTTTCTGCAGAGTTCTCGAGCGTGTGCGCTTCGTGCGACCGTAGTCCGCACATTATACGCACACATACGTGTACTTATTTATATATATATATATATGTATGTATATATCTATATATATATATATATATATAGACTGAATGAAGCGAAAAGCAGAAGAAAGAGGGGAGAGGAGATGAGAGGACGCGGAATCGCGAGAGCACGGTCTCAGTTGCGTGAGCGCGCGCAGCACCAAGTGCGTGCGTGCTTGCGTGCACACGCGCGTGCGTGAGCGAAATATCGAAAAGTTCGAAGATGGTATATAACCGAGAGACCCGTTGAGATCTTACGTCCCGCTTGCTCCCGTACCTCGCGAAGATTCGCTCACTCGCTCGCTCGCTCGCTCTCTTGCACATCGTTGCCCCTGTCTCTTCGTTCGCATCCTTCCCTCCCGAGATCCACCTTCGCCACCGCACGATCGTCCACTTCTCTCTTCCATTTCGTACGGAGCTGAAAGCCAACCGTATATTCTCTATATATGTATATAATTGTGTATGGGGCACGTGTATATAAATATCTATATATGTCCCTGTGTGTAAGACGTCGGTTGCTCGCCGGAAGCGAAAGAACCTTCTCTCTCCGGCGAAACGTACATGTGGCGGGAGAGACGAAGTATAACAGAGGAACGGCGGAGATGGTGTGGCGAATAAGAAGAGTGGGGAGGAAGAACACCGCGTGCCGATTGAACTTCTCGTTGCGATTAATCATGTCACTCTCTTCTTGGCGAGAGAAAGAGGCGAAAACACGATTCTCGCGAGAGGCAAAGAAGCTACGGGGTACGCGAGAGGACGCGGGGCTCTGAAAGGAGGAAAAATCGTTTGCGACCGGGACTTATCGGTGTGCTTTATTTATATATCGTTCTATAAGGGAGAGTAACGACGGATTCTTGAAATGCGAGAGAATCGTCGAGTACGAAATCGAATATCGACGAAAATGTACGAAATTTGACGTATGATTTTCATTCAAATATAATTTAACCGTCGATCAATTTTTATTGATTCTGTTGTTCTTTCTTTCGTTTTTTGTTTTGTTTTCAAAGTCGTCGTGTTTTCGTTTCGACGAGATCATGGACGAGACGACGATGTATTTTGTCCTCGATGCTTAAGGAAACTTGTGCGCCATAGCGTCCCTGCTTCCCGTCTATTCTACACGCACGGTCGTTCTTCCTCCCTTTTCAATTAATGTTTCTCCTCGTTCCCAATTAACCCTCGACGTTCGTATCAATTATTGACTCGCGTTCTTGCCCGACGGACGAGCACTAATCATCGTGTTTCAGCGCGAGAAGAATAAACGACGAACGGTACCATGCGGAGAGAGAGGGAGAGAGAGAGAGAGAGAGTCGATGTCTCGTTCAGAATCGTCTATGTTACGCTATAAAGCGTGTAACAGAGCGTCGATTTATGCGAAACGATCGTTAACACAAAGTATGTCTGGACGCCGATTACGATTGATTGCAAACGAGACACGGGGACGCACGGTAACGTCGTTTCCACGCGCGATCACAAACGATCTTCCTTCTCGTCCCGCTGTCTCGCATCATCTTTTATACCTATATGCGTATATACGGCATAACAATTTGCGAGACGTGACACTGTTTAACAAGTCTTTCCTCGTGATCTTGATGAAAACGATGCTCCAAAGTAGCATAATAAAATCGATTCTCGTTAGACTTTCATCGCAGCAGGCTGTGACGAAACAAATTCCGTTTTTTTTTCTTCTTCTCGTTTCTTCTTTTTCTCAATAACGCACAACGACTCGAAAACCATTACAAAAGTTACCGAACGTCCGGAAAAATATGAAAACTCTTGAGCAACAAAAACAAAAACAAAAACAAGAAAAAAACAATTCAATGTTTCTCATTAATTAAAATGTCCTATTAATCGATAGCATTATTTCAAAAATTTTAATAATAACGATATAAACGTACGAAATTATTTCGAATAATTCAATATTCGCGCGTCGAAGAGATCGAAACGATAAGTCCCGGAAGTCGAGGGAGAATTCCCTTGGCCTACTTGACTCGAAACTGTGCGAAGATCTTCGAAATCCCGCCCCCGCCCTCTTCGTCCGCCGCCCCGCAACCCCCGATCGGCATATCGATCGCAGGTTATAGTAACTCGATCAGGCTTGACTCTCGTCTCATCCCGGTAACTGCGACGGGTTAGCGAGTGAGTGCATAGCCCGTGTTGTAAATGAGAGAGGGAACGAGGTCGAAACGAGCACCGGCCACGAGGTCGGACCTCGTCGTCTTCCTCCAAGATCTCTCTCGTTCTCGTCCCGCCTCCGCAGAGATATCGAATTCTCGATTCACCCGAGCGATGCATCTTGGTGCACTGCCTTCCCTCCTCGTTCTCCCCCTCGCCCCCACCGCCCTTCTTCCCACCTCTCCTTCGCTCCTGCGGCTCCTCTCGAATTCTCGGGTTACATTACCGGGAGAGGAACCAGCCGGAATACCTCCGCATCGCGTCCTGGACGAGAGGTCCAGCGGGAAAGAAAGTTCTTCACTCGCGTGGCGACGAACAATGATGCGTGTGTACGAGGGCAAAGCTCAGCTCTCTCACGATTACCTCGAGCACGCCAGGACTCTTCGGTCTCCTACTACTTTTTCATTCTTCTTATTTTTTCGTCTTTTTTCTTTCTTTCTTTCTTTCTTTCTCTCTTCTCGTTTCAGCTCTGAAAGGCAGTCGGCATTGACGCGACATTGAGATTTCTCTGAGTTAATGCAACTATATATATATGTGTGTGTGTATATATGTATATAACGGTGGATTCGAAGGGGTTATTTGCGAGAATAAACGCATTCCTGGAAGGAAAGACTAAGTGGTACGAGCATAGAAATATAAGCGTTGCGAATAATGCGCGAGACAATTTTTCTATAAGGAGGAAGAGGTAAGGAGGGGCGGAGGGGGAGGGGGTCTTGTAGTGACGAGTGCGCTGTTAAAGGGCATGCACTTCAGCTTCCCGGAAACGTCCGAGAAAGAGGCTCACGTGCATTGTGAGGCTGGAGCGGGAAATTTTTTCTTATTCTCGTCCTGCACGCGCTTCCTTTTAGTCCCGACGTAAAAAGAATCGTTTCGTCGAGACAGGAAAATTGTTATATTTTTACAATGTTACAATGGTCAGAAAATAAATCAACATAGGAGAAAAATTCGATCGTTTTTGCCATTTGTAACGCGATTGTTGAAAATGAAATAAAAATTATTCGCGGTAATTATGATTGTTTTTTTTTGTTTTAAGAATTCTCTCGAACGACGAGCGTGAGAGGGAGAGAGAGGAGAGAGAGAGGGAGAGCAAAGAACGAAATGAGAAAAACCTCGAATACTCATTCTCGCGATGATGAATAGTCGTTGCGAAGTCGCGAGGGAACTTCGTCCTCGTCTCGTTCGTCGTCGACGCGGGCTCGCGAGGTTTCTCGGGTTTTCGCGGTTCGCGGACGCATAAATTCATTCAAACCTCCATAAATTGCCGCGCCGGGCGAGTTCGGGAGGCCAAAGAAACGAGAGAGAAAGAGAGCCAGAGGTAGTTAAAAGAGTAAAATGTACAAACGACTTGGCGAGAGTTGAAGGAAACCGTGCACCTTCGGGCGAACACCCACAGCGAGGTGGGGGGAGGGCTCCGACGCGAGAGACTTTGTCAGCGAATACTTCCCCAAAAATCGTGGCCGCGATTCATCACGCGCGCGAACCGCAACGTTATACGCCAAGGAAAAGTAAAACAAAAACGATAACAAAAAAAAGACGCGAAATATTCCGACCGAACGAAAAAATAAATGAAAAAAGAGAAAGAAAAATAACGAGGTAGAGAGAAGCGCCCGGTAATTAAACGATGCCACCCGGTAATGCGACGATGCTAAACGATCCTGGATTTCGTGCTCGAATGCATTATGTATGCGCGCGAGCGCGACCTCGGCGCGAGCTTTGCGTACGGAGCTTCGAGATTCTGCCGCGAGAGCGTACGCCGCGAATTTTTTTCAGCCCCACGACCAAACAACAAAAAGCACTTTAATTTATTCCTACGGAAAATAATAACGAAACGATTATTCCGAGCGATCGCGAGACACAAGAGAAATAAGAGAAAGAAAGAAAAAAAACGAGCACGCGGTCTTTCGACAATTTGACAAATATACGGTATTTCAAAAACGCGTCGGGGGTTTTATAAATCGCGAAAGATCGATCGGAGAGGATTCTCCGTGTGCAGGACACGAATGAGTCGCGGTAAGACGCGGGGGGAACGACTATTGCCGGGTGAGTCGGTCGAGACTCTGGAGCCCTTTCCAACTGCATCGAGGAGGCATCGCGTGGACGATGGACCAAGCCGAGGTACGTCGCAAAAAAGTTAATGAAATAATATCAATGCGGAACGCGTATCGCGGGGGTTACAAGTATAGTGGGCCAAACTGGTATTTCTATATAGAATCTTGGTATATACTGCGTGCTCTTTCGCTCGGCTCTGTTCGTCGCCTTCGTCTTCGTCGTTTCCCATCTCCTTTCGTCCTCTTTCTCTCTCTCTCTGTCGTCCTTTTAGCTTCGACGTCGCATACTTCATATACATATATATATATATATATATATATATATATATGTATGTGTGTTATTAGTGTGCTTTATATATCTATACGTATAGCCCAGTTCAGAGTATCTGGTGGTCTCTTTTCGTATCACTGCTACGTCTCGTTCGCGAAAAACGGAGTCGACATTCCGTCCACGGAGAATCCCACGAAAACCTTCGATCTTTTATTAAAACTTCTCGAGAAGAGGAACCTACCCCCTCCCCATGTCCTTTTCGTAGCGAGAAAAATCTCTAATTAACAAAACGAATCGGTAATTTGAAATAAATCCAGGATATTAATTCGTGATGAAAAAGCTCGGGTTTGATTTTTACGTAGGGAGCGTTTCCGACGAAGAGAAATAAATTATAGGTTATCAATCGATAAAAATTAATTTAATTAGAAAAACGCGATCGAACGAAAACAAAAATTGCTTCGATATTTATTTTTACGAATTCTCGTGCGAGAATCGAGAGGAAAGGCTGGAGGAAAAGCGAATCGGTTGGCTTATTAACGAGGCGTTCCGCAATAAAGTCAGAAGCGTGGGCCAGATTATTACGAGTGTTCGTCTCTCCGTATATATGTATAGCGCGTATTACTATCTCAGTCTTTTATGTTCCGTTTTCGTTTTATCTCTCTCTCTCTCTCTCTCTCTCTCTCTCTCTCTCTTTCTCTCTCCCTCTCTCTATCTCACTCGTGTGTGTAAAGCGAACTCGAGAGCCGGACGAGGAAGAAACGGCACGGTGAGACCGGGTTATCGAGCAATCTTTCGAACGGTGTTCCGTGCCTGAGAGTTCTTCTTCTTCGTCTTCTTCTTCGTCTTCTTCTTCTTCTTCTTCTTCTTCTTCGTCTTCTTCTTCTTCTTCTTCTTCTTCTTCTTCGAGAAGACGAGGAAAAAGAAGCAGAAGAAGAAGAAGAAGAGGGCGGTCCGTGATGCACCGGGGTGGCTTGTCTTTTACGTTTCTTTTTTGTTTTCTTTCTTTTTCAATTCAGTTTTTTTCTTACTTTTTCGTCTTTAATACTCGATCTCCTCCTCTCGCGATACTTACATCCGAACTTTCGATATACTTCCTCTCCGTTCACTCTTGAATGAGATAATAAGTTTGTTTTCCTTTTTTTTCTGTTTTTTTTTTATTTCGTTTTTTTCACAATTCTTTTATATTTTCATTCGCCCAAACGAATCAACGAATCGAGATCCATCGTCTATCTTGTTTTCTTCTTCTTCCTTCTTCCTTCCTCCTCCTCCTCCTCCGCCACCGCCACCACCTCCTCCTCCTCCTCCTCCTCCATCTCCTACCCCTCCTCCTTCTCCTCCTCGGTCTTCTTCAACGCTGCTTTCGTTGACCCCTTTCGGTTTCGACGAGAGAGCAAGCGAGACGAATGAAAAGGCCGTTCATCGAGATTCCCGCCAAGTACCGTTCGACAAAGAGGCACGACTGTAAATTTCGCGTACGCGACCGAGCTGCTGCCGTCGCGCATGCGGCGCGGATCGCATAAACTCTTGAGCTGCCCTGCTGGGAGGCAACCGACTGTCGAATCTTATTATTTCTACCGTCGGTAGAGACAGACGGAGAAGTCACTTCAATGATGCCTCGGCCCACCAACGTGTACACGATTCTCGATCTCACTCGTCTCGTTCTCCATCTCGCTCGCTCTCCTCGCCCTCGCTCGACTTTCATAAGGGCGAACTCGCGATCTCGTCGAAACGGCATTCTCCAATTTTTATACCGCGACTCTCACGCACGGACAAGATCGATAGCTAATTTTACGAGTCTCGAATCTCAATCGACCTCTCGTCCTAAAAATTATTCATATTTTCAACATACAAAATAATAAACGTCGACAAAAATCCCTTCGAACTTCCGAAAATTTACGAAAGAAAAACAATATTCACGCATCTTCCCTTAACAATGTTACGATGAATAATTCATTATTTTATTCATATTTTAATCAACCGAATATAACCAAAAACCTTCCATTGAAAAGAAAAAAACAAAAAAACAACTAAAAAATCAATTTATTCTCGCGTCGTGTCTTCTCAACTTTCACCGTACTTTTTTTCCGTCATTAAGCTACGAGTCTACGAAACAAAAAAAAGCCTTGACCGGTAACTAGTTCTTCGCATTACCGTCCAACTTGCCGTCGCAACGATCGTTTGCATTAAACATAGGAAATGTTGGAAAGGCTCCCCGCAGGGGAGGGGGCGGGGGGTAGGAGGAGGAGGAGGAGGACAAACCGCGAGAGACGTTCCTACGTTTGGTCGATGCGATCTCGCGATCAACGCCATCGAGAAATCCTCGAGTAGAGAGTTTTACTATATACATATATATATGAAGGATTTGAAAAAAAACCAGTCCCATTTTCCACGCGTACAACCGATCTGACGCCCGTTTACGGAATCGTCTTGTCTCGCAGCATCCGAGACTCTCCTGTCTCCCTCCCCCTCCACCTTCTTTCCTCTCTTCAACTATATATACGATACATCAACAATACATGTACGCGCATCAGAAATTCTCAAACGAGAATATCCTCGTCTCGGTAAATGTCTCGCTCCTTTTGTTTCGCACGATGTTCGCCGTACGTCGATGACCCTCCAACCCTCTCACTCCCTGATATGCTCAACGAGAATAATGCAACGTCCGACACTATCGAGAGAGAGAGAGAGAGAGAGTCAAAGAGAGATAGATAGACAGACAGACAGACAGGCAGAGAGAGAGTGAGACAGAAAGTTGGCGTTTTATATCACCCGCATTATAAACAGTACAAGCGGACGTAATAAATCGATCTGGCGCTAATTCGTGGCCGCGCCTCCACCGCGGCATCTACACGAGAGCGCGATTCTCGTGTACGCGCCGCCGCGCCGCAGCGGCGGCGTTATACGCGCGGCACGTATAACGGGTCCTCGACGATCCTCTCGACAACGCCAGGTCGCTACGTACGGAGAGAGAAGCTAACATATACATATATATATATGTATATATATACGTATATATATCATCGTGTATCTTTCTTAGCGGACCTATATGAGCGCGAGAAACCCATCGACACATAACTCGAGCGCGGTGGATCTCCACCCCATTGCCCGATGGAATGCGCGACGACGCTCGATCTCGTTCCATTATGGATCATATTCGCGTTTCTCTCTCGCTCTCTCTCTCTCTCTCTCTCTCTCTCTCTGTCTGTCTGTCTCTCGCGTCTCATATGCACCGGGGACACCGATCGAGAGATCGTACCTTTTGCAAAAAAAAAAAAGAAAGAAAAGATCTTATAAATATAAACGCGCGCGCGAACCGTGCGTAAAGGACAAAAGGAAAAAAGAAAAACAATAAAAAGAAACACTTAATCGATCGAGAGATGAATGAAATCCGTTGAATATTTATTCGCGTTTCGCGAACGGTTGATGATCGTGATGAATTAAATTTGTTTGCTCTCACGTTGGGATCGTATCGTCGCGAGGGCTCGAAGTGAGCTAGGAGGGCGATGTAGGCCTAAGTGAGAATACCGTCGAATTCTTGGGATGTCTAGATGGTGAGGAAGAGAATAAAATAAATTTAAAAAAACGGGTGTTTTCTTATCTCCCGATCTCGATCGATCCGAGCTCTCTCTCGATCTCTTCTTCTACTTGAGTTCGCGCAATATATATATATATATATAAAGCGACTAAAGAGACGAATACACACACACATATATATATACATATATATATATGTATGTGTGTGTTTGCGTATTTGTCTCTTTAGTGCAACGCACGTGCTATCCGAGGTTCGCCGCGTGCGTTTTTTTAAAAATAGTTTTATTTTATTTTATTTCGTTTTTTTTTTCTTATAATTTTTCGTTTGTTTTATTTTTTGTTTTGTTTTTTTTTCTGCTAAACTGACGCGGATAATCGTCGATCTCTTTTTCTTACGGGGACGTGAGATAGGCGGAACGATTTTTCCCCGTCAGTGTGCTTAAGGAAGATCGTATATCCGATGTCCGTAGAAATCGGTATAGCAGTGGCTCGCGCTCCTCACGTTGCGTGCCTCGCCGTGCGCAACACGACAGAAAATCTCAGGACGTGCGCGATCCTTTTACGATGCTTGATACAACACACGAGACACAGACGGTCCGCGGCGGCGAAGATCTTCGTACGTTCCTCTTTTATTCTAAAGTCGTATCATCGTCGTCGACTACAAAGGCGCTTCGGGAATGGTTTTTTCGTCGCGCGGTTTTTTTCTCCTCGACCAACCCCACTCTCCGGTAAGCGTGCCGCGCGACAGTTCGCCAAAGCGGCCAGCTGCGCGCTACGTTGCGGCAACGAAGGCCGAGAAAAGATGTTGGGACTTGGCTTTGCGGATTGAATCGAGAAAAAATAGTCGCGCGGAATCGGCTTCGCGCGATACTCGATCCAAGGGGTTTTCCCCATTTGCAGGATGAGAGAGAGAACGAAAGAGAGATAGAGAGGGAGAGAGCGAGAGAGAGAGAGAGAGAGAGAGAGAGAGAGACGAGCTCGAGTCGTTGCCGATACTGGGAGGATCAAGGTGTCCGGCCAAACACGTCCTCGATGCCCCGACGGGACTCGCGCTTCTTCGATCTCGTACCGAACGGATCTTTCCCTTGTTCTCTCCGTCTCACTTTTTATCTCTATTCATCGTTTCTCCCTTCCTCCTCATCCGTATATCATTCCTTTTTCTCTCTCTCTCTCCCTCTCTCTCTCTCTCTCTCTCTCTCTCTCTCTCTCTCTCTCTCTCTCTCTCTCTCTCTCTCTCTCTCTCTCTCTCTCTCTTTGTATGTGTGTCTCTTTATCGGGAGATACTTTGCTCATACAGTTTCGCCAAAAATCGATTCTAATTACACGATTTTCTTGTCGTGCTGCAATCTCTATTGCCGCAGCGGGAACAATCCCATTTTCGGAGGTTCAATCACTCCGTATCCCGCGGTCATTAAACCGCCGTCACGCCGATGTCCACCGATTTATTTCTTTATCGTATCTCGCCGCTCCGTAGATGGCGCCACGGGGCTCAATTTTGACGTGATTTTGGTAAACGCTTGTTATTTTTGTTTTCATTTTTTTAATGAATAAAAATATATACAGCGATTATAGAAAATTGATGAATTTATAAATAACGATGACAAACTCTGTACACAATACGTGCGGTAGAAATATTAACGAAGAAGCGAGAAGAAAAAGCGAAATATCGGGGCACGTGTAAGAAAATGTGTGCGTTTCGTACCTATATCATATCTACGGTTGTAGCGATTATGTTAATGGTGCGGAAGGTTGATATGCCATTCCATGACCCATTCGAGGCGAATGTATAGTTTTTAGAGCTTATCGTTAGGATATAAAAACGAAGCTAGCCGAGCTCTATTATCAGAAAGTTAACTTCTTCCAACAGACAAAAACGATTTCAGGTATGTCTCAGTTATTTTTCGCTACTTCGACTTTTCGTAAAATGTTTAGAGTTATAATATTGTGCGTTAAGAATATTTCAATTTTCAAAAGTCGTCATTTTCTCATTTGTTAATGAATCATACCTATCTCCGAATATTTTAATTAGATTCAACATGGCCAACATAAATTCCCTCATAATCAACATCTTTATATGCACGTGGGCATTCGTCGTGGTTCACGGGGAAGATTACTCTTGGATCGTAATATCAATAAATATTATTATACCGAATTTGGCATTAACGATCAACCAAGCCTTTTCTTACTCTCGATCGCGCTAGGTATTTTTCATAATCTATTTTTCGATATTCCTCGAAGCTTGCCCTGACAAAAATCTTCCACGGAAAAGTACGTTTCAAGTGTGTGCCAAGTCCGTTTCAAATACGTTTCGTTGAGGGAAGACACTTGAAACGGACTTTGGCTGCAGAATAGTGCGTTTCAACCGCGTTTTGCGTTACCCGGTTGAAACGTTCTTTTTCGCATGCCATCGAAACGGACTTTGTCTTCACAATAGTGCGTTTCGAGTACGTTTCGTTACACGGTTGAAACGTACTTTTTCGTGTGTCGTGTCGACCGGGATTTCTCTAATAGAATAGTGCGTTTCAACCGCGTTTCTCACGCGCGAGAAACGCCCCATTAGGATTATAAGGGCGAGCCCTTTGCCGAAATAATCAGTCTCTCGACCGCGATAAAAAGCACGAGTCAACCCACTATCCCGAAAAGGATGAAGTCAGCTTATTATATTTCAGTCTATTATTACGATAATAATAAAACACTAATACTTGGGGATGATTTTTATTTTTATTGAAATTTATTTAAATTACAAATTTTTATTGAAATTTAGTAGTACGGAAGCGTAGTAAAGCGTGGACCAATCGTGTGACAAGCCTGTTTCAGACCAGACAATACTACGTGCAAAGTACGTGCCAACTGCGTTTCAACCACGTTTCGTTACACGCTTTGCCACGTATCAAGTGCGTGCCAAGCGCGTACCGCGTACGCGCTTGGTACGCAGTAAAGTGTGTACCTGAAACGTGGTTGCGTTCGAATTCACATGCTTTTCACATGCTTTAGCGCGTTTCAAAACGCGCTTTGCACGTACTGGAAACGCGGTAAAGCGTGTAACGAAACGTGGTTGAAACGCGGTTGATTTTATCAGTGATGAAATATTTCCGAAAATATCAAGATCCATCTCAATAAAATATAATCGATCGATCGATTACAACATTATATGCGTGAGCGTGTAGGTAGATAATGAAAAATATTGAAGCGATCGACGAAAAAAAGACGGCTCGGTTGATATAGAATTGTTCGAACATAACAAAGTAAAATGTGTGTAATTCTTCGTTAAATATCAGCCGGCTGAAATACCAACCCCGATGGAGCAATGCAGGACGGCCAAGCAGGCGCTTGGCGAATACTCTCCGGGAATATGTGGTGTATGTCGCATTCCGTCGTTCATTTTATACGTCGATAATTCTAAGAAGTCAACGGAGTAGGAAACATTTTGTCATCGGATTTGTATTTTTAGAAGCGGGAGCCTAGTGCGTCCATATGCTCCGGACGTATCTGTGCTGTACGTCGCGGATCCCGCCACTTTCCAACCGATAAACGCAGATCTGCAGACGGAACGATCTGCGGTTCGTCACATGTAAGTATCGTGGATGTCGCTGTCGATCAATTTTCCATAGGAATTTAACGATGGGAAAGGATTAAGGGATTGTTTGAATATCGTTCGATGCTACTTTTTTTATATTCTAGGTTTGCCGGAGGGGGAGATGCGTGAAAGTCCCAAGCAAGAAACTTCCGAAAGAGTATGGTTCAACGGATGTGAAGACATGCACTTCCCCCATGCTCTAAAAACGACCTTCCAACTACATCGCAGAGTGTCCGAGGCTTGCAATTATTTATAAGAACTCTCTTCTCTTCATAAAAGTTTTTGTTTCAACAAATCTTCTCAATAGTTACGATTAATGTTATAGCATTAATTTTGTGAACGGTAAATGGAATAAGGTATTGTTAATAAAGGTGTCATAATTTGGGTCTAAAGTCTTTTCGTTTCAATCTTCAATCAGATATATATATATAAACACACATTTGTATATAACTTTTTCCATATCTCCGCGTCGACGGTGGCAACTGTCTTCGCGAGTGAGTTACACGCCGCCTTACCATATCTATAGTTACGATCGTCGATCCACCGTTCCACGTCCGAGTCACCGCTCGATGTCCAAGGTAGAAAAATTATTCCAACGAGGGAGAAGCGAACGAGACGGAACGCGGTAAAAGCGGTAGAACGGCTTATCGACATAACCCGCGAGAAATAGAAAAAGAATAAAAAAAAACGAACGAAAAAAGTATAAAAGATCGTGTTCTACACGTTATTTGCATAAACAGAATGTTCTAATGGCTCGATTCTTCACGAAGCGTATAGTTTAACAAATACAGGCGCAGCTTCGAGTGTTAATTGGGTAGAGAACGGAAAATACGATTTCGTGATGAATCGATGAGGATGAAAAGAAATGGAAATGGGTAAAAATCGTGTTTGCAGCGAATTGAAGGAAAACAAAAATAAATAAATAAATAAATAAATAAACAAAAATATATACATACGTATATTTGAAAAAAAAAAGACACTGCAAGATCTTGATAAGCCACGAAGAGACGCCCGGAGGGAAAGATGCGAGTCGAGGCGCGGAGTCTCGTTGGTTTATTGCGGCGAAATCGGTAGCCGGCGCGGAAGAGAGGGTAGGGCATGCGCCGGAGATATTGCTCCGGGCATATGCGCATCGCGTCGGCTAATAATATAAACATTGATTAATTAACCATTTCGTTACACGTCGTTCGGTCTCTCTTTCGACGACGACCGCGCATGGATTAATGAAACGAGCAACAGCATCTGCATGTCGAGCTAAAAAAAAAGAGTATAATAATAATAATAATAATGATAATAATAATAATAAAACAAAACAAAAAAGATAGAATTAAAAAATAAGCTCGTAGTGGCATCGACAGGTAGAACGAAAGCAAGAGAAAAACGAGAATGAAAATAATAACGATAAAGAGAACGAGTAGTGGAGTACGACGTCTGTATCGAGGTTACAAGCGGTGAGCCCGGTATCTCGTTGATACTCCGGCGCATAAATCCGTAACGCGAAAATTTATCATCGGCATTCTCGATTGCCAATAATACGTACACGCGTGCATACCCGTATATAAGCACGTCGGAAAGAGCGCGTATATTTTTTTACGTCGAAACCCCTTCCAGCCAGTTCGTTTCGTTTCGTTTTTTTCTTTTCTTTTTTTTTTTCTTTTTCAACCCTTATTATTTTTCTTACGTTTTTGTTTCGATGTAATTCGCGTACGGGTCTCGTTAGAATTGACGCATTACTTTGAATTCCATTCGATCTTTTTTGTTTGTTTTTGTTTTATTGTTTTTTTTTGTTCTCTTTTTCGAAGGGAAAAGAAAACGGAGTCGACGAGCACGCAACTACCGTGCGCGTTAGTCGCTTCGGACGTTTCTCGCGTATGCGCCGACGGATCGGGACACGTTGATTAATTAAACGTTCGACGTATCGTCGATTTCTTAACGCGGCCTTTCTATCGCAAGTACCGTCTCTCGTCGCGAGACTCTAGGGCTCTAGTGATGAAAGCAAAGTATTCGATATCGCGGTACGGTCGCGCGAGAGCTCGTACCGAGATGAAGATAAAGTGAAAACCATTCTGCTAATTCAATCCGGTAGCGACCCCCCCCCCCCCCTCCTTTCTCACTCGATTCGCGCTTATATCATCGTTGTTAACACGTCTACGTGGTCGCTGTCTCTCATGTGTATGTGTATTTACGAATACTATAGTCAATGCGAAACGGTATTCTCTCTCCCTCTCTCTCTCTTTCTCTCTCTCTCTCTCTCTCTGTCTGTCTGTCTCTCGGCTCTTGGCGGAAGAATAAGGAGACTCGCGATATTCGTCGTTGTCGTGTATAACAGTGAATACTAATCTCGATGATCCGTTATTGCTTATCGATCATTAGTCATAGCATCGATATACAAATAGCGCACGGATCGCTGCATCTACTTCACGATATACCTTTCAAGATACAAAACTTGTTGTGATCTCATTCGCACGACGAAGAATGATCGATGAATCGAATTTCCTATTTTGTATTTTTTCATTAAATGTGTTTTGTTTTTTTTTTATTTCGTCACGTCGTTATTACAGAGGTTGAAACAAAAAATCGCAAGTACGGTATAGCGATAGAAAATCATAGAAAATGTATCTGTATTCAAATTTTAATCGAATCGAAATTATAACGAATAAATGTAAAATAAAAATATCGAATAAAATATTTGACGCGCGTGAAAGTTTAGCGTGAAGTTTTAACTTTTCGACACAAGTTATAGGAAATTATAGAAAGCTTATCGTTTAGATTCAAATTTGATTCGATTTAAGAATATAACGAATGGATATAAAATGAAAATCACGTGATAAATATTTCTCACGTGTGAAATTTGTTGATAAAAAATAAACATTGATTTCGCCGTAACGAGCCACAACATAGTAACGCTTTATCTTTCATTATGGAATAAATCCGACCGCCGGATTCGATAAAAATATGACGTTCGATATTGCGAGAACCCTTGAGTAAATGTGACGTAAATATAAATTTACGTCCCCGGGGCAATGAAACACCCGGTAGGATAAACTCTGAATAAAACGAAGGTATAGGTGGGCGTATTGGAACGATCTATTGTCACACGTATGTGCGAACGATTGGTGTCTATAAGCGCCATGAGCGAGAGAAGAGTTACTGCCACGAAGATCGTGATGAAGTCGACCCGCATTATTCATTCGATTATCTCTACGGCACAATCATCGTATACACATACATATACGTATAACTATATATATATAAATACGAAGTGAGTACGATATCGCGGATGAGACGATCACGGAGAGTGGGATAGGACCGAGGTGTTCGACGTACCATAAGTTTTCTCGTCTTCATCGAGCCAGAGGAGTCGACGGGTCGCGTCCGGGACCCCAACGGAGACAACTGTCTACGTCGACGGGAAAACGGTTCGACGGATATCCATTGCTCGTTCTAATGGCAGATATTAAGTGTGAATGATAATACGGGTGAGATAGGACGGACCTATCTTCCACTTGTGTTTAGCATATGAAACAATGGAACGAACATGGGTCTCGAAACGATAGCTTTCACGTCGTCGCTAATGATCGTCTACGTCTCTCCTTTTGTCATATATACATATATAGATATATATGTGTGTACGAGGAATAAGAGATTTCTAAGGTGTCACCTCTCTCGGGTGTCAACGTTTCCATCCCGGTCGTCTCATAAATCGCCCCGATGCGATACAGCTAAGAAAGGAACTCACCGAGCGAGCACACCACACATTGTCCGTTGGTAGGTACCTACGTAGCGCGAATATCGAACGGAGGTTAAAGTCATAAAGAACGTTGTCTCATGCGCGAACAAATTACAAAGCGATAGTGTACTCGACCCTTACCGAGCTTCGACACCTTCGGTAATATAATTATAACGACTGGGGGCTAATTATTTGAATTTTCCTATTCTTATTTATTTTTATTTTGTTCTTATTGTTATTTTTTATCTTATAATTTTTTTATTGATGAGGCAAGTGAAACGACTGACTTTGCGCTATAAATATAAATATAGGGAACGCGGGAGGTAGACGAAGGGTCGCGAGCTACATGGAAGGATGTAAGGGCGGCCGAGTGCCGTAAAATGATTATCTCTTAACAAAATGATTTACGCGAGTTGGGTAAAATGCGAGAGCGTTTAGGAGGCTTTTTCTTTGCCTCGCGATAATCTCCCTCTCTCTCTCTCTCTCTCTCTCTCTCTCTCTCTCTTTCTCTTTCGGTTTTTTTCTTCGAGTTGAAAAAAAGACCCACCGTCGTGTTTTCTCGCGTCCCTCCGGCGCGCTTTTATTTTCCTCTTGACTTCTCTCGTGATCGTACTCGCTCGAGAAATGGAGCAGAAAATAATAATGTAAAAATAGAGTAAAATTAAGCGAAAAAAACAATGTTGAAAAGAAGAAAAAAGAGAGGGGAAAGAGAGAGCGAGAGCCAGCGGGCATGCGAGATGTCCGACGCTCCTTACAAGTATCACACACACATATATATACATACTCGTACGTATACACATCACCATTGTCCTGTAATTAGGTAGCCGTTTGAAGATGGAGATCGGGGCAAAACGCGGGTGCTACGCGTTAATAGAGGCGCCCGGGTCTATCATTACGCGTAATACGGACGTAATGCGCGCCGACGCAAGCCTCTCTGCACCACCTTTACTTCGTTCTTGCTCGTGCAAGAGAAAGAGAGAGAGAGAGGAAAAAACGAGTGAGAGAAAGAGAAGTAGAAGCATAAAAGGCATAACGCGTTTGGAGTCTCGCACTCTCGTCGAGTCTTTCTTTTCCCCCCTCGACGTTACAATGTAGAAAAAGAAAATTGAAAAAAAAAGAAACGGGAACAACGTACGAGATGGTTGGACGCCGCGTGATAGAGAAACGAAAACAAAAAGAAAGTAAAGTACGAATGAAACGGGAGAGAAAAAAATCGAGGATAGAAGCGCATTGCGAACGTAGAGTTGGAAACTGGTATCGGAGATGATGCGCTTCTTTTATACGGAGTTGGGGTTATGCGCGTATCGATGGATTGACGTACGTGGAAACTCGCGAGGAAATAAGTCGAGGAACGAAAGGTCCGGAGAAGTTCTCTCGGTGCTCGAGTTATAGATCGTCATTATCGGTTTCACATCGGGCAACGCGAAGGAGAAGAGAAACGAAAGAGAGAGAGAGAGAGAGAAGAGAAAGAGAAGGAGGATACGGATACTCATCTCGGCGAGGTGTGGCACGCCGAGGAGATTGCTCCCCGTGTACGATTGCTACACTCGTGTCTCGAGGGAGAATCTTCTTTTTTCTTTCTTAATTTTTTGTGTATGTTTTTTTTCGTTTTGTCGTTGTTTTTATTTTGTTTCTTACTTCGAGGGAAGAATCGTCGTTATTACACTTGTACACAAGAGAGCGTGTGGTTAATACGAACTTCTGTTGCACGGTCGACTTATACCCGTATAGATATGTATATGGAAACGATAATAATACCGGAGCCTCGTGCGCGATGCCGCAGACAGGAAATGGAATTATCACGGAATCCACACGCGTGCTTCGAACGGTATCATCGGTACCCGCGTACTTATTCACGCGTGCTAGTGCCGAACGCGAAAAGGTTTTCTTTTATTGCGAGTTTCGCCCGAGGGGGCGAGCGCCGCTTGCGTTCTACCTAGCTAATACCGAGAGGTGGTGCCATCTCACGGTGCAAATACGAAACCGGGGCAAGAATTCTCAATTCGGCGCTAGGCACTCTATCGGGCTTTGTCGCAGGATCGTACGTGTTTTTCTAATGAGTAAATACAGATATAAATCATACAAAAATATAGATAAATTTGAATATGACGATAACAAGTTCTATGCACGGTACACTTGCGATAAAAGTATTGACGACAAAGCGTATCGGAAAAAAACGGAATATCAGGGCATGTGTGAGAAAATATTTTTTGTTCGTACGTCTCAGCGATATCTAAGAACGGCGTAATTATTTTAACGATCCGAAGTGGGAGGTAAATAGCATTGATGATTTATTCGATTGCCAGATATATAAGAGCGAAACTGCTCAAGCTAAATCATCACAAACTGAACTTGTTCCAACGAGCAAGACCAATCTCAGGTATGTCTCAGTTATTTTTCGATACTTCGACTTTTCTTAAAATGTTTAGAGTTATAATATTGTGCGTTAGGAATATTTCAATTTTCAAAAGTCGTTATTTTCTCATTTGTTAATGAATCTTACCTATCTCCGGATATTTTAATTAGATTCAACATGGTCAAGACAACTTCCCTCATTATCAACATCTTTATATGCGCGTCTGCATTCGTCGTGGTTCACGGGGCCGATGAATCGTGGATCGTAATATCAATAAATATTATTATACCGAATTTGTCATTAATGATCAATCGAGCCTCTTCTTACTCTTGATCGAATTAGATATTTTTCGAAATTCTTCGTAGCTCGTGAAATATTTCCGAGAATATCAATATCTCAATAAAATATTATCGATCGATTAATTACGACAGTATATGCGTGAGCGTGTGTGCGCGACTGGATTTGAATATAATGACAAATATCGAAACATTCGACGAAAAAAAGGGGCTCGGTTGATACAAAATATGTGGTTCGAACATAACGAAGTAAAATGTGAATAATTCTTTGTTAAATATCAGCCGCCTACGGTATTAACTCCGACGGAGCAATGCAAGAAGTTCAGAGCGAAATCTCCAGGAATGTGTGATGTATGTCGCAGTCCATTGATCATTTTATACGTTATTAAGAAGTCTATGGAGAAGGAAACATTTTGTCATCGAGTTTGCATTTTTAGATATTGAAGGGGCAGGAATCGACTATATGCATGTCGCTTCCGTGCGCTGGCAAAAAAAGAGCCGATGAACAGTATGAGTTACTCCTCACAGCCGCTAAAGACGGAACGGTCTGCGGGAAATCACATGTAAGTATTGTGGACTTCGCTGGAAACGATGGAAAAGGATTATGAGATTGTTTGAATATCGTTCGATGCTACTGTTTTTATTTTCTAGGTTTGCCGTAAAAATAAATGCATCGAAGTCTCACCTAAGAAACTTCCGAAAGAGGAAGGTTCAAAGTCAGTATACGAGTGCGATTAGAAGTTATAACCACCTTTCAACCGCAACGCAGAGTGGCCGAGGCTTGTGATTATTCATAAGAACTCACTTCTCTTCGTAGAAACTATTTTCTTCAACAAACCTTCTGAATCGTTTCGATTAATTTTATATCATTAATTTTGCCAATGGTAAATGGAGTAGGGTATCGTTAATAAAGGTGTCATAATTTAGGTCTAAAGTGTTTTTATTTTTATCTCGTTTCTCGTTTCTCGACCGTATCCTCGAGTTGCTTCAAAAAGTAGAAAAATTATTACAATTAGAATAAAGTATTATAAATTGTGAACTAACTGGAAATAATCGGGCTTCCTTTCAAATGTCGTTACAAGTCCGCATGGACGATAAAAAAGATTGTGTCGTTTACGTCAATTTCCGTCGAATATAAAACGATTCAAATTATTAATGAAATCAATTATTAATTAAAAAATAGAAAATTATTAATACAAGCTTATTTCATTGATTAGAGTTTCCGCGACGATATTTCAACTATTCTACCTGTCCCTTTTATCCCAAACGGTCGAATCTTATAATTCTCGAATAATCGAGAAAGAAAAATCTTCGCTTCGTTTCTCTTTCCTCGTTTCCGTCGTTTCAACCTATCTTGGCACTCGACGTTATCATCGCGTAGGTATATAACAGCATCCTATGTAGCCGGAATATCTTTTTTTCACTCGTGACATTTTAGCGTATAAGGACCTCGCGCGATGTTTCCCGGACAACTGCCGCGTACTCTCGTCCTTATCTCTCCGTTCGAGAAGAGTACCACACAGCTGATGCGTACATAGTACGGTACAAACTCACCGCGAATGCCTCCGCCATCAGCATTACGCGAGTCTCGTCGCGTTCTCTCGAGAAGCTCGCGACGCTTGCGCTTGACTCGGAAAAAAGAGTCTTTTCACAGAATGGAGGGAGACACGTGTGTGCGTACAGAGTTTTGCAACGCTAGGATTTCGCAGCAGAACCGAGAACCTGCTGCTTCTGCACCGAGAAACGGACAGTGAGAGGGAAAGAGAGAGAGAGAGAGAGAGAGAGAGAGAGAGAGAGACAGTGAGAGAGAGCCCAAGTTGCATTATCTCCTGCTCAAGAGAGTCCCGATGGTCGCGAGATAAACTAAGAGCCCTGTTTCTAGCTCTATTATTAATGCTTTTCATAAAAAAATAAACGTTATTAAATAATATTCAATTAAAAATGAGAGCAGAATATTTTATTAATGACCGCATTAAATTATAAAATTACATTGAAAATCAAATATATTTAAAGAAACGTTACATTTTTATTGAAATTATTCGACGCGATTGAATCGCGTTCGAAATACGTTCGAGAGAAATTTCATATTTGATAAATCAATGAGAAGTGAATATTATCAATATCATTTACTACTATTAATAATATTATCATATCGAATGTTATTAAATAATTTTGATAAATTCATAAAATGTCACATTATTTTATCAAGTTATGCTAATAATTTATGAAATTGTAATTAATTCGAAGTGTTCCCAAGTTCGTTCGTATCAAGGACTAAATCTTCTCCTCGAAAATAGCACATAGTTAGTTACGATGGATGTTTTGCTAAATTTTTCTTTTTACTTTTTGACTTTTTTGTTTGTTTTCTTTTCGTTTTTTGTTTTTTTGCTTTTTCTTGCTACTCGTTCGCGGGGCTCTCGTTTTCTTGGTCGCCTTGCGTGCTTCTCATCTCCTGCCTCGTACGAGGCGAGACGAAAGAAGAAAAAAAACGTAAAATAAGAAGGAAACGAAGCGGACGTCGGTGGTAGCGGGTGGTTACCACCCACTTCCGGTAGACCCGGAGGCCACGGGCCGGTTTTCATATCTCTTCAGGTAATAATATTACAAGAACGTGTGCGTTCTATATATAAATATATAATGTACTCGAGCGGCACATCAAGCTTTTGGCTTCGTGTCCGAGTCATGGCACCTTCTTAGAGATCCCTCTCGGAGCGTTCGTACCCTCGCGTGACCGTACACACGCGCTTTTTCTTCCTCTTATCCCTTTTTCTCCGCGTGTTCCTCTCGATGTATGAATGTGTTTTTGATATTTATACTCATCGCACCGAGAACCAGAGAGGAAGAGAGAGAGAGACAGACAGACAGTGATAGAGGGAGATGGATAAAAGGGGAAAGAGAGTGAATGAGAGAGAAACTGAGGCTCTTCATCCTCCCTTTATTATTCTCAATAGCCGGAAAAAAGCCAAAGTCCCGCGTATGTAATATACGAACTAGAAAACAACAACAACAACAACAACAACAACAACAAAATATAAAAACAAAAATACAAGAAATATATAAACAAAAAATGAAGGATCGTGCGAGTACTCGAGCGAAGAGCCGGTGTGTGGAAAAGTCATACAACCGTGAAATTTCTCTCTCAAATGACCTTGAAATTATCGTGTGTGTTGTTGGTTTCTTTTATTATTATTTTTCGTCGTACGTATCTAATACACCTACTATAACTATGCACCGGCAGGCGGTCGTCGATTAACAATAAAAACAAAAAGTTCATTTCGACACCGTAGTCGTTGAACTTTATCGTTTCGATAATGCATCGATAAATGTATATATATATATATACATATCGCTCGAACATCTTCCATGGCTCCCTCTTTCTATCTCTTATCGCTTATTCGTACCTTCGGCGTATATATACGTATATATTTTTATTAATAAAACTACCCCGAAGTATAAAAGCTCTCAAAGAAGATCTCGCGGTTAGAGGAGAAGAGAGAGAGAGAGAGAGAGAGAGAGAAAGAGGGACGAGAGCGTGATCGCGGCGAAGCGATAAACTATCGTTAATGCTTCTCTCCGTGGTGGCTGCCGATCGAATACATTATCGCCTTAACGACGCGGAATGTAGAACGCCCGGGGGTAACGAGGCATTAATTCACCTGAGCAAACTCTCCTCTTTGCGCTTGCAGGCGCACACGCGGCGTTTTGCTCTCAAGTGTGCTCAGCTTTAATAAATATATATATATATATATATATATAAACGTATATAAAATATATATATATACTTTATATATATGTACATAGAAGTTAATATTCGCATCGAGCGCGTGAGGAAGACGTCTTCCGCGCTGAAAGTAAACCTGCCAATTTTTTATTTTTACTCGCGTATAGCGCTGATTCCCCGGCGTGAGAAGGATGCACACGCATCGCGAACGTGAGCTTCGCGAAAAATCATCAGCCTCGAAATTTTTCCCACTGCCGATATACACGATTATATTTTTAAACTTTTGCCCCGCCCTCCCTCCCACCCCGCGTTACCCGGCGCTTCTCGCTGTGCGCGTGTCCGTGCGCAAAGTTTTTTCCTCTCTTATCCACGATCGTTTATCTCTCGGTTCGCGGTTCAAAACGCACGAAGCTCCGCACGCATCACGTTTTCTCGATGTTTCGCTCGCCGAAATATCATTCTTCGACTTCATGGTGCGAGAACGTTGTTGTTGTTTTTTTTCTTTCATTCTCGTTACTCTTCGCTCTCGTCAATTACACTCGTCCCTCTTTTTTGGTCGAATCGATATCGCTCTTACTCGCCAAAAATTTCGCAGAAGTTTCGATACACCGTGCGACGCACCTGGGCCAAAGTCGAAGGTCGACGCAAGGGCAATTATCGATACTCGCGAGACCCGGGATCTGCGCAAATTTTGAAATTTTGCGGCTGCAATCAAACGTATTTTGTTATTTTTATTTATTTTTTTTCGATTTTGAAAACTTTACTTCAAGTTCGTGAAATCCTCGTGAGTTAGCGTTTTTGCATTGCGTACTCCCGTCTCGAATTTTCGTGGCGAATTCATTCGGGGTGGCGGGGGGGGGGGGGGGGGGTGAAGGACTTGTACGGAACGGGCAGGTGCTTTTCAACGGACTCGGACGATCGCTCGAGTAAAAATATTTCTGCTGCTGGATGCTACGAAGAGAAGGAGGGAGGGGGAGAGAGCGAGAGAGAGAGAGAGAGAGGACCAGAAATGGAAGGCTGGGCAGTGACTCGGCTCGAGGGGCCTCTTCCGAACGAGGCCCCCCGAGCGATAACATTCCCACGCCCGCGCAACGCTTCTTCTCTCGGTTCCCTCTTACCTTCTCTTTTCATTCATATCTCGCAAGGCACTCACGCATTTATCATAATCTTCGTTCTTTCTCGTGATCCTCGTCTTGTCGAATATTTAAATAAAAGTAAAAAAATGTTGAGAAAAAAAATAAAAATATAAAAATAATACGACAATTTAATAAACATAAATACGAACTAAAGAAATTTCACGAATTGCAATAGGACAAATATTTATTGATTTTTTTGTTCATTTTCATATCTTGAACAAAAAAAATTATCATTACATTGATAACTATTTTGAAAGATAAACTTTTGAATCGAATTCATGCTCATTCCATTCACAACTTTTCAAGCTTCGAAATGCAGACGGAGTAACCACACTGCGTTTATTTAATGATTTTTCACAGATTTTTAAAGTCGCGTCATTCGATCTTCGCGAATACATTTTATTCCTCGAATTCTTTTAATATAGCTGATATTATTTAATGCCTTTTACGAAGTTTCCTCCTCTTCCTTTCTCATTTCTCCTCACTCTCTCTCTCTCTCTCTCTCTCTCTCTCTCTCTCTCTCTCTCTCTCCCTATTTCACCTTTATATTGACTCTCGGTGTGTTATTCGCGAGAGTGTACAGCGCGTATTATCCAACGAGAGATCTCCGGCAGCAGAAAAGGAAATTTCATATCGCTTATACCAAACTGATGCTGCGGTTCGTAGTTTCAACATATAAATGTATATACGTAGGTACGTATATATATATTTCAACATATACATATATATATATATATACGTATAAGTCCCGCGTAGGCCACGTAATTGCTAATCGCTTCCCGAACGCGCGCGCGAGGGAGGCTGGCCAGAACTCTGCATGTGCCACCAACACCGGTGGTGAAGGAGCTCTCGATGCTTCCTTCTCGTGGGAACTTATGCCTTTCCCGCGATAGATACATAACCGAGCCACGGTTTGTACCCCGTGTATATTATACCCCGAGCACATAGTATACGAGTGTTCTTGGCCTTGAAGTCTCACCGCAACGTTGCATCGCTCGTGGCTCCTTTCACGAGAGAGTCCACCGTACGAAATTTCTATATATATATTACACACATAAATATATATATATGTATATATATATATAAATGTATATATGTATAGAGGTACATAGGGAAGAGAGGAGAATATAGCGAGAGGCTGACGAGGCTCGTTTTCCCTCTCATCGTGCAAACTCTTATTCAACGTGATTGTTTCTATTAAAATTCAAACGCGAGCCATTTTCATCTACCTCGCTGAGCACGAATCACCGACACCGCACACCGCATGTATTATTCCTCTATGGCTGTACGCGAATGTCTTATATCAACGTTAAGCTCGAGTGAAACGAGTGTGATAAACTAATTATGAAAATATTCACGATTTGTATGAATAAACGAGATAAAAATTAATTCGATAGAATTCTATTAATCAAACATTACGAATCCTCGTCGAATGTTGATTCATGTGCGCGAGGCTCTCGACCGCGCTATCTGTGCCACGTTCGTCTCCCCTCTCGGGCCGAGATCGACGCAGGTGGCACCGTTTAGACTTTAATTGCGACCGAACGGATATTAAGATTCGTATATCGTATCGAAAATGAAGAAATATATATATATATATACCTATACAGCGATATAGCGAACGGGGCGCAACATCGTCCACGCCCGAAGATACACACGTGCGTGACTCGACGAACGCGTGCGTGCCCACGCGCTCGTCTCTCTCTCTCTCTCTCTCTCTTTCTTTCTCGCAGTCTTTCGCCCCGAGGCAAAATCTCACCGCAGCTTCGACAACAATGAATAAATACATCGATTATATTCTATGTTATTTTTCTCTTCTCTCATTACTTCGATTTTCATTCAAATTCAAATCCGCGCGAGGAAGAAAAAAAAATCGTAAAATTCATTTTTTTCGACGTCGCGCGACCGTACCGACGATTCTACTCTCGCGTCGGACATTCTCGATCTCGATCTTCGTATCGTCTCGACGTTTCGAATCTGCCTCGAAAAAGTCGAGGGGTATTGTTTTTTTACTCTCGATTTCGCGTATTGTCTCGTTGTACGCAACTTGTTGTCACGCGAGTCCCTCTTTCTCCCTCTCCCTCTTTTTTTTTCTATGTCCGTTTCGCTCCCGTCGATTCCGCGAGATTCATACCGCGCGAGGATTCACCGTAGGTACGCGAGGAAGAAGACACACGCGGCGCGAGTGTGCAAAGTCACCTGCCTCATCCTACTCTCCTGGCGAGCGGGCTCGTTCCTTCGGTGTGTCGTCCATTACGATTGATGATCCTGTCTCTCGGAGTAGTGAGAGAAAGAGAGAACCAGAGAGTGTGTGTGTGTGAGAGAGAGAGAGAGAGAGAGAGAGAGAAGAGCTATGTCCTCTCGTACGTGTGTCCTGGAGCGTCCAGAATGACGCGACGGTGCTTGCTCTCTTTACTTACTTCTCGCCCGTTTTCTCATACACTTAGGTATATATATTTATACGTATAGGTCGTAGCCGTAGGCGTTGCACGCAAAGAAGAAGAAGAAGAGAGACGAGATGTGAGGGGAGAGGTAGAGAGAAAGAGAGAGAGAGAGAGAGAGAGAGAGAGAAGTAGAGACACACGCGAATCGCGAACCACCTTCGCCTCCCTTCGCTTCAACCTGCGCTCTTAGCTGCCGGTGCTGCTGCGAGGCAGAAGAGATCTCTCCCGTCGCCGGAGGATTCTTGTGACAACGGTATACCGACATCCTTCGCTTTTAATTCGAGCCGACGAGAGAGGAGAAGAACGAGAGAGAGAGAGAGAGAGAGAGAGAGAGAGAAGAGAAGAACAGGCTCCCTCACGTTCTTCCTCCCACCCTCGATTGCGACTTGCCTCTCGCTCTCTCTCCCCACCCTTGCTTCTTCAGCCTCATGCCCCCCTTCACCCCTTCTGCTTGCCCCGCGCTCACTTGGAAAACGTTCTCGACCCACTTATCCCCTCTCCGCGGCACGCAACACGCGTGAGGAGAATCCCTCATGGGCCAAAGAACTCATAAGTAAGTATTACTTTTTTTCACGGTTTTTTTTTTATTTATTACAGCGAGAAAGAAAAAATGATCAATTTCGCATCTTTTCGTGCCTCGTAATTTCATAATCGTCGCCAAATCAAGACGCCAATTAACGAGACGACGAGTTTCTCCGTTGAGAGAGTTTAACCACGTTGCCGCGAGAATTAAAAGGGCGAACGCGTTTCTCGTATCGACGATTGGAACGATCACGCGCCGGGGAAAATAAAAGTAATCCATTCGAGGAAAAATAAAGAAAAAAAAAAAAAACAGAAAAAAATCCCAAATAAATAATCGAATTATGAATTTTCAAAGTGACGAAAGAAAAATATTAATCCGGCGACTGGTTATGCGCGGTTTCGTCGATCGAACGTTAAATATCGTTCGAGCGAGGCAATTCGACTCGCGAAAGTGTCCGATCGATTATTATCGACGAGACGATTTTTATTGACCGGTTTGTTGTCGTCGTTGCGTTTCATCGACAGCGAAAGCGTGGGTGCAAATGCAACTAATACCCCCCCCCCCCCCCCTCGCCCTTCCGCCACCGCCACTCTTCGTGACAGAATCCACCGTATGCACAATGATAAACGTCTCGTCCGCTCGACCGCGAGCGCAAAAATAAGTCGTGCCACAAGCTCGACGGGAGCGGCGATTGCAAATTCTAAAAAAGAAACTCGCGGAACGGCTTCCGTGCGACGTGCGGTCGCGAGAAAAGCAGTCGGCTAAGTTCCACGTTGCGCGGGTTGTTTATTACGTATTAACTCTCTCTCTCTCTCTTTCTCTCTTTCCCCTATATGCGCGCTCTCGGTGACTCGAGTTCACGCTACGTTTCTCATTCGTCTACCCTGGCCGTTGTATAACGATCGATCGAAGTTTTATTAAGCGCCGATCGAAAGTCCTTGGAAACGAACTTAACCTCGAAACACGAGTTTTAACATTTTGGGTAATTTGATCTTCATTTTTCATCGTTTCGAGAGATAATATCGAATTCGTAATCCTTCGATCGATCGAGAAAGAATTTACTTAATTTTTCTAGAGATTTTTTTTACCGAAATTGCACATTATGGGCGAAATTAATGTCTCACGATTTGTATCCTTTGCAAATTTTGTCGATAAGCCTCTTTTACGAATCATCGTAATTTAATCCGTGAATTCATTCGTCGAAAGAGCGAGAGAGAGAGAGAGAGACAGAGAGACAGAGAGAGAGAGAGAAAGAGAGAGAGAGAGAGAGAGAGAGAGAGCTTAGGCTGACAAGACGCAAAACCTATTTGTTTTATTTTCATTTTTTTTTTATTGTCATTTCCATTTCATATCCCGTACCCTTTCTAATACATATTCTCTCTACGCTACGAAATACATGTAGGCTCGTAGACCAGATACCGGAACGATTGCGTGGGCGGTTACACGTCTTCTCGTTATACTCCTGCATATATGTATTATATGTTCCCTCTCCCATTGAGATCGCTATACAGATTTATAAATACGGTGAGTTATATATATATATATATATAGCGTATGTACAGTCTTCACTCTCATACGTTCGACTTTGTACGAGCATACGTGTAAATACATTGGCCCGAGGGTCTTTTATACGGGCATTGAGCTCTCCGTCCGTTTCGTACAATCATCTCACCGCGTGCCGGCTCCGCGTCGATAGCAAAGTTAGCGATCGCGAAACGCGGTTAGAGGCGACTTAAATCGACCAGTCTAACAAAATGGACCATTTATTTTATCCGGAAGAACTATAAGTGTTCGTCAGATTTTTGATTCAACGTAAAAAAAAAAAAAAAAAAAAAAAAAAAAAAAAAATTACTTTCTTATTAAATATTTGACATATTTCGCGGCGGTAGGTATATATCATGTACACGTATAGTACTTAAGAGTTTACGTACCTATATAAATATTCAAGAAATAATCGAACTTGTCCGCACCTTGCTCGTTCGCGTGGTGAGCGCGGGCGGTGATCACCGTTACATTTTTTCCACCAGTTCGATCGACTCTCTCTTCCGTTTCATCGATATCTCGTTTCTCGAAGACGACGACGATATAGATACGCGAACAACCACGAGGAGGTGCTCCCGTGCTCTCTCGCGCCCACCTACGTCGTTCCGCACGGTGTAAGAAGATTTTTCACCTTCGCCTTTTTCTTCAATTTTCCTTTTTTTCAACGTTTATTTTTACCGGAGAACGCGTATACGAATAATGTGATTGAAAAAATGTACTTATTATCTCGGGAATACGACGCGAAGACTTGAAAAAATAAGCGAAGACAAACAAACAAACAAACGAACAAAAACATAATTATCGACGTTGAATTTTGCGATATTCCCGTATGGAAATGTTCGAGACACACGCGAGAACGACTATCGGTGGATCGAATCGAAACTCGAGAATCTCTATCGTCATTCTCGATGCAATTAATACAACGCACGGCGCTTATATCTTACGGGGACGAAGATTCGACGAGTGTAAGCGTTTTTTTTGTTGTTCTTTCCGTTCTTTGCTTTTTATTTTTATTTTATCGCGACGAAGTTTTGTACGCGGAGTATCGCGTGTCTCGATTTATCGATGACGCGAAATCCTCGAGGAGTCTCGTGGAACTCCCAGCGAGAAAGGCGAGGACAGAATAGACGAGGTAATTAGCGCTGTCTCTCGTACACACAGAGAGAAAGAGAGAGAGAGAGAGAGAGAGAGAGAGAGAGAGAGAGAGAGGAGAAAGAACGACAGGACGAGTATAAGTACCTACATAACAGTGTAATATATCGGAGTGCTTATCGATAGTTTATCGAGAGAGATCGAATTCTCGTGCGAGAGAACGCTCGGAGAGAGAAGAAATAATCGCAAGATCGGAGAAATTTCACCACCGTGATATCGCGATTCGAGATCTCGTCCGGGGCACGATCGATTATCGAACGAGTCGTATCGAAAATTAGATCGATCACGATCGATCGACTTCGACTTTATTTTTTTTCTTCCTTACGATCGCTTTTGTCTTCGATCTTTCGCGTCGAATCCACAACGAGCGTCGAAACCCTTTTCTCCTCGCGAATAGAGAGAAATAACGCGATTAAATAAATGTCCACTTTATCGGTCTCGCGCGCTTCGCGTACCGACGACGCATGGCTGCCTGCCGGAAGTCAACGGTGTTCTCCACAATGAAGAAAATATCGAGGAATATCCTCCTCGTTGCGCGAGCGCAAGCGCTAATAATATTTCACGATCGTTTATCGAGTATTATAGACGGCAAGGGAGAAAAATGTGCAAATTGTCGAGAAGATTTCTGTATAAAGCTTTCGCGAAAGGGGGGGAGGGGAGATAATGTGACGCGAGGGACTTTGTCCCGCGAAGCTGAAAA